>OU342466.1:2982500-3407500 GCA_910589355.1 Parapoynx stratiotata | reverse complement strand
GCCATGCACCGGGCACAATGTGAGGCTAGCGATATTCACAATGAACTCATAGGTTTTATTCAAACTCGGTGGTACAGGCGGTGGGACCGGACCCACGATTCCCGCGGCCTCTCGAACGAGTAGTGCCCCAACCCGGTTTCCGCTCAACAGAAATGTGTTGAATGTATAATTGACTGCGGTGTATGTTTACAGCAGCAGGGAGTGAGCGGCATGGGGGGCGTGCACACGCTGGAGGGGTACGGTGGGGGCGTGGGCGTGGGGGGCGTGGGGGCGGGCGCGGCGGGGGGCGGCGCGGCGGCGGCGGCGCTGTCGCTGATGCACGCGCTGCCGCTGCAGTACCTGCCGCCCGCGCCGCCGCCAGACCACCACCACTGGGACCACGCGCCGCACCACCCCGACAAGCAGGTACTACATGTTACATTTAGCCGAACTTACCTACGCAGCAGAACGTTATTGGTCATTTTTTAGCTGATAGTGATATTTTACGTACGCGCACTTTTATATTAATTTCTTTTATAAATCCATTTAATTTACACTGTCAACTGTCACTTTTCTCACATCACAGCACAAGACAAGACTGTTTGTATTTGACACAGAACTGATTTTTATTATAGAGTTTGATTGATTATTGAAAAAGTTTCTTATGAGTAACATACAAACTTTACACTACACACACACTGATGCAACCACACATATACGTTTACAGAGATCACGCTAATGCATGTACTGCGCGTTGCCGCAAACCCCGACTAAACGTCGGGGTTGGCCGCTGCTAATTAGACAGAGCGCGACCGAATGGCTGCAAAAACAAAAAAATGCCTCGTGTTATAATTAAATGCCTCGTGTTATAATTAAATGCCTCGTGTTATAATTAAATGCCTCGTGTTATAATTAAATGCCTCGTGTTATAATTAAATGCCTCGTGTTATAATTAAATGCCTCGTGTTATAATTAAATGCCTCGGGCATCGGCGGCATCGATATCTTTCAATCAGTTTAGATCTCCCGTCTCAAAATTACGGCTGTGACGTCACCGTAGACGTCAAAGTTGACACGCTTGGTTTCGATACAAATATTTATACTTGCGTTATCTTTGTAAATGTATATCTGTGGATGCAACCTTATAGTACTATCGAACAAGCTGATTTACGACCCACTTTGACAATATTTCGGTTACAACATTTACAACTGTCTATTGCACTTACATTTTTACGTACATTTCCAAGAAAACTTGTATACAGGTGAATTTGACTTGAATTTAAGTGCTAGGGCAAAATGACATTATGGCGGGCAGAATACTATTTCGATCGATAGTACATTGCCAAGTACTCACATACTCCAAAACAGTATACAGAGTGTAAAAACGAAGGCCCCGCAAAAGAAGTCCGATGATAATGCTAGTGATTCTAAATACAACTCACTCAAAATAACTCTAATCATATGATGTTGAAAAGTTTTGTCAGATCTCCGTCAACTTTTTTTATTGTTAATTTTGTACCATTCAAATCTTAAGCGCCCGATTCTCCATCTCCATGCAAGATCGCTAACAAAATTATCCTTTGTAATTTAGGTTTGAAAATGAGTTTTGGTTAACAACAGTATGTTTGTTTTTGCAGCAGACTTGGAGCAAATGGACCCACTAGAGTCCACCCCGGCACAGACGACTACTGCCTTACTGGAGGGCGCGCGCCTCGACACTCGGTGCTCGGCGGTACCCTAGCGTTTACTCGTATCGCCGACCGCGCGTCTCACCTATCCGACGAGGATTATATATTAATTGTAACCCTTGGAAACGGTGTAGATATTAGTGAGAAAGAATTATATTATACAGATTATCTATATACATAATAGAGAAAATGTCCTATCGAGAAGAGAACTACTTATACTGTACGATCGACTGAAGTGAGCATTAAACGATTCATTATAATGAAACTCGTGAGGGGAGTCGGATGTAGTTTTATTTGTTACTGCCGCCGCCGCCGCGGGTCTACTCTTAGACAAATTATAGTTATGTTAGTCGGCGTCGCCGTTCTCATCTGATGTAGATATACGCGTAACGATGTGTACCAGTAGGTAGCTTGGAATGTGATTCCTAAGTGCCGGTCAGTGTTTTGCGTTGCCTTGAGCGGGGCGGCCGCGCCCCGCCGCCCTCGTATATACATATTTTACACTATTATTATGGCATAATACGATATTATTTCGGTAACTGATGCTCGCAGACCGAGACGGATTATTAAACGTGTATTAATAAATTTGCTTGTACATGAAGATTAAATATCATATATTGATGCACTGTATCAACTGGTGTTTTTAATAATACCACCTGTTTTTCAAATAATTCTTTTTTTAGTAGGTTTATTTGGGTAATTTGTATATTTATAAGTAAATTATTATTATTATTGAAGACTTTATCTCGAATATTATTAAAGCAGGATATGCGGTAAGTTCTAGGCAAATAAACCGTTGACAAATATTTGGCGTGTGTTCTTGATTAGATCTTGATTTAATGGAATCATTGAATTGAAACCCCTTTGACAATAAAATAGACTTTATTGTGGAATTGGCATATAAAAAACACTGAATCCATTAAGGAATTAGAGATTCACAAAAATATACTAACACATTCCAACATGAAACATTACCTATCAAAATAAAACGACATACTTTACAACATAATGGACTAAATTGAATATTTAAATGCATTTTGGAATAAACAAGATACAAGAAAAAGAATTCTCCATCTCAACATAGCTGTCCTTCAATAATAAATTTTTCATAATTACCTTTTCATGGACATTTATTGTGCAATATTTAAATATATTATGAATTTTTTCTATTGATACATAAATTAATGGCGAACAAGAAATTGACATATAGATACATACAAATAAAAAGTATAAAATTACTATAAAAGTTTTTGGCAAAAACTTCATCTTTGTCTTAAACTACTTTGGAAAGTAATCTAATAATGGATTGTACTACTTATCAAAAAAATTACAGTTTAAAACTCAAACTTTACGATATGGTTTCAAGAGTGGATTTAGGTAAATAGCTAGGTCTTAAAGCTCCGAGTGTTTCCCGAGGATCCTGCTCTCGAGGTCAGCGTGCATCTTCTCCACTTTGCGCGTGTGCTTCTTTATCATCTGCTGTTCGTGGTCAAAGTGGTCTAACTTATCGCCTGCTGCTGCCACCTGCAAATAAAACCAACAGTTATTATTCTTCATTTATTGGCGCTGCAAATAAAACTGAAAAAGATCCTTGGCCCGTATTCCAGAATTAAACGCAAGCGCAGATACCTTTAGGCCCGGCGCACATTATCGGCATCGGTACGGCTCAGGATTTTAGGTGATAAATAAAATTTTATATTTACTTCATGGCAACAAAGTAGAAATTTCCATGATAAATGGCCGTAGTAACAAAAAATACCGCTTCGGTATGCTTGAGGTTGCTTCGAAATACTTCGCCAGCCTTCAGTACGCTGCCGCCCGCCGCGCCAAGGCAACATTGGGGGTAGTTTGGACGGTACGCCTCGAAGGACGCTTCGTCATCCCTTAGGACGTTGCAGCATGCCAAGGCATAGTTGCTGCCAGTGTGCGCTTGCATGTAGGGATGCCGAAGGATTCCTTTCCTTGCCGATGCCGATAATGTGCGCCGGGTCTTAGAAAGAAATGGCGCTATTCATCCTCACATAACGCCATCACTTTCTAGCTGTGGTCTCTGCTTGATTTCTGTTTTGGATTACATACATATAATTACGACAAAAGCAGTCCACTGCCACAGTCAAGCAGTGACTGAACATGAGCTCAGCGTGACAGGTGGTGAGCACGTCGCCACTATACGCTATTAGATGTTGTTCAGCGTCCATAAGTCGCCTTCTACGACACCCAAGGGAAGAGATGGGTTGGTAGTATTCTTTTAATGAGCCGCTACCACACGACTTACGACGAACTAAACTAGTAAACAAAAATAAAACTAAATAGTTTACATAAAAACAAATGGAAAAAATGGAAATGGCTGGCATCACAGATTCATGAATATTAATTATAATGAGTAGTTAATATTCATGAATAAAGATTATTTTAATAATATTCGTTATTTAATGAATATTGATGCATTCAATAATCTTGTTGTAATAGTCTTCTCCAAGTATTCACTTATTTTTAAACTAAAGATTTGGGCGGAGGGTTTTTTTTTATAAATAACCCTTGTAAGCTGAGCCGAGTCATCTTTTCAAACTCAAAACAAGGCGCAGCGTATCCGGCTTAATAAAGCCGGGTCCACTTTGGTAAGACCCGTCTTTGCAAACTGGAAATGATTGCCTTTTGATTAAACTTGTGAAGGCACAGGTTCCTCAATAATCTTGATCTACCAGAAATGCCATGAAGAAACGCAATATTGCACTCGTTACCAGTGCTTCAAGGAAAACTGCTACCATTTTATTTCTACTGTTTAAAAAAAAAATTGCGAATTTTATAATTGTTTACAGAGATTTTGATTTGGTTCGATCATGGTGCTAAATGCTCTAAGGGTTCGATTTCAGGATTATTAACTGTGAAATCGACGCCATAGTTCCTAAGTACAGATTTCGACATATCTCATAGCATTCGTAATTTTTCAGAGAAAACGATTATATCAGAAGCATTTTTAACACAAAATATAATTGGAAAAAAAAAATAAACAAAATAACCTTGCTATGATGTTTGTCTATATTTCTTACATGATCTGCTTGCAAATGTCGGAGCTTCAAAAGACGTTGCTCATAGTGCTGCAATTCAACCTGACCAAAACAAAAAAAGACTAAAGTAAGTCATTCACCCTCTCGTACAAGTTTTTTCATAATTTGATTTACAGAAATACATGACAAGTATTTTTTAATTGTTATCATTTAATTAATCAATTTTCTTTATATATTTACTTTTATTGATGCAAGCTCTTCAGCAGTAAAATTTGATTCAGCAGCCAGTCTCCATAGTCCTTGAACTTTAGGTTCAACAAACTCTCTATTATTGGGCCCTAAAACATAATTGGAATAACAGACCATTTACACCAACAATTTGATGTCTCAAATAAAACAAAGTGTCTTTCTTAGATTAACTTCCTACCCTAATGAAAAGTTTTACACACAAATCATATTTTATTATTCTTGCATTTTATGCTTGATTCTTACAAAGATAACACAGATATGACATTTATTCAGAATAGCAAAATGTTATAATGTAATGGATTTGAGTTAAAACAAACATTTTTATGATTTTGTATAAAACTTGAAAATATGATTATTTCATAGAAAAATATTTGCAAAGCAAGTTGTATAAAATAATAAAAAAATTTGATCCCTGCAACTCCATTCCTTTTCTGTAGCATTTTATCTTTCTAGTTACTGTTTTTAGCTAAAATTTAAATTTTATTCTAATTACAAAGACCACCAATGTCAGGGTAGGGTATATACTTACTGTGTTATTCATAAAAAATATTAAAGGCTTACTAAACCTATTTTAGTTAAAAAGTGATTTGTCACTTTATTTCAAATTTAGATTTGTGTTTGAAAGAAGAAAACAAAACACTGTAACTAAAATAGGTTTATTAAGGGTGTCTTGCAGGAAATTTAAATCGAGATTTAGTAATTTTTTGACAATTCTTATATGGCTGAAATGTGAAATGCTGAAAAATTCCTGCAAGTGGCCCTAAGACTTTATTATTTTTTATAAATAACACGGTATATTGCTAAATATAAGCATTGTAGCATCTTATTTTGGAGTGAACCTTTATTATCTAAATTTATTAACAAGTGCATAGTCCAATTAAGAAATAAAAATAATTGATAACCTTTTGCAGTTATTCTATGTAATCTGTCATAGCCATCCCTCAGACCTCTGTGTTTGTCTCTCACTAAATTGGCCTTATCAATGAAGTCTTTGTTTATCTCATTTGTCTCCAATTGGTTATTGATCTCATTGTATCTATCTGTCTCCTCCTCATCCACTATATCTGTAACCAAATATTATAGGTAAAATTCTATATAGCTATTTTAAAAATGAATATGGAACTATCATTACTTTTGTATCCATCTTTAGGTCCACTCTCTACATCTTTGAGCAGGTCGTAATACTGGTCAATTTTATCCTGGTGGTGATTGAACTCTTCCTTTAGGGCTGCAAGTTCTTCACTGGTGAATCCGGATGTTTCAGCTTTAGCCCATAGCATATTTAACTTCTTGTCTTTAAATAGACTCTTATTAATATGATCATCAATAACTGAATTGAATGCCTGCAAATATAGAATACATGAGAGTTAACTATGTTTAAGAAACAGGTATTAACACTTTGACAAATTAAATTAAATAATACCGAATGTTCTTTTTGTGGAACGGAGCTGTCTCCAAAGTGCTCACGTAAACCGTAGGCCGACATAATGTTAGTCAACTTTCGGCGCAATTCTGCCTCTTTTAATCCTTCTTTATCACCACCATCACTTTTAAATCTCTTAAATGTAATTTCTTCTTTATCTTGTATCATTAAATCACTATACAAAGATTTCAGTTTTGGCTCAGTCAAGCGCTGAAAGCAAATCTCATTATTATTACAACATCTCAAGAAGTAGGAAAGTAGACGAAGTAAACCAGTGAATACTTGCCTGTTGTGCTTTTAACCATAAAAGGTTTAACTTATTCATCCTAAAAGGTTTTTCTAGTGTTCTAAAATCAACACCTTTATTTTTATTCTCATTAGCTTCTCGGGTGTATTTATTATCACCCAATGCAGAGGTTATAAAAAGAATTATAGCAAAGCTCATATATTTTTTTGGAATCATTTTAATTGTAAATATTTAAAAAGCTACCATTTAATTAAAATTTCTTTTCTAAACTTTTATTTCTCTGACTCACAGATTAGAGAGATATGTCCATAAATAAATACTTAAAGAATTAGAATCACAGATTAGAGAGATATGTCTAAAGAAGAGAATACGGTCTTCACCACAGACTAAGTAGATTTTTTTGTTGTTGTTGTAAAATTCTCCCATGTAGGGAAGGCAAAGGAAACGAAGCCCATACAGCCAAGTCTTCAGTATATATTTCTTCAGTAGTTTGCATTGAAATGCTAGTGTAATGCATTTCAATACATCTTGGGAGAGTTTGGCGTCAAACGATCGATGGCAGACAATGTGGTGCTACTTGGATGAGGTGGATTACCACGATAAAAAACTCATCACTTTTCACACCACTTGACGTTTATTTCGATAATCCTCCATATTGCACATCATCACAGACACTGATTACACAAAAGTACACTGATTTTACGTAACAATATCCACTCCGAAACAATATTACAATTATCAAAATAAAAATCACGTCCGCCATTAGTCAAATGCCACCAAACTCTTTTTTTTTTGTTTTAAAATTCTCCCATACAGCCATAAAAATATTTTTTTTTTACTTTGTTTTAACTGCAACTATCGATATTTTTGTAAAGAAGTATCGTCTCGTAACTAGTAAACGCACACATTCACAATTCAAAACTGGTTACCTTGCTGGTTACACATTTTCTAGATGTAAAGTGATCTATACGTCAGTTTATTTTTTGACTATTACACCGTTACTATTAACAGAAAAGTCGACGAAAACAAAATATAACGTAAAATATTTTAGTTATTGTTTAATTGTTTTATGGTCCGCTGACGCATAATACATCTCTATTGAAGTTATGTTTGAAGTTCACGTAGAGTCGTAAGGGAGTACAATTATCATAAAAAAATAAAATCACCGCTTCACACTTGACGCTACAAGTTAACAAAGTAAAGACGTTTAAGAGCGACATCTGTTTCGAGCTTTTATTATTTGTTCCTCGGGCGCACTTTTTGGTTTTTCTTTTAACGTAAAAGTGTTGTCAACTTATCAAATATTAATGTTAATTAAAAGTAAATGCTGCACAAAAGCGTTGAGTAGGAACATAAGAATAAAAACGTATTTTACGAAAAGTTGTAAAGGAACCTACTCCTTTGCTTTTAAATAAAAGTTAAAGATATTTATGGTTCAATTTGACGTATGTAGCTGAAAAGCTAAATATGTCCCTCTCTCTCACATCCTCAACTAAACATCTTTTCAACGAGATCTTTCTTGTCGTGTATTCGTTTTGTCTTGATTTTATATGTTTTTTGTGATGAAAGGACATTTTGACTATTGTTCATAATTTTTCATTTTGTAGTTATGAATCACAAATCCTACCGTTGTTTAGCTCGCGACTGAACCGAGGCATTCTGCACAATGGAAGCTCGACATCGACAAGAACATCGACTTCCCCACCTGAGAGCCCATCTGTAACGCGGTCGCGGGCACGTACAATCTGGCGGGCCATCGTTACTTTCTCTAGCTGATGCGTTGCAAGTCTGTTACTTAATACGGTGTGCAAAGATTTGCCCGCGAGTCGCCAATGTTTCCTAACGGTAGTCTGTGAACTGCTAGTGCTCATGTCGGTCGTGTAGTAGGACGTTTTTTATGTAAAAGTGTATAGTGTTATGTGCGATTGGGTATTGTGATGGTGGAACGAGAGGGAATGAGGCGAGGCAGCGGTGGCGGCTGCGGCTGGGGCGGCGGCGTCCTGGGCCGCTGGTCCCTGCGCCGGCTGCTTCTCGACAGCCCACTTGTTGGCAGAAGACTCGCTCACACAGGTAATTCTAAACAATATCATAATTCTTTTATAGTTGGTCCAACTTTAAAATCTTTCAAGTTATTGCTATCTAATGCTTCTTGAGAAACAAATAAGTGAGAGTATTTCTCATATTCTGATATATAATTACATTCAAGATTGACCTAACTACACATTTTTCTATTTTCAGTACATAATGCAATTATTAAAGTAAAATTGTAATGGTAAGCATAACTTATTAGTAGGTATAGCATTAGCAAAATCCATTTAAAGTCAATTTACTTTTAACATATTATAAAAAAATTGTTAAATTGTTTTGTTGGAAACTATTTTCCCAAATAAATTTTCGAAATAATAATATAATGTATGACTGAATGGTGGTGATGATGATATATATAAAGGAAGAGATGGGTTGATAGTATTCTTTTAATGAGCCGCTACCATACGACTGGCGGCGGCACTATGACTAGTTATACATTATACTATTAAGCTAATATATAAATCAATGGCAACAAGAAAATAAACTTGTAAAATCTATTTGTTTTAATGATTTTTACTTACTTTCGTTTTCTTTTTATTAGCTAGATATTGAAAATAAGCATGATCTCTAACACCCGTTGACATACAATTGTCATAAACATAAATTAACAGTTAGTGGAATTATTGGGTAATATGACTTCACACATTAACTATTTTGAACAGTGCATAGGGTCCATCTAGTAAGGATTTTTAAAACTGTCCTTTTGCTGTAGGGAAAATCATGAATGATAAGCAATAATTCAAAATAAATTGCATGTGTCTTATGTTGATAACATGCTATATAACATAAAAAAACTAAAAAAATATTACAATGTTTTTATATTTGTTACAAAGAGAAGTATTTCAGTGGTGTTCAGGGGAAAAACCATATTTCGCTCATAAAACCATCTTACTGTGTTTATCCAGTGTTGGCAATTTAGGGGATGGTATATTGACAAATGTATCAAGTTACTATTAAGTAGCCAGTGAACTATTTTGCTAATGTGTTGAATGAAAATAAAAAATAAAGTTATCTATGTAATAACGTAATGCTGCAAATATTACATTTATTTTACTAATATTAGTTAATTCATTTATTTAACTTTATCCTTGACCATTCATTCTTAACTGTAAGTTGTATAAATCTAATTTTTTTTATGAAACTTATAATGCTAGGAACGTTTAACTAAAAACATAGACATAATCTTGTATAATCTAGAACTAACCTCAATTGATGGTTATGACAATCAAATAGATACACAGAGGCCACCATTTAAGACAATCACTAACCATTGACACATTAAATGTATGGGACATTAGTGGTCAATGTCATCATTCATTGTATACTTCCAACTGTGACCTCATTTGATGCAGCCGGTTACATGTTAATTATGTAATCATTAATTAAATTCAATATTACACAATAGGAAGGATGACCTACATTATAAAATAATATTTTTCAAACTTATACCATCACTATTATGTTAATTCCTGTTTCCAATGTTATAAGAATGTTTCACTATTACAAATATTGTAATACTTAGAAGGTACACATTTTTTTTAATAAGTAATCTCTTAGTTGGAGTTGTTTGACATGTATACTAAATGTTTCTATTACAACCATTTTCAAATATGCATTTAAAGTGAAATGGCCTGCTTTTAGCAAGAATAACTGTGATGGCATAGATTGCTTGCAAATGATCCTATTGCCACATGGTGGTGGCAATATACATATTATATATTATATAAATACATATTAACATTCAAGTTCAGTTAATGACAGACTTCCCTAATTAGTGTTATGTTTGTGTAATCTTGGTGTGTAAACTATCTACAACAGTTTTAATATTATTACAATAGATTCATCATTGTTATTAAATTAAAATTTGATGTATCAATGCACTCTGAGATCATAGTATTCTTCTACAACCTAGTATTCTAACTGTTGAATAAACATTTTTATTTCATCCTGACCATATAAACACTGTCTTATAAATCATTGTTAAATGTTTATATAACAGTGTTTATTGTTTTGGAACACAGTTTTTAGTGCTGTGGAAATAGTATTTGTAATGACTATATAGTATAGTAGTGAATTGTCATTGTGCTCATAATTCATTTGAAATGAGTTCCAAATTTTAGATTTCTGTTGATAGTTATTGAGTCTGTCAACAGTTTTTTTAGATAGGTGTTCATGTAACCAAGATTCTCTAACTGCATTTGCTTGATAGTGACACAAGATCCCCAAGAAACAGGATAATTTAAACCTTCATGCTGTTCAGTAATCAGCACAGGAAGGCAGCAAGGTTCCTATAAATAATAGTAATTCAAGCCACATCCTCCCTTGTGGCATGTAAGTAGTCAATGTTTAGAATTAAGTTGTAGTGATTATTATATTTAATTTTATATATTCTACCTGCACTTAGTAAAATCTTTGAAAAAATTATATTTAATCAGTTGCTATTACATTTTAACGTAAGCAAATTATTACATGAAAAGCAATTTGGTTCCCTAAAAATAGATGTACTACGGATGCGGGCGTCGCACTCATCAAACATATATTTGACGCATGGGAGAACAAGCAAGATGCAATAGGTATTTTCTGCGATCTTTCAAAAGCGTTTGATTGTGTGGATCACCAAATTTTGTTAGTAAAATTGAAACATTATGGAGCTTCAGAAACTGCTATACGCCTTATACAATCATATCTTACGGATCGAATACAAAAAGTTAACATAAATGGTACTAATTTTTCCGGCGCGCCTCTGCATATGGGAGTGCCCCAGGGCTCTATATTGGGCCCATTATTATTCTATATATTTATTAATGTCTTGCCTTACTTTGCTAAAGACCTTTGTGAGATAGTTTTGTTTGCTGATGACACTTCTTTGATTTTCAAAACTGACAGACGCAATAACGTATCTGACGAAGTAAACAATGCTCTCTCGCAAGTCTTGCATTGGTTCAATATTAATAACCTTGCACTTAATTCTAAGAAAACAAAATGTTTTAAATTTTGTATGCCTAACGTAAAGCAGATCGATACTCAAATTTGTATAAAGGAGGAACGGATAGAAATAATTAAGTCTACCACTTTTCTTGGAATTACTGTGGACTCTAAACTGCAATGGGGTCCACATATTACGGCTCTAGCAGGAAGACTAAGTTCAGCTGCGCATGCAGTTAGAAAAATAAGGCAGCTCACTGATGTTGAAACGGCGAGATTAGTTTATTTTAGCTATTTTCACAGCGTAATGTCGTATGGTCTACTGCTGTGGGGCTCCGCTGCTGACATTCAGACTATCTTTGTACTTCAAAAGAGAGCCATTCGTGCCATATACAACCTTAGACAACGTGACTCGCTCAAGGAATTATTTAAGGAAATTGATATATTAACTGTGGCGTCTCAATACATCTTTGATTGTATTATGTATGTACGTAAACACTATGATACTTTCCTTAAAAATTCTGACTGCCATAGCCTCAACACCAGAAATAAGCATAAGCTCGCCGTTCCAAGCCTCAGACTTCACAAGACTGTTAAATGTTTTATAGGAATCAGCATAAGAATGTATAATAGGCTGCCACAAAGTTTTATTGATTTGCCCCTGCATAAATTTAAATCAACTGTTAAAAGCTGTTTAATGAAAAAGGGGTATTATAAGATAGAAGATTATTTTACAGATAAAAATTCGTGGCTACTATAATTTGCTCCTCTGCACATACTTTTTTACAATATTTAAAATGTTCTAAATTCCTTTTGTTATTATGGCTGTTTAAAAAAGGCTAACTGTTGAGTTTCTTGCGGCACTTCTTCTCAACAGGCCATTCACGTCGAAGTGCTAGTAGGAAAAAAAATATTGACGTGCAAAAGTATTTCAGGTAAATCTAATTGCAGAATAAATGATTTCATTTTGTTTCATTTCATTTAAGTTATCATTAAAACCACCTATCATATATATATTCTTATATTCTCTCGGGAAAGTCAGGATCATTATTTAAAGATTAAAAGTAAGGCCTTATTTGAACAACTCAATAGATACCTGACTTTACCTCGCACCTATACCTCGCACTTTGAAGATATGGGCGATTTCACTACGCGCTATAAATTTAAAATAATGGCGTAATTATCGCGCCATATCGTTTCCTTCCTAAAGTGAATACCACTCGCAGATTAATCATGTCCCCATCACTATGCAAAAGTTAAACATAGGTGCGCTTCATTCGCTTCGGTGCGGTCCAAAATGGGTGCGCTTGGAGGAATAACTCATTCAATCAAATAAGATCTATCATTTAATTTTGATGTAAAATATTATATTATCATAAGTCTAAAAATAAACAAGATCAGAGGTAAACAAGGCGCTTAAAATACATCGTTAATGCGATAAAAATTAATACTAAATTCTGACAAACATTATATTACTCAAGCGGGTATATTCCGAAATAACTTGTGTTACCTACCTTAAATGCAACAACATAAGGTCATGTCACGCCTCTAACCCCGATGGGGTAAGAAAAGGTATTAAACACACATATTTCGCCTGATATCTCAAGGCCAAGGCACTATGTAAGGCAAGCGACATTCAGAATGAACTGTACTTAAGTTGAATAATTGAAGAAAATAAAAACTCAGTGGTACAAGCGGTGGGATCGAACCCACGACCTCTTGAACGAGTAAGTAGTATAGTCTTTCCCAAGTCGACTGCCGCTCCCGCAGCAACAAATGCAAATGCAGCATGACGTAATATGAAGTTTGGTGTATCTCAACTAGATTTGGCATCGTAACCATGGCCCATCGTGCTGGCCGTTATTGGTAACATTTGCACAACAGTGGCAATGCTCGGCCGGTATTTGTTTCACCTCATTTTAATTTTAGTTTTTTTCGTATTAACTTAATCTCGTTTCTTTTATTTTTTCCTATAATATAAAATAATTATAAATTACGGTATAAGTTTTCATGGTTTCATAGTTGATACCTACTTTTGAACACCCATGTCGCTGAAAATATCATAAAGTCCGAATCGTAGTGATTTCTAAACACCTATTTTCATAACCATGAAGTTATTTATGCTTATCTCATCTTATAAATATTTTGTGGTTATTTTGCTGAATTAGTCACGTTCGTCGTTAAGAATTGCTGCAGAGAGAAAAGTTTAAGGAAAAAAATAAGTTTATTTATTTAAATACCTACATTTGATTATCCAATCAATTTAATTTATTTCATTGTAAGCCCCAGGGCTGTTTTATGTTCATTGAAAATTGAATCTCAACAAAATCTGAGAATAAACAATACCATGATGGTAAAAAGTTATTACGTTTTACGATATAGCACACGTCATCAAATAACCAATTCTCAGATGTGACTGCGACAATTTTTTAAGCCCTAAAATGACCAAACTTTGTGTGTCATATTTGTATTTTGTAATACATTAACTAGCCAATAAGCTACACTTTCTTATTGCATGGATTAGTTCGTAATGTATTAGGTATGTTTTAAATTATGTTATTTAGTACTATAAACTTGCACAACAGTACAGTACCAGAATCTTACGTCTCCGAGTCTGACAAACCTGTTTTGTTACGCGACGCTGTCAACCGCCGTATTTAACATTAAACCAGATGTATGTTTGTCGATTGTTCGAGATTCATCTATTCGGTTATCTAATTGATTATTCATTTTATCTTCCGACTGATACCGAAGTGTGCCTATCAAAAACTTAAACAATAAGTATTTTTATGCTATAGAAAAAAAACAACAATTTATATTATATTTAAATTGGAAACAAATCAAACCCATAAAAATACTAACAGAACGACTTATCTTAATCGTTGATAAGATTATAATTATAATAATTTGACAAAAAGATTGAGTACAATTTTTTTATACACTTTTGTCACACGTCTCTCGTCTAGTTTATCAAAACTTTTCATGACTTTTTTTACGTTATTTTTAATGTTACCAGATATTTAGGTAGGTAGTAGCTACAGATTTATAACTTAAAGAACCTTTGAAAAATCTTATTACTAGACCTTACATTTAGCAGATTCCTAATTTGTCTAAACAGACGGAGAAAGTGTCACCAAGCATGCATGTTATTTGTCTCTCGTCTTATCTTAAGTAGGTAACCTTAATTTGATCTGACTTTTTGGTCTGAGTCATTACTGTCTTCTAGTATCATTCCGAACATTTTTAGGTATGCGGTAGTTTTGGCTACCTTTTTTTACCCGGGGGAACGGCCGTCCCACACCCAGCCTTCTGGAGGAAGGTGGGTTAGGTTAGGTTAGGTTCGATCCAACAAAAACCTCTTTACCTACTTTACCTTACAATGGGCCTAATAAGAAGGCTCAAGGTCACTCAAAGGGCAATGGAGAGGGCTATGCTTGGAGTTTCTCTGCGTGATCGAGAGTCGAAATGAGGAGATTCGTGGGAGAACCAAGGTCACCGACATAGCCCACAGAATTCCGGACCTTATGTGGCGGTGGGCAGGGCACATTGTTCGTAGAACTGACGGCCGTTGGGGCGGAAAGGTTCTCGAGTGGCGACCACGTACTGGGAGGAGCAACGTAGGGAGGCCCCCAACAAGCTGCACCCACGATCTGACAAAGGTCGCAGGAAGTCGCTGGATGCAGGCGGCGCAGGACCGCGAGGTGTGGCGATCATTGAGGGAGGCCTATGTCCAGCAGTGGACGACAATCAGCTGATAGATAGATAGATAGAAATAGACAACAAAAACCTCAGGGACTAATTCGCTGCTGCGTTTGTTGGTACCAGGAACTCTAGTATCCACCGGTGCCGACGCTGCACAGGCCCTTAGCCAGTTTGTCCATTGAGGGGTTCCCCCCGGATTGTTATCATCCGATTGTTTTAAAGAAGGCAAGAGCTTTGGTGGGTCCTCGAGCCTGTAGTGGCAAACCACCACTAGAGGGTTTCTCTCTGAAAGGCATCCCCCTAGGGGGTCCCGCTTCCAGGGAGAGACTTCAGGGCGCTCGAGCCGACTTCGGTGACGGATGGGGTCTACTCACTTCACCTACCTCTACACACTAAAAAGCGTAACGATTTGCCACACACGAAACCCCCAGCCTCAATGTTGGCTCTGAATTAAGAGTCGTGACCCCGCAAGGATCGAGCTGTTTGCCTCCTTAGTCCAAACAAAAAGGATCTCAGACCTATCTAGCTAACTTTGAAAGATTAAAAAATTTTTGTTAAAAAAGTTTGCTATTTTTAATTTCTTGGCGGACACCGCGATCCAATAGATTCGAAAAACAATATATGTTTCTGTCGTGTCTCGTTTTGTGCCCGTTGACTAGTTAATGGTTTTTTTTTCTATTGTTATTTTATTTGTTTTCCAATCACGCGGACTTCAACGCGTCGTGTTGTAATGTCAGTTATTTGTTCAAAAAGTTTTGGGCATTCAAAATATTCAAGTTACGTCAGATAATTGCATAAGCCAATGCCTTTTTATTAATGAGATTAGTAATCACTGCTTAGTTCTGACATGTACCGTAAATTAGAGAAGAGATTATTTATGCTTTCGAATAAAATTTCTATCTTATTTCTCTCTCAATTATAAATTCCCGATTAAATAAAATATCTAAACATAATATTTTATAAGAATCTAATTAAAAGTTCAGTAATTGTTATGACAAAAGTATTTCATAGTAATTACTCCTTCAAGACTAGCTTAGCTGTCGTTTTTTGCATCCAGATCGGGATCGAAACTTGCGACTCCTATAGATTAATATACGCTACCTACTAATGACTCAGTTATACTGTGATTGACAGGTTGTGTATGTTACAGTCGAGGAAGTTAACAATTACCGTCGGCCAGTAACTGTTTTAGGAAACGTTATTTTAAAAATTAGGAAAGTAAATACCTAGTTTATATCGTATTATATTTGTTTTATAAATGACTGAATAAAACAAGTGGATGATGAGCTGACGAGTGACAGAGGAGAATGGACAAAGAAGACAGTCATGTTGTGCCGACCCCGCCTAAATTGGGAAAAGGGCAAGAAGAAGAACCAATGACTAGTTTAACTTTATTACTTTTATAAATAATGCTTCCTCAAACTACTGGTCGACCAAGAACTTCTTTGGTATAGCTACTTAAGCATGTATGCGTAAACTTATAATACTTTTAACTGATTGAAAAATAACACCTCAATGTGTGAGTTTTGCGTTGTTAAAACGTCTAATTGGTAATTGTAAGTTATCTGGAATAGGAATGATTATCACATCTAAGAAAACACATTGCTTTGTCTTGATCATATTGGCTTTACCAATTTTGCCGTTTGCAGCGCGGTGACCATCATCTAACTTATACAATATCATTAAGGCCGGTAGTAGGTACGAACAGGTATTTACTTGAGTATGAATATGCCCTTTTTAACTGTTCAAGCGAAGATCTAGGTTTTAGTTTGAATCTGTAATACAGACTATAAGCGGTAGGTCTTAGTTTGCTCACGACACATGTCGTGACGACCAATAACCGACAGCCACCGAGGCACGTACTGTACTCAATGGACTACCACAATGTTTTACTCACACTTTATATGCAGAATATATCGCATACCTACGTCGATATCCAATGATTTAAAATTCTTCCACTTAATATTGTTGTCGCGTTTGCCAATAGCGACAGAATTTTAATAATCTTAAATTACAATTTTCCTTATATTTATTATTTTGTATAAACCAATTGTAAGTACAATTACGCTGTCGGAAGTCGGAACATATACTATGTTATACCTGCATTGATTGTTCATATGACTACTGTATTAAATCTTTTAATCACAGATGATGACTGGATCAAGATGCGTGGGAAGCTAATAAAAATGATTCTCGTCATAGATTAATTAACCATTGTGGAATTGTTATTATAACAGAGCCAATGTACTGTAAATGGGATTAGTTATATTTACTACAGTGGATTTTTAAAGCAGAATTTTTTTAGAGTCATAAAAGTTTTATCCGATAAAATTTTCTCGAATCAACAGGTTGTGCTTTGAAGTAATTATTTCTTTACCACTTTATAATAGTATGTTTGTCTTCATTTTTTAGTTATATCAACTTGTATTGACTCCAAGATAAGTATTCAAATCTTACAGAGTTATGTATAATGTACACACAAACATCACTAGCAAGCAAGCAAGCTTGTTACTACAAGCATTTTAACTTACACCTTTTTTTTATAAAAAAAATATTTCTTATATACTAACGGGGATAAACGTACCTACAAGTTGGAAGAATCTTTAAAAATCTTCATCCGGGCTATTCCCAGTCCAGTTTAGTGCTATTGTGCCCGAAAACCTCCCTACACGTATTTCCCCAAAGGATAAATTCCTCAATATTATGTTTAGCTTTTGTATGAAGATTGGCATTTTTTTTACAATATAGTACAAAAGTACTTATGCAAATCGCTGCACCTTTGCAGGCTTACTTCAGTTTAACATTGCATTTGCGTGCGTTGAGCCAACCACTTGCGTATCAAATTATTGTACGTTGCAATAAGTACGTACCCAGTCCGTAATCCGAATAATACAGCACAGTCGAGTAACACTCCGTTATTTATCCTACTGAAAAACTACTGCTGAAACGTGAAATTTGCCGTATGGGGCAGGTGTCATAGGATATTGAGTGTGCAAAATATGAGGACCGCATTCTGTTAATAGTTTTCAACTCTGAAAAGCTTGCTGCGTGAGATTCTGAATGTTACCAGGAGATTTCTTGGTCCATTTTTTATTCGATCCCCTTGTAATATAGAGTAAATTCAAGTAAATCGAGTTGAAACTAAGCGCTATAGTAACTTTTATTCAGTTAAAAAATACCTTTCCAGCGATGTAACACACATAGCTCTTGGAAGGTGGCACCAGGATCTACACAAGGCTCACTTCATATTTTACACACTCAATATCCTAAAGCCCTGCTCTAGTAGCAATAACAATTTATGTCATGCTCTTACTTACAAGCTAAAGAGCTACACCGAATGTTTGTTAAAGCGCTCTCATTTCTCGCCCTCATTAAATTCGTACTTTAGTATGAAGTGGGCCTCAATTTAAACCTCGCCTTTTTCACTCAAATATTATGTTATTTTTTATTTTGCTGTGAGCTTATTTTTTTAATTGCCATTCGCTGGCAGTTCCAACGCATTTTTAAGATCTATGATGGGTCTTAGACATCCGTCTAAGGGATCTCACTATTATAGAGTTATCAGGGCGTTCGAACCGAAAGCAAGCGAGCTATCCTTGTCCCTATTAATGTAAAAGTTTCAATATATTATTTTATTAAGCATATATATTATATACCTACGCATAGTTTAAGATTTAAATACATTTAAATAAGTAAGCTCCGTCTGAGGACGTTATTTTTAACGAAAATAAACAGCTTAGCTCCCCACAGAATACTAACTGGCCAAAACCACATATTCAGACACAATATTTTGTGGATTATGCCTGGCATTACAATTGCTCGACATGCCGATGACACTGCTTTTAATATCGAGATTTGTTTTTGTTGCAAATATAGGCAGAAATCACAATGTTTTTATGGTTGCTGTAGCAATAAAAAAGTCGGTGGGGTGGACAGTAGATAAAACCTTTTATAAATTTTTATGTAAAATATCATAGATGCACAATTGCACATGCATAGTATTCAAATCAACTGTATAAAAAATTCTCAAAATACAAGTTCATTGTTCACAATGATTTTTATTCCCTTTGTACCAACGGCTGCTAATCAGTCTTAGCGTAGCCTTGACTTCGACGTTCTCCTATTTATTTAAAAGCTGCCAAATAGCCAATAGGAAATCCCATTTAGAATAATAACAATGAACAGTCTGAATTGGCAATGTACCCACTTATATTGTAAGTTGGATAGACTAATGAATAGTGACTCGAAGAAACAAAAAAATGAGACGAGTAAGCATGATCAGAAAAAAAGTAGGAAAGAAATATTTATTGGCCCCACACGACATAGTTAACACAATGCCTCTTGGATTGTAATATTGGGTCCTTACCTATGAAATTGGTGTTTTTATTCTGTCTTAGCAATTTGTCCGTAACTATTAAGTTTCGGAACATTCTTATAAAATAATTGCCTCTTCTAAAAATAGACCATATATTTGAGCTCATATTATTTAATTTGATAATTTTTTGTAAGTTTAATTGTGTTTAAATTAGACACAAAGACAATTATTTTTAACTGCCTCCCGAATACATCATTTGATTTGCATTAACATAAAAACGATGAATAATTTTTATCAAGCGTGTTCACACACATATTGCTAAAGCTTGTCTGATGATATATGCCAAATATTAATATCTCTGGATTTGTCGTTGTGAAGAAAACTGATAAAATGTTAGTATGTAAAATGCAGACATCCCCAAAATCTCCATACAAAACACCAATTTCATAGATAAGGGCCTAATATACATGTTCTAAAAACACTGAGTTATAAACAAATCATTAAATCTGTTTCAGATTTAGGCTCCTTGGTCACGATATTTGCATCTTGTTATACTAATAATCTTATCGTAGCTTTGCTTCTGTTTGGACAGAGCGTTCCATGTCGATTATTCCGTCCGGCATTGTCTGGGAATACAATATGTCTATAACAGAAAATGTAGGTTTTTCCACTACGCCCTAGGCGTGGTAGTCAGGTACCGTTAAATCCAGGACATCCCAGTGAAATTAATACGTATTCTTGTAATCACTCAAGTCTTGGGTCCGAGACACAATAGCAAAATTTATTTTGTTGGCATGCCGGAATGCCATCCGCGACACAAAGGGTTAAGAATGAATTATCATAATCAGAAATTGTGGCTTTAGGGCTCACAATTCAGGTGTTCCTACTCTATGAGTAGTCTTCTCGATGACTAGAACTAACTATCAATAGTACAAATGCCTCCACGATACTTCCACGAACGGTCGGTCCTGCGTTGCAAGCAACGAGCGGTCACTGCAACTTCACCAGTTGGTCGGTCCTTTACCATATTGTGAAAGTGAAGGTCAGGGATGACCTTCTGCAAGGCCTGCTTCCTTTGCATCTTCAGGTTCGTGGTCGCCACTCTGGAATATCATCGTCCTAACGAAAATAGCCACATGATCCTATAAGGATTTTTTTTCCATTGTTGAAATGAAAGGAACAAAACATAAATAAACATTATCTCGACATTTAAAGAATGTATATAAAGTCCTTTTTTATTTTGAGTCTAGCAACTCTTACCAATGTCGGTGTCTGATTCTATTTAGAATCTCCTTAATAATTTCCACATAACTTATTATTAATTATATGGTATTTTTTCATTATAAATTATTACAGGTATTTAAATTTTCACACCACACCCGTCACACACGTGACGGGTTGACTGGAACATATCCCTATTAGAGGTAAGTCCTCCCTTGTATACTTCTGTTTTTTATGTTGTATTTTTTTGTTTCTGTGCAATAAAGAAAACTGTCTCTGTGTCTGTTTTTCAAGAAAAAAAATTCTCGCTTCCCTTTTAATATTAATTGTAACTATGACAGAGCATATTATCCTTCTGTCCTGTTAAGTATACATTTTCTCTTTATGCGATATACAGGACTCATTTCAGTGGCGCGTGCATACAAACAGGGCGCGGCTATTGGCTGCCATGTCAACGGAGAGTATCGATATCACTACATCTATACCGATTATTTACGTCACTTGTAGCGATTTAGGCTCTTAAAATGATTTTAAAACGTAATTTATTTAATTCTAATGTTGTTTATGTTTGGATTGTTGTTGTGACATCTTTATCATTCGAAAAAGTTGTTTTTTATGTTATGGACATATCTTTTTATGTATCGTAGTGTTTTTTCACAAATTTCACAATTGCATCGATTATTCATATTATTTTTAATGTCGTTAACACCTATCTTCCCTTTCAGCGATAATGGCGTGAAAATGTGTTATATAAAATTTAGAAACAGTACTATAGACGAGAACAAAAGCTTAGAATTGGTCACGGCATCCATACTTAACTGGTGTTTTGTATACAATATCTTCCGCGTGCCTCAGCACGGATGCTTCGGACGTTGACGTAAGCACACGACCGGCGAGCGTGCAGATGACACCTTTACAACACTCAATACACGCCCTCGTAGTTATAACAATGCAGACGAGTGGGAATCTACAAACTCTTGGAGATTAGTTAATTAAACTTATGCTTTATACATTAAACTAGCGACCCGTACCGGCTTCACACAGATGCAAGGCTGATTCTAATATATAAACCTTTGCCTTGAATCACTTTATCTAGTGCTTTTTTCGTTTATTAGTTTATAGGGACAGACACCGCGATACGATATTGTTTTATGTTACGTAGTATGTAGTGATGTACAATTTGTTAAGAATAATAATTTAGGCTGATCCTATTAAGCCGAATTTAAATACACTTCATAGAACGTCTAAGTATGAAAATAACCAAAGAAGTAATGAATGGAAGTTATTTCGGTTAAATCAATTAATGAACATAAGTGCGTAAACAAAAACATATTTTTGCGCCACAAATTCAATGTCAGTTCAATTATTTTCTCCGCCATAAAAATACTTAATAACTTAATGAACACTTGTTCTACAGAATTGTTTTTGGTTAATCCACTTTCTATTGCGCTCACGGCACGCATTTTATCGCTTGCAATAGCGACCCGGTTTCGCCCCACTTGTAGCGATGTATTTAGTTTACTTTATTGTGTAATTTACACTGCTAATAAATTATTATGAAAAGATTTACAACTATTATGTAAGTAACAAAATAATTTTAAGAGATTGCGAATATTCGAGGAGGAATTAGTACGAGAAGCTCTTTTGGGCATCATAATAAATCAAACTTTGTTAGTAATCTCAATTTCCTCCGTGCTTCGGAAAGCACGTTAGGTTGTGTGTCTAGTTTATTTTAACCACTATTATTGGGCCAGCAGCGTGGTAGTGTTATGGTTCAAAGCCTTTATGCAGCAGCCAATTTAGATTTGATCACTACGACTAGTGACTTTGTAATACCCACGGAACAGAAAAAACTTTTTTTCTGTTCCGTGGTAGTACCTACTTTTGTGATTGTAAAATGGACTGTATGACATATTCGACCGCGAATGCAATGACGTGCAATTTGAATAATTTATAATTTATTGGCTCAAGTTATTTATATTACGATAACAAAGAATTATTGTACATCGTATTGGAAACCAAAGTCCATTAGGAGCATGTTAGTGGTTCGGAACAAATCTGTTAAATGTAAAGTCACAGTCAGCCTATCAATCATTGCATATTTTTTTTATAGTCCATAAGTTAATTCATTGTATGAATATTATTTTACTGACATTAGCGTGGCGGACTAACCGAGAAATATATTATTATTATCATTAATAATGTTGATTAAAATATTTGCTTAATAACTAAGGTGACTTTGTGTTCCCTCGTCTGTTTATTTATTTTCTTTTACTTAAAAATGAAGTAGGCAATAGCGATAAAAAATTAATAAGTTTTGAAAATTTTCAATTACTCGTATATTTCCATTGTCCGTGTAGTAAACCGTTTGATTGAAAATCAATAAAAATTGTTATATGTATAAAGCACAACAGGACATCGGAACAGTTGTTTTCTTTCACAAATTACATCTCTAACCTCAATTGATCATTTTAGTATAGCGTGCCTAATGTTATTATGGCTGAGGCCATACAATTGTTATATTAAACATTTTTTACACTTCCACTCGGTATTGAGATTATGAGTACAGTTGTAAACACTTTGGCAATGTTGAGATACTCCAATAGCCTCTTGATTTGTTGACGCCTGAAGACGCGAAGAATCTTGGCAAAAACAAGGGAAGCGATACCTTTTAAGAATTGTTTTATTATTTTTCGTTAACTTCTTGCATCGAATTTCACTTCACGAAACATAATTAATTTGTAACGATTGTTCTGTTTGTCAATAACAATACAAACGTCGAATCAACATTGATTAAACTTTATCTTTGTAGTGACCCACTTTCCATGTTGTGTTTTATAACGGCGATAAGGAAAAGTACGTAATAATCGTTTACGGAAATCGAAAATATTGACTTTTCATTCATAAAGACTGTGAATATTGTTTGTTTTAAATCAACACATGCCTAAATGGAAAACATTGGATATGTTTTGAACAAACTACGATTTACCAAATCCACAGAAACATCCTATGACGAACGTAAAGTTTCTAGAAAAAAAAATGTATTATGTCTTCGTATACTGCTCTTGCTCTACAAACACTTTTTTACATTCAATTGTACAAGCTGAAACTATTTTAGTGCATTTATGAATTTTGTAATTATGTCCTAACTGGTAAATATAGGTAGTAATACATACACTGTATAGTAATACATGTATTTGATTATAGATATAATATTTTGAAAGTGATTATTTAGTTTTTTTTTCTTCATATACCTTGCGTCCACTAATATACTTACCTACTAACAGTCCTTGCAATACAATTAATTAATAAAAACATTCTAAGACCGTTTTGTACCTAATCTTTATAGTAGATACAAAATAAGTCTTACCCGCAATTGATTGCTTGGACTGATAAGTTATGTTTGTATTCTTTTACAATTATTAATCATAATTGTTTCCTTATCACACATTTATAGCCAGTATGGCATATTGATAAATTTTCCGGAACAACTTTATTTGTATCAATGGTGCCGATCAATATAACATAATGCAACAAGGAAGTGTACACACGGAATATAAATGATGTCATAATGTAAGTCAAATCTATAATCATCAAGGTTTAGACAGTCATCTACACGGCACTTGTTGAACATATTTTGCATACCAATTTTGAAGTGGAAACCATATTCCATCGAAAAACATTGGCGCTGGGGTAAGCGCAGCTCCAACTAGGATGGACGGTCCGCGCGGTAATTTAGGTATTTCTTTCGTATTATTAAAATATATACACATTGCGACAAACGTTATAGAAAACATCTAGTTTTGTTATTATTCAAAAGCTGATTTGGAGGAGGAGGGTCCTTGAAGCACTTACGCCGTACTAAGGGTTTATATATATTTTTTTAAAGGCATCTTCTGTGTTTTTTCTATCAAGGCAACTACGAGTAATCTAATCAATATGATTTAAAGAGTGAATCCTTTAATATCTTGCATGTGAATTACATAATTATAACTTTAGTAATAACAATACAGGAAGGGAACCAATGAACGCAAATTTAGCGCTAAAAGCTCTGTGCACTCTTAACAACTGATAATCTCGAACTCTGATATACCAATACCAAATTAATGGTTAGAAAAGTATATGAAATTACTTGATCAGTAAAAGATAGCTTTTACCACAATGCGATGGGAAAATGCCAAAATGTCAATGTCACCAAATGTTGACCGTAGAATTAACGTTGTTTGAGCTTGATTAAGTTAAACATTAATTAACTTGGATTAATAGCAATTCCATAATGAATTGGCGTGTTAATCTGATAAAACAACCTTATTTTGCCACTGCCACGCTATGCCTTTCATCTGAAGTATTTTCTATCGGCTGTCAGTTGTTACCCAATATTAACAGCATTAACCCTAAGAGCCCTAATTACTAAGAACTTCTTCTTCTTTGTTTAAAGACGACGGAACGTTTGAATTCGCCAGAATCAAGTGCTTTGCTGAGTAGATTACTAAAAACAGTTAAACTAGTAATATTTGCCACTTGTCTTTTTCTGCTGTCTTTAGTCTTGTGTATTTCATGTCTTCATCTACATTTTGATCTTTAGAGCATTATATAATGGTACTTTCACGAAATTACCTCTTCTTTTTAGATATTTTATAAACAATCCAAACCCTTAAAACCCTTTCATCCTTTAGACTATTGTGTACCTTCGCACTCAATAGTCTCCTAAGGATCAAATAAGGAGTCCGGATCAGTATAATCGTTATACGAGGGCAATTCAGAAACTAACCTCCGATTGGTCACAGTGCGGGTAGTGGGGGGAGTAGCGCGCCATCTGTGGATTCACACGCTCAGCAGGTCAGTCGGCATCAAGCCGTAGTCGAGTGAACATCGTACCTGCGCTAGTTTAGTTTTTGTGGCAGTTTGAAATGTGTGCTGCAATAGAAAATCCCGCCAAATGTGAAGTGCGTGCTGTTATAAGGTTTTTTACAGCCGAAGGATACTCTGCAGCAGCTATTCATCGTGAGCTTTGTGCCGTGTACGGACCAAAAGTTATGAGTGATGGAGTTGTCCGTGAATGGGTACGTTTATTTTAAAGTGGACGAGAAAACGTTCATGATGAAGAGAGGAGTGGTAGACCATCCTTGGTGACTGACGAACTCGTTCAGACAGTTGATGCAAAAGTTCGTGAAAATCGACGTTTCACAATGGCGGAGTTGTCTACTGATTTTCCACAGATTTCTAAGACTCTTTTGTACGAGATAGTGACAGCAAGATTGGGTTACCGTAAGTTCTGTGCACGATGGGTGCCCAAAATTCTTACCGACCACCACAAAAGTCAAAGAATGGCCTCTGCATTAGACTTTCTGTCACGTTATGAGGACGAAGGAGAACCATTGTTAAACAGAATCGTGACCGGTGACGAAACCTGGATTAAGTACGTGAACCCTGAGACAAAAGAACAATCAAAGATGTGGGCACATTCAGATTCGCCTACCAAACCAAAAAAAGCCCGGCAAGATTTTTCTGCCAGAAAACTGATGGCAACGGTGTTTTGGGATGCCAAAGGGGTGTTGTTGGTTGAATTCATGGAACGTGGGACGACCATTAATCAAGACGTGTACTGTGAAACACTAAAAACATTACGACGGGCTATACAGAACAAACGCCGTGGTATGCTGACTTCCGGTATCGTTTTTTTGCACGATAACGCCCGTCCTCACTCTGCTCGCAGAACAACAGTCCTTCTTGAGTCCTTCAAGTGGGACGTTTTCAACCATCCACCTTACAGCCCAGATCTGGCGCCAAGCGATTATCACCTCTTCATGCATATGAAGAAATGGCTCGGGTCCCAGCGGTTTGATGATGACGAAGAGCTCAAAGATGCGGTCACAGGCTGGCTCAAGGCACAAGCGGGTGATTTTTATGCAGAAGGAATTTCAAAGCTTGTGAAGAGATACGATAAGTGCCTCAATCGTTATGGAGACTATGTCGAAAAATAGTGCAAAGATGTAGTTGTAAGATGTATATATTAAAATATTTTTACTTAACTTGGTGTATTTTTTTCAATCAACTGGAGGTTAGTTTCTGAATTGCCCTCGTAGTTAGTAGTATTTTGTAAGTGGGCTAGTAGAAACGGTAGCTATAACAACAAAGACCGGGACCCAAGTGCCGGGGCATAAATTACTTTCCGGAGTTCGTTAGACTTTGATACATTCATACGCCACAAAATAACTATATTTAATAACAGTTAGGTACGGTATTAATTTAGCAAAGTGTGTTGTGCTACTGGCCTAAAAAATTGACCGTTATTTCAGGCAAACAAAAAACAAATGTCAATAGTTTCAGAGACAATGATCAGTGACTATGTATAAAGTCTACATCAGCGCTGTTCAAATATTCATTGATGTTGCGTAAGTTACAGTTAGAATGGGTAAATTTAAATTTTTATGTTTACCAAGTCACGATATGAGCATATTTTACATGTGCCTGTCTGTGTATCCGGGTCACGTTGACAAGAACATCGATATTTTTGCACCAAAAGATGTTAAGTTATTAGAATAAAAAACAGTATCATTCTCAGCATAACTGTAGTGTATTCTGGTGATATGTGGATGTTTAGATTTATGATTTGTACTTTTATAGCAAAGTTGTTCAATAGGGCTGAACTTGGGACTTAGCTTATTACCTGGGCCCTGATTTACAAAATTTACAAATCTCACAATAGGATCACAGACCATAACGTAACATATTGTTATAAAATAGATGTATAACACATGTGCAAACCATAAAGTAGCTCATATTGGTAAAATTATTAATGTCGAAAGATAAATAAAACGCTGTTTTGTCAACCATTTGAGCGAGCAGTTTAATTTCTTATAATTTTACTTTTATTTCCAATTTTTAAGTCATTTATAACTATTTTCGAACACATATCATCACGCCTCTTTCCCCGAAGGGGTGGCCAGTGGTGTTAAACACCCACATTTCGCCAGATATGATAGATTCCCATGTAACAGGTGGCGAGCCTGTTGCCATGCACCTGACACAATATAAGGCAAGCGATATTCACTATGGACAACATAAGTTTTATTAAAACTCAGTGGTACAGGCGGTGGGTTCGATACCGCTTTTCCCGTGGCCTCTCGAACGAGTAGTGCCCCGCCCGTCCTACCAACTCTGCTTCCGCTGCTTTATAAATTTTCTTCAGCTTAACTAAAGAAATATTTTGGAAATAGTGTCTCAATGGTACAAGTTTTTACTTTTCGTGGCCTGAAAATGAATTTTCATTAGATTTAGACAATATTTTGACCATTGATATACTATTGCTATACATTAGCAAAAATGGGAGTCCATTACCTGTGTTAAAACCATCTGAGCCAACGATATTCATGACTAGGCCTTGTTTTAACCTTATTGCTAATCTTGATAACAATATTATAGCTGATAGAATATCTGATACTAAAAAGGGTGCTCGGTCATTTCTGCATAACGCTGATAAATATATAAAATAAATCCGAGTTACTGAAACTGCATAGTGCTTAATGTGTGTGAATGGTCACATATCACTTTTAAGGTACTATTGTGGGTATACTTGTAGTGTCTAATGTCTTATATTGCATGTAGTGGCAATTAAAAACTGTGCTTTTATTATGTTTTATATATTATGAATTTATGATATATATAGCGAATTATTGTAACTGTTACTGATTGTTCTTAATATAAATAAATAAAATTTTACATGTTACTGAAATTTATGGTGGAGAAACGTTGGCATAAACATTGATCTCATCATCTGTGGCGTTTGTAGACACAATAGGAAATCAACTGTGACTCGGCTGATTTCAGCCACCTCACGGACGAGGGGATATGAAAATCCATACTAATATTATAAATGCGAAAGTAACTGTCTGTCTCGCTTTCACGTCAAAACTACTGAACCAATTTAACCGAAATTTGGTACACATATAGTCTAGAGCCTGAGAAAAGACATAGGCTACCTTTTATCCCGATATTCCCGTGGAAACAGCTGCCATGTGT
Source organism: Parapoynx stratiotata (assembly GCA_910589355.1). NCBI lineage: Eukaryota > Metazoa > Arthropoda > Insecta > Lepidoptera > Crambidae > Parapoynx > Parapoynx stratiotata. Next base: position 3,378,634 of record OU342466.1, on the reverse strand, counting down.
GTGAATGTTAAAAAAATTAAATAACGCCTCCCAGGAAAATGAACGACAAATTTACGCCACTATGAACTCTGCGTCTTATAATAGAGTAGGAGTAGATTTTCAATTCCAACTATTGATGCTTCTGTTCCAATTCTTCTTTATATACACTCTTTATAGCACTTGAAAATACATTAACATTTCTACGCGGATTGCGGGCAAAAGCTAGTAGATAATATTTTAAACATACGGTTATTAATAAAACTAGAGATGCGCCGAATAGTGGTTTCGTCTAATATCCGAATACCGAATATTATTCGGTTTCACCTTTACCGAACCGGATATTCGGCCGAATTATTCGGTTTACAATTACTTTGCTTAACCACAGAAACAACATAGAATGTACTCTTACAATGTACGTTTTGTGTCACTACAGGCGATGTTAAAATAAAAGTTGACTATACTAAGCGACCAATAGCCTATGAAATCATTATGTTGACATGAGTAACATAAATCTTACCCGGTCATCTAGCTAAGAAAATACAACCGAATATATTCGGTACAAAAACCGAATAATTCAGCCGAATACAAATAGTAGATGCCAAATACCGAATACAAAACGAATATTCGGCGCATCTCTAAATAAAACCTTACCTGCACTTTATCCAATAAACTTGGTGTTTATAAATGTTACTAGACGAGGAAGTACATTGTATGATTAACACATTTTTTGCGTGTCCTCCCAAAATAAAAACACAAAAGCGTCCTACGCACAGTGATTAAAGATCTTCGTTATGGAGTGTGTAATGGCACTTGTAGGTGTACAAGGGCAGTGTAAAAATGGTAATGTTGCCATTTACATGATGCATATTAATCAATTTTAGTAATTATTTGGTATTATAGTGCAGAATATCTGATTTATTACAAATGCGCTTGGAGTTAAGTAGCTATTCAATGGTCACAAAACGAGACATTTATTTATTTATTTTTAAACAATTACAACAAAACCTAAGCTAAAGTGGCAGTGGGCCGGACATGTCTGCCGTAGGACCGACAATCGTTGGAGCATACGTGTCTTGGAGTGGAGACCCCGTTTAGGCAAGCGTGGCGTGGGACGCCCTGTGGCCCGATGGGCCGACGATCTCAAGAGGGCTGCTGGCAGTGGTTGGATGAGGGAAACCCGGAACCGAGCATTGTGGCGTGAAATGAAAGAGGCCTACGCTCAGCAGTGGACGGAGTGTGGCTGTTGATTTGACAACAAAACTTATGGGATAAAACACAATAACAAATGCAAAAGTTTGTAAAGCTTCCACAAAAAATAATAAACAGACATAAATTTTAATTAAAATGAATAATAGTAATAAAAATGATATATAATAATACTACCAAATAAATAATAATAAATACACTAAGGCCCGATTTTTCAATCCTCAGATAAAATTATCCGCCATTAAAAACTATCACTGTCACTTTCTAAAGTCATAAAAAGAAAAGGGACAGAGCTAACATTTGACTGACAGATAGTTTTATCTGAGGATTGAAAAATCGGGCCTAAATAATACAAGATTATAAACTAAACTTCAAGTAGGTCTTTAATAGAACTTCCTAATTTGTAATTTAGTTCATCTATTGTTTGCGAATATCGGTGTTCGCAGTAACCGCCAAGGGGTTAATGAAGGTAACTTGGCAGCGTTCTACGGTTTAGTAGTTACTGTGAAAGATAACAGACACGTAGAGACACATCTTTTCTCCCCTCTTCATCTTGCCCCAAATATTGAAGAACTCTTAAACTTTCCTCGCGTTTTTCTTTTCTTTCTAACGTAATATGTATATGGTTGTGGTTATTTTATAACTTTGTACATTGCTAAGCTACTGAGTACTATCACTATAAACATACTGTACTTATATCGCGTCATGTTGATATTGTAGACTGCATTTACAAGCAAATGCAACTTATACAGGTGTTACAATACTTACATAAGATTATTTTGTTTGTTGGAGAAGAATCACCGTTGGCTAGACTTATAGCACTAAAAATAAAACACAAAATTCAAAAATGACTCGTTTTATATTTTGATACAATTTTATTACAAAGAGTTTTCAGAATATTGGAATACGCCATATACACATATAGCTAGCTGTCTAGCTGTCTAGCTCTAGTCTAGTCTAGCTAGCTGTCATTTACATCTTCGCAACACTTGGCTGAAACAATTCCCCGAAACATTCCCAGGGCGTCCCGACCTAGTTAAATAGGTACTAGATCACAAAAGGTGCACACACCTTTTGCATCCATTAACTCCCGTTGTCTAGATTTTCATTCCTTTCGGTTAGAGATTATACAACTCTGCAATTTTTTAAATATAAACACGACATATCTTTAGTTTGAGACATATTTGTTTATCAATAATTAAAAGATGAACTGAATAATTTCAAGTTATAATGCCTTTTGGTGGCTCACTATTGTATGCAGGTCCTGTTCTCATTCTTATTCCAGAAACCGGTTATAAAATAACTCGGGTTTTCCTGAGGCGAGAACGAAGTCACTATGCAAATGGCCACGTGGCATGCTCATAATACCGCCCTTATTTTTATCACAATAAAGCTTTATTTCACTTACACTGCGAAACAGCTGCATAATAATTTTGTTTCATATTTCTGTTGACTGTCAGTTTCACAATCTTTCCTCGTAAATATTTAAATTCAACGACGACAATTTTCTGATGTGAATTATGTTACACGCAGTATTAAGAGTTACAACCTGATGATGTGCCTGTGTCAAGAATACGGCCCACCTGATGATAAATGTTGCCAGATCTCTAAAATCTTTTTTCCTACTTCATTGCAGAAACCAAGTGCCTACGTTGTTCTATGGTACACAAGTCGAGCGTATCTGAAACTTTTGAAACTTGTGATAAAATTTTTACGTTAAAAGTTCTTTGGAATTGAATTGACATAGTTTTATGAGTGTAATCTCAATTCGTGTCGAAACAAAATTTCAGTAGAGTGTTCTCCGTTCTCGCTATTTTGCCGGTCGGATGTTTCGACGCGTGCAATACCTCGATAAACGTTGAAGTAATCTGGTTTCTTGCATGCGACACGTTGCTCCAGACGTTAGAATCGAGGTCGCCGCGTGTAACGTATGCTGTCTGGAAACCAGCTAGCATTATTTGAAGGGTTTATTTGTTAACTCGTAAAAAATGGTTAAGAAAAACCAATAAAGAAGAATATAGCCCTATTCTTCTTTATTGGTTCACCCTCTTTGTTTATTTTAAAGATACCACTCAAATTAATCACTCCATCATTAGAACATTGCCCAGCGAATGATAACTTACTCACCGCCAGTTACAAGTAGCGGCACGTCAATACCCCATGCGCAGCTATTGACAGCTATCGCGGAGGCGTAACGGTCAACACCAAAGTTATTAGCCGCTACTTATGCATAGGATCGATGAAAAACAAAGTTAAAAAACATAATGTCTACGCCGCGCTCCGACCAATGGGCGCACGGGCTCATCACGACATATCTTCTCGGCTAATCGCGCCGAGCCTACGTCACGGGACCCGAGGCACCAGACCATCGGCGCGAAGCCAGCGTCCATTATTCTCCTTCCAAATTTTGCTAGCGCATACGCTCGAACGTGTAACTTTGTACAATTTATAATCAATACAAATCTGTAAATATATCCAACATTTTTCTTTTGTGACTATCGTAAACACATAACATTAAGCGAAATGTGCGCACTAATATGTTGGTACGTACCTGTTGTGAGCAAAGAGATGCCTAACCTCCGAGGTTAACTGTTTCCATCACATTGTTATTCTCAAATAAGACTAATCGAAAACAACATAAAGAAAAGTCATGTTTAATAGAAAAAAGCCACACGCTTATTTTAGATCCTTTTACCTGTATTATTCAACATCGTTTCTTCATTATTGTATGTTTTCTCTCGCACGTGTAACATTGTTATTCTAAATGTTATTGAACCTTTTTCCCTTGGCACGAGTAAAATAACACCGTTATGTACAAAGACCTACATGTGTAGTTGCTAACGCTTATGAACAATCCCAGCTATTGGAAAGTGATGATGCAGTCTTAAGTGCACGCTAACTTTATTAATCACTTTTACTTGGTATCAACCAATGAAATGGCTTATTGAGCAACGGGTTTAAAATATGAATGCAGAAAGAAATTAACTTCAACTGATGGGTTTAATGATTTACCGATGGAACTATGAGATGCAATCCAACTACGCCAATATTAGATTATTCTGTAGGCCTAGCACGGGCCGGAGAACGAAGAAGCGAGAGGCAATGACGATTTTTGTCTCTGGGGACTTTTTCTCTCCGGCCCGTGCTAGGCCTACTGTTTACCATAAGGCGATTTATAGTCTGAGTGGGGTAGGCAGAGGTTACAGGCACCGCTCTTCGCTAGCTATGATTCCGGCACATACCTTTCGCTCATACCAGTGGAAGTTGCAAACAGATGGAAATCTTATAGGAAAGATGAAAGTAAAGTGTCTCTATGTTTGAAGTTTTAAAATCTATACATATAATAATACTGTAGAGTTCAAATGTCTGTACATAGGAAAAAAATGCTTAAAATAATTTTATGAAATTATGAGAATTAAAGGGTTCCCGTGGGATAGTTAAAAAACCATAGTAACCGCGGATGAAGTCGTGGGCAACGGCTAGTATTACATAAAAGGGGAAAATGGGAAATATGTGCTGGCTATTTTTTACTTGTTGAATATGACTTCTTGTTGTATTATATTATTATGTTAGATTTTTTTTACACTACCTTCTGGAATCTTACTGTAGAGTCATTCGTCTAACATCAAAGGAGGCAACGGATTGTTTATCTAAAATCTTAATTTATTTTAAAACGATGTCATCGAATTATGTAGTCTTTGTGTCCGATGAATATTTTTTTTGCCTCCCTTATGTTATGCTAGCGTTTGTCAATGAATATACAAATATGTTAGCTCATTCTCGCTCATCCACAACAAGTTCATGAATGAAAATGAGCAAACACTTGTGTAAAGTCAACGACTTGTTTTCATTACACATTTTTGCACTTTATGCTTAACACGATAAGGTTTAAAACCATTTACTTTGATAGTTGCTGTTTGATATAAGTCTTCACCAATCAGTCTAGCGAATTCCTAGTAGTCCAGTACCGACCCATAACCTATTGCCTTTACAATGGCCTTCCTCATGGCGACACACACGAGGAGTATAGGCCGTAACACCACCACGCTGATTCTTCTATAGAAAGGCTTATTCTTCTATAGAAACCGAGATCATGGGCATAACGTGCCTCTCGAGCACGGAGGAATTCGAGATCAGGGCCAACCATTATATAACGAAGGTTGCATTGTTTTCAGTGTTGACCAAGGTGTAAGATAGAACTTGCCACCATAATTATGCTCTTGGCGATCTATTATCTTTAACAAAACTTAAACAATAGTTTATAAGTTGAATGAACATTTGAGTGCGTCAATGTGTAACGGTTAAGGATAAAAAACACATTGTAAAATCAATGTCGAAGTTATAATGTGCAAATGCAGTCAATTACTCTCTTATGCGCGCACGCATACAGCCGCGGACAGACAAACACGTTTACAAGAATGCATGTGCGTAATGGTCTTTTGGGTGGGTACTAATATTGATTTATTTTTTATTAATAATGTATTCTTTGTACCAGTCAATATAATGCACCCCGAAACAGACGCAGTCTGGCGCTCGCGAGATGAGCGTATTGAGCGGTCATATTTAGTTTTTAATTGGGAACACCTAAACATAGATTTCATTAACATTCGCGACCTATTTTGTGTAGTCTAGTCTAGCTTATTGCTCCGGTCTAGAGTGAATAAGAAAGATTTCCCATGTCACTGTGTAGAGGTGATCTATTACGGACTATCAGTCAATGAACTGTTGATATATTTATTGTTTCTTTAAACATATTTTTTGCTGTAAAGTCGAATAAATATTTGGTTCTACAAACTTTTGAAGAGATATAAACCTTATTTCTAAAGCAATACAGATGACAGTAGATTAATATATCTCAGGTAGTAGTGAATTCTGCACAATTTTCTGTTTATAAAACAGTTTCCGACATATTTCGTTTCGTATTCATTTATTTTTGGCCACCATACAGATTTTCTGGTTGCCTTAGTGCCATCAGTGCAATAATATGCAAATCGTAATGTGTGTCACGCGAACAATACTACAATAAGTTTTGCGGTTACTGTATTAGAGCGCGATGCGCTTGCCCTTGTGATACTTTTGTCCCTGCGCCACGACAAGACGATACGATCAACCTTTGTATTCATCTACCGTTTAATGTGTAAATGTATGACTCTAATGACTGACAAACTATTCACAGCCAACTGATGTGTATTGCTTCGCAAATGTCATTTTCTTTCATCATACAAAAGCGAGTCGCGTGGTAGCGGCTCATTAAAAGAATACTACCAACATATTTCTTCCCTATGCAATACCAATAGCTTAAATCGGCGACGGGCTCACATTCTGTCACGCTGAACAGTCACTGCTTAGTGAAGTCTCAGTCTATGGCAAAAGCACCGCAAAAGTAGTCCTACTTTTGCGGTGCTTTTGCCTAGGCTCTGACTAACCCTTAGGGGATAATAGTCGTGTATATGTATGTATTTATCATACAAAAGCATAGGCAGTGGTAGCAGAGTTGGGACGGACGGGACAGGGGACGTTCGAGAGGCCGCGGGAAACGCGGGTTCGATCCCACCGCCGCGCCGTACCAGGAGTTTGAATAAAACTTATGTACAGTTCATTGTGAATATCGCTTGCCTCACATTGTGCCCGGTGCATGGCAACAGGCTCGTCACCTGTTACATGGGGACTTAACAGGTGGTAACACCTCTGCCTACCCCTTCGGGGAATAAGGCGTGATGATATGTCATGCTGTGTTTTCAATGTTATTATCATACAAAAATCAATGGTGGAGCTCACACTCTTCACACATTTAAATTATTTGGTTAACTTTTACTACGAATCAACAAACTGGCCTCAAATAAAACGTCATATTTTAATTATACTCCTAAACTTAAATTTTGTTGAAGCGGTTTTTCGCAACACTGAATACCTAATCGTAAGCGAATCATTGTTACAATTTCATATTTTCAACGCTTGTTGTTTATATTGCGTAATTAATTAATCACTTTCAATCTCAATGCACAAATGAGTTATTCGTCATTTGTATGCATTTATGCAGTTGATTGATAGTTATTGAGAACGTTTGTTTGACATCTACATCATGCATGAGTATTCGAAATAACACGCGAAATGCCAATGTGTTTAAGTTTCGGACAGTTGGTATGGAGTTTTTGTTCTCGATCTTGCAGAGAAATACGTTATTTGTAAAATAGTTTTAAAATTAATTTCTTTTATTCGCGTAGTATTATCGGTTATTTATTATACTATGCATTGAGTTTTACCATATAGATTGAGAATGAATGTGGTCCAAACATATTACATAAATATAAATAAATACATTTAGACATTCGCACTTATCAATCCTATTTGAAGCAATTTATACTGCTTGTGTTACGAATACTAGATTACAGATGATATTTAATACAATACATGCATACATAAACATCCAAGACTGGAGAACAAATGCCTGTATTCATCATACAAACATTTGTCCCCACCGGGGATCGAACCCAGAACCTCCCGTGACGGCGACGCCTTTAGACCGGTGGCGTACATACAACTCGGCCACGGAGGTCGTCAACACAATGATAGAATCAGTGAACGAAAATCTTTTTTCGTTCACTGGTTAAAATACCACAATTAATTGACAAGTAAATTCATTTAGTTAACTAATATGGTACAGGAAAAAGTTATATCATTACAATTTCATATCAATAACGTCAAAATAGTAAACAATTTCATTTGTCAATTAATAATTATGTAAATGTGGGGAAGTACATGGAGATAAATACTTATTTTTCCATGTAGTTCCCCTCACTAACAATGTGTTTTATACTCAAATTAATAAGGTCGTGTTTTACGACTACCGATCGATAATCAAACATTGGTGTCGCGCACGTGATCAATATCGGTTATTGCTGGCCAGTCATTCAGGCGCACATTATTGATGTATTGTCTCACTAATAGACGTCTATTAGTCGACAGCCGCTGGTCAATAAAAAAAATAAAACACCCATCCGTTCCAATGTAAACTGATTCGCGCCGCTTCGCTCTCCGTCAAGGAAAAATTTAAATTACCTATTATTCCTAACGTATTAAGGAACTCGGTGGCGTAGTGGTTAGTATGCTTTGGCTTTCAATTGAAAACAAAGCTACCTTCGCCATGGTCAGGCTGTGGATGGGTGACCAAAACTTTGTGATCTCGAGCTCCTTCCTCCGTGCTTCGGAAGGCACATTAAGCCGTTGGTCCCGGTCGCTATTGCGACTGTTTCTACCCACCCACCCGCATTGGGCCAGCGTGGGGGTGCTACGGCCCTCATGTGTTTCTCTGCGCCTGCGCCCACCAGTGGGACGTATATAGGCTGAGGGAACCTTAACGTGTAAAGCGATACAAATTCATCAGATTATATAATAGGTTGGGGAAAAAGTTTCTTCGCATTTTTTAAGAAAATTCAAAACATTTTTTAATATAGTTTATTTACATTTAACTAAAGTATGTAGGTACAATTTTGTTCGATAACTTTTTGCCATCTTGTAGGTAGGGACATGATCCCATTGCTATAGAAATTTTGGGACTTCTGGTCAAAATACCGCAACAAGTGGTTTTGGCAGTCCTCTCGTGATGTTAACCTGACACTGCCTAAAGAATTCTGAAAAGACCGAAACAGGTGGAAATCTGAAGGTGCAAGGTCAGGACTATACGGCGGATGCATTAACACCTCCCAGCCAAACTCTCTTAATTTTTGCTGAGTGGCTAAATATGTGTGAGGTCTAGCGTTATCATGATGAACAACCACACCCCTTCTGTTGATTAATTCCGGCCGCTTTCTCTCGACTTCTTGCTTTAATCTCATCAGTTGTTCGCAGTAGAGTTCAGAATCGATGGTCCTGCCTGGTGGTAACAGCTCATAATAAATAATGCCCTTCCAATCCCACCACACACACAGCATCACCTTGTTGCGAGTTAACCCGGGTTTCGCCACAGTCTGTGAAGCCTGACCGGCCTTTGACCACGACCTTTTTCGCACGTTCTTGTCGTACGTGATCCACTTTTCATCAACAGTTATCAGCTTCTTCAAAAATGGTTCGGTTTCATTACGTCGTAATAAAGAATCACAAATGAGTACACGGTTCATTAGGTTTCTTTCAGTGAGCTCGTGAGGTACCCAAATGTCGAGCTTTTTTGTGTACCCAGTTTTTTTCAAATGCGCCGAAACTGTTTTGTGGTCAATTCCCAGTTCTTCAGCTACGTCATAACTACTGACATGCCGATCTTGCTCCACTTTTTCAAAAATGGCATCCATTTTATCTGTAATAGGGCGACCAGAGCGACGTGCATCTTTGGCATCAAAATTTCCGGATTGAAAACGCTTAAACCAAATTTGTGCTACTCTCACAGACACTGCACTAGGTCCATAAACATCGCAAATTTTTTTCGCGGTTGCGTTGCATTTTTACCTTTTTTGAAGTAAAATTTTAAAATGTATCGAATTTCTTCATTAGATTCACTCATCTTGGCGGTACGAAAAACAAATGAAAATCACACATTTTCCTAATTTGAATTTGGAATTATGTTCTTTAAAATTTAAACTTTCAATGATACCAAAACCAGCCAGATACAAATAGTATAGCCAAAGAGATTTTATTACAAGTTTATACATACTATAATGCGAAAAGACTTTTTCCCCAACCTAATATTATAATATTTTATGTCGATTTCTACTTGAATTGTGCGTGTTATCTTCTTAATCTTACTTCTATCGAGTTTCCAGGTTTAACCAAGTTGTGCAAATACACTCGCGAGCAAAAATTAAGGGTCGGTTAAGAAAGTTAGAATATCTCGGAAGATAAAGACGCTAGCGAACTGAAATAAACTGTGCATGATAGGCAATTTAATACTCTTAATATGAAATAAAATATTTTTCATAATTAATTTTTATTTCATTAAAAACATAAACTTAAACGAAAAAGGATATCTTGCGTAAACTTAAATATAATTGATAATACAATTTTTCCTCCGTGTGCTCTTAGTAGGGCTACTGAGAGCACGCGGAGGCAACACCAAGTACCTACTAAAAATTAAATAAAAATAAAATGTTATGAAAAATATTTTTATTTATTTTAAGAATATTAAATTGCATATCATGCACAGTTTATTTCTGTTCGCTAGCGTCTTTATCTTCCGAGATATTCTAACTTTCTTAACCGACCCTTAATTTTTGCTCGCGAGTGTATATTTTAATGCATCTCAGTGTAGTGGGTCAAACCTATGCGTCACATGTATCCAAGAGAAAACTTAATTGTTAGTTCGATGACTTTTTCCCGTTACCGTATTAGCAGCATGTGATGAAAGGTCTCGTAACATTACTTTATCCCGCATCAACATAATGACCGCGTACTTTCCAAGAATGTCCCCCGTTTCTATAAGAGACCATCCGCAACTGTAACATGGTGAGAAATCTTAAACCGCAAACCGCTTCACGGGAATTCCTATGTACTACTTACTTTTGTGAAAACATCACGTTGATAGTTAGTCCACTTGTAATTGTGTCAATGTGAAGTAAACGAGCTGAGTATTTATAGATTCCGTAGTTTATTTTAACCCGTCTTTAATCAAAATGTCGTTTTTTAAGATATGGATAATATTAAATTTAAATAATCTAAATAGAATCTAAAATTATTTATTTGCATGATCTCTAATGGCCTCTTGCAGAAATTTTTAAACCTAGTTTAAATCTCGATTTTGTCAATTTTTGACAATTTTACTACGACTCTTATGTAAAAATTGACAAAATCGAGATTTAAACTAGGTTTAAATTTTTATAAATCTCTTAGGCCCAATTGCACGATCGAGAGTTAGCGCCTAACCCCGGGTTTGGCCATATATTTGCCCCAGGGTTAGGTGCTAACTCTCGAACGCGCAATTGGGCCTTATATGATAATTAAATGTTTTGTCATTTTCTTATGCTCTTTATACATTATAATTAAATATATGTCAAACTAAGATAAAGTACATTCTCGTGTTATTTATAAGGCCATAACATGTAACAAAATTTTCGGTAAAATAGATATAAAAAATTGGTGTAATAATAAATATGTATTATTCAAATCCATCTGTTCATAGTTTGCTTGATTGCAAGTGAAACTACCGTAGGAAATCGTTGGATGATTAGTTCAAGGTGTCGGACGTCTTCAGTGTTTAGAGAGCAGAAAATACACACCGACTTGGTTATTCATTTTGTTGTTTGAATTAATGTAACTGGATGATTAGTTTGGCTTATATGGCACATTGACATTCTTTGTTGTCCTAAAGTAGGTATATATAAAGCTTACACCAAACTATTAAAATCCATACTAATACTGTAAATGCGAAAGTAACTCTGTCTGCCGGTCTCGCTTTCACGTCAGAACTGCCTACCAATTTAATCGAAATTTCGTACGCAGATAGTCTAGCTAGAACCTGAAGAAGGAGGCTACTTTTAATCCCGATATTCCCATGCCAAGCCACTAGTAATAATATAAACAAAACTAAGTATTAGTTATTCGAGTTCTGACAAGATTCGGAAGCACGGTTAAGCTCCTTGAATAGTGTTGGTCACATAATTGCATCGTGTTTACCTGGTGGTCCTGTGCAAAAAGGTTCAACGACCATGTACGTATTTTTCGTCTATATCAATGTGATCAGTTCACCGCTAAGCCTTCCCTATTTTCAATTTCACGGGACATCTGTGTGCTGAAACGGCATTCCGCTCAGCATTTGCCACGAGCTACCCGACTGCACGACGTGCTATCCGGCCGCCCGCGACGCTGGTTTTCAGCGGCGTACCGTACCGCGGATCCGCTTCGAGCATTCAGTCAAAACAGACCCGCGACAAGGGTGCGTGCGTGCAATTCAAATGGACACAACAATAACAATATTTTTTTTATAAATTTAACAAATAACAAAAAGAAAAAACAACTAGAACATCCAGTGGACACACAAGAAAAAAAAAAATTCACACGTACACAAAGTCTGTATGTTCTCAGCCTCCCTTGTTCAAAACAATGGCATTACTTGATATCTTAATGTAGTGTAGGTACGTTAGTATTTATCTTAGAGTCAGATTGGAGAATGAGGCAGAAAACCTTGGTCCACTGTTGGTTCAAGGACCTGAAATCTTTTCACTGGCTAAAGTGTGTCTAACTAATTATTCACTCGCTCACCCGTCGGGCAGTAGGTAATTAAAAAAGAAATTCGCCAAAAAATGTCAACAAAGTAAATTTTTGGCAAAATTCCTGGGGATGTAATTGTTTCTGTCAGACGGAGGAAGATTGACGATTTTATAATTAGTACCAATATATGTCTCCTGTTATTTATGCTTCGTCATGTCGTGCACATAATTTATTTTCACATAATTCAGGTTCACATTGACGTGTAAAATGAACGAAATTATATTTTTATTCTTAATTTTAAAAAGCATTATTGCTACAGTCATTTACGGTCAATGCTTGCTATGTTTTAGTCAATATTTATTATACGACGGTAAACACTACAAATATTTTTTTATGAATTTACTTTTTAATAAGCGTCTAATAGTAAGCCCGAATGGAGTTCAATTTAAATTCGAATGTTACGTTAGCTTAACCTATTTTTATTAGTAAAACTGAGACAAATTATCTTCAGTGGAAATGTTTTTGTGTTTTGTGGGTACTGAGTCCTCTGCGGCACCTCTATGTGCCGTGTGACGGTTTGATCTTTGAAGGGTAGACAGACAGAATAGGTACCTACTGTTACTAAACGACGTATGATAACAAAAACAATACCAAACCTCTCTAACTGGAAACAAAACTATCGTCCTTATTAGAGTGTACCTAAGTCAAAATGATCAGTCACAATGACGCACTAATTATATCGAATAAATTCATTCGTATCGATGTTACACTTATGTTGTGCATCAGCTCACGTTTCGTTATACTTGGTAGTGTTCGTATTATCTTCCCTGCAGTCATTTGCTTATTAAGCACGTTCCGAATTATTGCAAACATACTTTGTTATGGGCGTTATTTAAACGATTAGCAAGAAAATCCAATTTTGGTCAGCAAAAAATACAATTGGTCAGCTAAAAGAACTAAATGATCAGAAACTTATGGGCAGCAAACATTTCTAATTTGTCAGTAAAATAACTAATTAGGCAGCAACTCTAATATTTTCTCTGCTGCCAAATTCAATATCTTCTTCAAAAATTCACTCCTATCAACTAGCCCCATTTTAAGAACTAATGCTGCTTGTGTTACGGACACTAGATTACGGATAAATATATTTAATAGATAAATACATATAAGTATTCTGAATAGATATAAATATATTTAAACATCCAAGACTGCAGAACAAATGCCTGAAAATTCATCACCTAAACATTTGCCACCACTGGGGATCGAACCCAGAACCTCTCGAGATGGCGACGCCTTGAGACTGGCGTACAGACCGCTCGACCACGGAGGTCCTCAAATTGTTTAATGTATTGATGACACAAGTATTGTTTTTAAGGGTCATAAAAAATATCCTTAACCCAATATCTATCAGAATATATTTTCTAAGAATTGATCCTTGTAGGAAAATGATCAATGAAGGATCATTGATCCTTTTCCTACATTTTATACATTTCCGATAACATGTATTATATTATCATCGTAACTAGAAATATGTTCTTTTCTTTTCAGGGTATGTAGTATTTATATAATAAAAATATTGTAATGGTATTTACCTATTTATTCGTTTCTCGGTACTATTATATAGATCGCGGTTAGCTCTCCACTTTTCTGGTTTAACGTAAATATATTGACTAAATTTTCGTAGCCTTTTCAGGTGTCCTCTTCCCGTTTTTACACTGAGAAATGCGCTAAAATTGTTTAATAAACTTTTATACTTAAACAGGGCACTGTGTCAGGGCACTATACTAGTATTATAAATACCTAATTATATGATAACATACCATTAATTTATCTTTTTAGATATCATTGAATGATACCAGTAAAATTTTTACCTTTATCGCTTTTATAGTGATAACACTGATAACAAATGTATTGTAAAATAGATAAGCGCTTTCTTTTTCATTTTGAGATATTATCCGACTTGATAATTTGAAACTAAAGCAAGCTATATACCTAGTATGTTTCTTATTATTATTAACTTACAAGTAGGTATGTCATGTTCAAATTATTCGTTTTATAATTTAAATATTTGTTAGTATTAAAATTATAAGCCATTTCGAATTTTCAATCCAATTTCGCAATAATTGTAATTAACACACAGCTTTCAAGTTGTTATATGCTGGAAAATTTTGGCGATCAGGCGTCCGATACGTTAGAGGTAATCTATCTGATGCTGACCCTATTTGTTTTCAGAATTTATAAACAGTAAACAACGTCTTTGTTCAATTTACTTGAACAGCTCTAAACAAAGGCTTACGTTCATCTTACTGCCGTATCTATAACTTTGTTTATATATTAACACATAATATAAGTGTTCTTAGGAACACGACTGAGAGTTTAAACATAGACTTACTTTCACATGTTTTACCGCTATATTATTATGATTTTTTTTACAATAAATGAAAATAGGAAGATTGTTTTGTCAATGATTGCAGAACCACTCCGCAACAGTATCTTTGTCATTGTACCGCAAAATATATCAGGAAAATTGTTTTCGCGCATAGATATCAGTGTTCTACATTTGTCAGTAAATTTTAAAAGTCAAAATCCCTAAAAGATAACATTATTATCTCACAGGAAAAACTTTTCACCTTAACCCTCATTAATCAGAATATTAGATTCCTAAATTAATTAATGACATCCATTATTAGAGTGTTTTTCCTGTTCATTTAGGGAAAAAAAACTTTTTAATTGTGATTGATTGATTTTTGTGTTTCTCAAGTATTCAATTTATTGTTAAAACCATAACTGTTTGGCAATTGCAACCTGCAAAAACAAAGGATCTCGAGATCACGAGGTTTGATCACACACATCATTAAATTGTACTTTTTAATGGTGTTAACTAAACTATAAATTATCTATAATTTAGGGTGTGAAGATTGCTTTGGATTCTGTATCGAAAACATACGAACCACTAAACCGAGCACCACACTATGATTAGATATTGTTATGTTAAATTGTCTGTGACAAAAATAAGAATCGCGCTTATTTTAACTCCTATTTATTGGACCAGACTGTCCGCGTTATTGACTGGGTCAAGTCCAAGGTGCTCGTAATTGGTTCAATAAGTTTCATGTGGGCTTGTTATTGGTGGCAACAGTTTTGGTACTCACAATGATGCGGTTGTTTTAGAATTTTTTAAATCTAGTGCAGTCAAAATAGATGTTAACCTTCTTTTGTATTGTTTCAGTTTTAGACCAAGGCGAGTCAAGACAGACCAAGTCAACAGCGGAGCAACAGCACGGCAAACAGCAGACGACGGTAGAGTTTACTGCTGAAGACGAAGAGGTAAGTGTATTGGAAATATAGAATTTGCGTATCACTTTGATGTTTAATTAATTATGGCGTTTGCTTGCTTATAAATCTAACAATGTGTATAGTGTATGGCGATAGCCTCTCTTTGTTCCTTTAAAATTAAACATCGGGCGAATTGTAGCTGCACACTGTACAGGTACATGTTTTAATTTACGGGTTCAAAATCCTGTTTACTTAAATAAGTGTTATTATTATATCTGCTGATCATTAGTTCGAATAAATTTCGTTATCAAAGATACCTCCTAAGAAACCCTTTCAAGCTGGAACATAGCATATCTGCACCTTTATGGCTTAAAAGAGAGACATCGAGGTATGCAGACGATGAATGGACGATGGCAAAGGAAACTAATTGATTCCGTAACAAGAAGCATTTCGCTAATATGTCTCGATATCACGACCTTGCACGACGCCAGGTCTTGGCAAACAAATCTCGTTGTATAAGAGTAGCCCCGCGACTGCAAGGCTGGTCGAGAACGCCGGTAGGTCACGTCTGCGACCCCTAATCCGCATGCATCGCGTGCGCACCAAAACACTTTCTATAGATACTCAAACGCCGATAACAGAGTTATAATTAAATATATTATAATAATTTCGAATTAATTTGTGTTTTTTCTCACTTAATGTTAGATTGCATCATTACGTTCTCTAGCGGTAATATTGTTCTTAGCGGTTTTACTTCATACTTAAACAAATTCAGTTTGATATACATACCAGGCCTTATTTTCTATTATTATTACCGTGCATGCATATTTAAGTACCAGATTTTATAGATCAATAACGCCGAATGTTTTAAAAGCTATATTGACATACTATTATCATTAACATTCCGTTATCTAAACAATATAATATATTTTTCCTCTGGAATCTTTTTTGTGGGTCAGTCCAATAAAGTAAATCACAGTTATCAAAAATAAGTGTTTCCTTCTATTAGTGAAGAAAAAAGTACAGTACAGTCACGAGAATTTGATAAATCTTTTAATTATCACAGTACAGTTAGTCTAACAAGTCGCAATAATCGGTCGGTTTGTATAAGAAAGTTATTGATTAGATAAGTGGGTGACCGTGACGCGAACCGTGCCTCTCGACGACGAACCTCTTGTTACGGATATAATCAACAATATTAATAATAAAGGTACAGAAACAAGGCGTTAGCATTTTAAACTAGGACAAGCTGCCAAAGGCGAAGATAATTTGAGAACTTTTGATTAATGATATTATGCTACATGAACCCGAATATTTTATTACAAACGACTTACGGAAGGCAATTGTTACACATAATGCTACTTATACTGCTAAAAACAGCATTATCTGCAACGTATTATTTTCTTAAAAAAAAACAAAATAAACACGACATTTAGAACGAAGATAAAAATCGTCTGTGTCGTTTTATAGAAGTTTTCAATGATGATAAGATGATAACAGCTGTTGTCTAATCTACTTCGGTACGTTATTTATCAGACGATCAATCATATAAACTAAGATTGTGTCTCCTTTCAAAAAGCTGCTATCAAAATCCTTATGCAATTATTGTAATTATTTTTACATAATCAACCTTATGTAACCAGCCCTCCTCGTAACTAAGTTTGCCGCTGATCGAGATACCGGATAATTTAGTATGCCCCATATATCACACAAGAACTAGTTTCATCTAAAGTTAACTGTTCTTCAACTTGTGATTCTGACGAGACGTGTCTTGTAAGCTTTCCCAACACTCAAACTACTCGACTCTCTTTGCTTTTTATTGCTCCAACTTCATCGAGCGGCGACTTGCCCGGAATTGTGCTAATGCTAGCTAAAGCAGTTCTTTCTGACTCGGATTCTAGTTTTAAATACAATCTAACGAGCCTCGAGCTTGTTTCCCAGAAAGTCGTTATATCTTGATTAGACAAGTAATGAGGGCAAATACTACTTGTAATTCTTAGAAAAGTGGGAGTTTTCGGTAAGATTCTGTTCCAAAGGTTTCTGGTTGTTTCCAAAGGGCTTTTCTTAATTGTATTAAATTCAATGTTTGACTTTTAATGTTTTCTGTGTTTCACCTTAGAAGGCAAAAATGTCTTGCATTAGTATTCCGTATCTGTTGTTTATGAACAAAAATTGTATATAATATTGTCCCAACTAAAAACACCTTTGGGAAAACAACTTCTATTTATGAAATGAAACATTGTTTGTTCCAACAGCTCTGAACCATTCATTTCCGAATGAATAATGTGTGTTTATCATATTGTACCGAAAAGTATTTAGAACGGCCCTTATTCAGCTATAGACCGATCGCAAAATTGGCTTCAACAGCAGGAGGTATTGCGTTCTTGTATCATTATCATTACAAATGTAGGAGTGGCCAGTTTGAATTAAACTGTTAAATAATCTTGTTACGTGATTTTCTAAAATATTACCTTGCGTTTCAAACTATTTACATCATCGTCTCTAGTCCTATTTTGCAATAATAAATTCATATATTTTGTTATTACATTTCGAATGAAGATATATTGTATAAACCGTGTTTTTGATTTAATTGTAGACTGTAGGTGGTTGGTAAATTAAAATGGAGTAGGTATCGTCCACAGCCTATATACGTCCCACTGTTGGGCACAGGCTTTCCTCATGGAGAACCACATGAGTATGGGCCGTAAACCACCACGCTGGCCCAATGCGGGTTGGTGGGTAGAAACGGTCGCAATAGCGATCGGGACTAACGGCCTAACGTGCCATCCGAAGCACAGAGGAGGTCGAGATCACAAAGTTTTCAGTCACCCATCCACGGCCTGACCATGGCGAAGCTAGTTATGTAGATATGGAGTATAAAACCTATGATTCGTTCTATGTCACGTGAAAACAATTCAGGCAATTGTCAATAACAACGCTATTTTTTCCCAACGAATCCCTGAACAGCACACGTGCCATACAATTTTATCTCAAAAGCACGTGAATGTTGCTGATAAGTAAAACAATTTTAGTTACCACGTAAAACGTATCCCTGTTGCCGACCTTGAGTTATTGAGCGTAAGAAATCATTGAATGTCCATTATTGTTGACTTCAGTCAGAATACTTTTACCTACAGTAGTTTGTTCCGCAAAAAGTACAATCCTTTGTGAGTATTTCGTTTTAATATAGAATTTAGATTTTGAGTCCTATCACGTTTTTCTAAGGGAAGTAATTAATTGGCCAGCCATTTTATTATTTGGTCACCAACCAAATGGTTAGCCGTAAAATCATTTGGACAGCAAACAAATACTTTTTCAGTAATATAATTATTTGGTTAGCAGAATAATTAATTGGGCTGCAAAATATTCATTTGGGCACTTACCAGAAATGTATAAAGTCTAGGAAAAGGATCAAGGATCGATTCGTACGAAATGTATTCTGATAGATTTTTTTTTCTTGGAATGATAGGTATAACATTGTTACTAATTTCAACGCGGTGCTATTTACTACACTTTGTTGAAAATCCGTTGTAATATTTATTTATTGATGAAATTGTAGAGTTTTCAGTGTACAATTTTGATTTTATTGTGATTTTTAGGTTAAGGCCCTACCTTTTGTACTAAATTACCTTTTGTTTTTTTTTGTATTGCTTTTGTGTTTTTTTGTGTGTGCAATAAATTGTTAAATAAATAAATAAGGTAATTTTTTTTATGACCCTTATAAACAATATTTGTATCATCATAATTATATTAAACAATTTGGCATCGCAGAAAACATTTGAGTTGCTGTCCAATTAGCTATTTTGCTGACAAATTAGAAATATTTGCTGCCCGTAAGTTGCTGCCCATGAGTTGCTGACCAATTAGTTATTTTTGCTGCCAAAGTCAAATATTTTGCTGATCATTTAAATAACACCCTTTTTCTAAGTTCAATGTTCAATATTATCTGAGCAAAACATCCACGTGTTTTGTAATGGTTTGACGCATGAACTATCTATTGGGTCTTTACCTATGAAATTGGTGTTTTTTTTCTCTCTAAGTATTTTGTCAGTGACTATTAAGATTCAGAGTATTCCTAAAAAATAATTACCTCGTCTAAAAATAGACTTTATTTTTGAGCTCTTTTGATTTGTTTTGATAATTTGTAGTATGTTTTGTGTTAAAATTGGACACGGAGACAACTCTTTTTAAGTGCCTCCCGAATACATAATTTTATTTGCATTCACTTAAAAACGATAAATATTTTTTATGAAGTGTGATATTACACATATTACTAAAGCTTGTCTAATGATAGATGCCAAATATTATTATCTTTGGATTTGTCGTTGTGAAGAAAACTGAAAAAATTTTAGTATGGAACATGCAGAATTCTCCAAAATCTCCATACAAAACACCAATTTCATAGGTAAGGACCTAATATAATAAATATAACTGTGAGCTGTTTCTGCTTCAATGGGCAGTACCTGCGAATGACGTCACGTTTGAACTTGTGATGGGTTCTCTCAGAAGGGGTAAATATGACGATTATTTCTATGAAACACGAATAATTCAAGGACTCGCCTTCCCGGGGGTTTGGATAAATTGTACAACAATTTCTCAAAATTTTCAGCTAATATCTCAATAAGCTTTTAATTGGCATTTGGCTGGTCTTGTTAACGGTTTAATTAATAAACTATACCCACAATTACTCATCTAAAGACAAACTGTAAAAAGTTGGAATTTAATTGATTTGAAACTACGTTGCATTGTTTTAAAGCTAACGCATGTTCACTCTAATTGAACGACCTCTGTGTGTATTTACACCGGATTCAAGGTGTCGCAGTCTCCGGCTCCGGGTTCGACTCCCGGTGGGACAGTTTTTATGAAGAATACGCGCATTAATACTTTGCTACCTATTAAGGTTATTGATATTTCTATCAGCATTGAACATGAATCATAATATTATGTCAGGCTATCCGTTGTCCTCTTTTCCATAACACAAGCCTTACAAGGAGGCCTTGGGTTTGACTCGGAATCACTTTGGCAGAACCCTTTCCCGTGGTAGATATTGAACTGGTAGGTAAATCGGTAAATCGGTCTCGCTCTCTTTCGCCTCGTATTTTTCGTCCCTTTGCCTAAAATTACCCATTCGCCCCTTATCGCGGGGCGAAAATATGTTTAATATTTTTGTAGCACCCGTATACCCCTAGTAATATTTAGTGCAAAAACAGTAGTCATAAATAAAATCAAACACGTGATAAATCTGTTAATGTTACCATTTTCTTCCTGTTATAACAAAAAACGACTATTTGCTATTTCCTGCAAACAAAAGAGATCTCGTATCCACTTGTTGGTGATTCTTCCTTTTTAATCGACTTTAAAAAACAGAAGAAGGTTCTCAATTCGACGAAAACTTTTTTTTTAATATATGTTCCCCGATTACTCGAAGATGCCTTGACCGATTTAAAAAAATCTAGCATCAAAAAAAATCTTAGGAAAAATATTTCCTACATAGTTATGATAGCCTGGTACTTTGTTGGAAATATAGATATTTACACACTATTCGCTTTATTCACACTATCTTAATATTTTTGAACACTTGTATGTACTTGTTTATTTTAAATACAAAGCATACAAAGTCAAATAGTATTTTGTTGATTCATTTTGATTAACACTAAATATTTTTTTATTATTATGCTTGTTTGATTGTGCCTGTACATATAATAATTTACGATTAACAAGTTTCATCAACTGTACTTTTCCTTATTTACTAATAAGGGGCGAATAGAACCATTTAATATTTCAAGGGAAAAACATGTGTATGAGGGGCGAAACTAAGGGGGCGAACGGGTCTGAGATCGTTAAATCTTTTAGGGGGTATTCTTAGCGAGCAGCTGAGCGAATCTCCACACACACCTACCGCCTAGTAGCGGCAGGTATTTTAGCCATGTATTGGGTTCTTACCTATGAAATTGGTGTTTTTATTCTGTCTTAGTATTTTGTCTGTAACTATTAAGATTCAGAGTATTCCTAAAAGATAATTACCTCGTCTAAAAATAGACTATATTTTTGAGCTCTTTTGATTATTTGTTGTAAGTTTAATTGTGTTAAAATTGGACACGGAGACAACTCTTTTTAAGTGCCTCCCGAATACATCATTTTATTTGCATTCACTTAAAAACGATATATATTTTTTATGAAGTGTGATATTACACATATTACTAAAGCTTGTCTAATGATACATGCCAAATATTATTATCTCTGGTTTTGTCGTTGTGAAGAAAACTGATAAAATGTTAGTATCGAAAATGCAGAATTCCCCAAAATCTCTATACAAAACACCAATTTCATAGGTAGGGACCTAATATAAACATAAAAATGGGACCTAGGCTAATAAATTGGTTTAAGCATAGGGATCATATTGATGATGTGGTGTAAATTCGTAGTCGTTGATTTTTTGCCTTACTGCGAGTATGTTCAGACGGGAAGCAGTCCTAGAACTGGATTGGCTCGCTAACCTTTATATATCGTAACCGCCAGACGAAACTACCTTTCCCTCAAGACTATACAGCACGACAAATGATACGAAACTCAATATTCTGTAACGTATTTTGAATCTTCTGTCATTGAACATAAACCGCAAAAAAATGTTGGAATTTTGTCTGGCTACTGTGAAGCTGCTGTGTATATTTTATTTGGAAATGTTAAACGATATCCTTGTTCTTGTCCTCTTGATATCTCGTTCAACTATTTACCAATTAAGCCATTTAACAATGAATTTCTTTTTATATCTTTGTTTGTCAATAATTTCTATACACGCAATCCGCTAAAAATAGGTAAAAATTTATAACGTCATATTAATCTATACAGATGTATTAATTTAAATGCGCTTGACCAGAGCTTCGAACAAAGCGATTACATGACCTAAAGCACATGAAATAAATAACTCAAATTAACTCCTACATATAAAATCCCCAAATAATCCACCCTAAAAAAGGATATAGGAAGCTTTCCATTCCTTTTTTGGTTTGCATGTAAGTGTTAGAATGGAGTGACGTTTGGTCTTTGGTACGAATATGTGGAATTAGTCTTGCCCAAAGAAAGCTCAAAGAAAGAAAGGTGCGTTCTAAACTTCTAAATGTCGAATTGTTAACAAACATAATCTGCTCAGATATTCTGTACGTGCAGACGACTTTTATATAGCTTTAATTAACTATATGTATAGATAGATATCGATAACATTGTCTACGTTTGAGAAGGAATCTATAAATATATTTCTTAATTGGATTATGCCTACGTCCAATATATTCATTACAATTTCTTAGAGCTATAAATAAATAAAGCTTATTTTTTGTGACATTATTTATTTTGTCCGATAACGTGCCAGAGGGGCATCGTTCTTGACTTCCTTTGTTTTATCCCCCCTACATACATACTCCTTATAACATACTCTATAGTAAGCTCGTATGCATGTCATCTAGATGTCGAAGCTGACAGTATATTTACCATTCTTGGAACTGTACTGTACGTTGCGAAACGATACAGCTCTCTAGTTATTATTCATCGGCACGTTACTATGTGTTTATATAACCTTAGCTTTTATGTTATGACTAATGAAGTACGCTTTTACTTTAAATAGAAATTGTTGTGTAACTTTTCATGAGATTATTTTGATATTGTCCGATCGTCACCTGATGGAATGTGATCACCGTCGCCAGTAGACATCTGCAGCTCCTGTGGAGCTGCAAATACGTTTACGATGATCTTAATCGATTTATATCAGAATGAATAACTAGGAGTAGGTAGACCTGTATCGCATCGTATCGCCACTATAGCATAGCCAAATAAGCATATAAGGCACCTAAAAGCACCTTAGGGGCCACCAAGGTGCTTTGAGAAATATTTAGGCCGGATTTTTTTATTTTGTACCATATTCGCATAATGATTCATTTAAAGTTACTGCTTGTCATCCCACCAGGTGGTGATGAGTCATTTGCTGAGCTTTCTCTATAAAAAATAAAGAATGTTTAGATAAAGTTTATTCGAA
This sequence comes from Parapoynx stratiotata, assembly GCA_910589355.1. NCBI lineage: Eukaryota > Metazoa > Arthropoda > Insecta > Lepidoptera > Crambidae > Parapoynx > Parapoynx stratiotata. The sequence goes on along the minus strand of OU342466.1, from coordinate 3,355,014 downwards.
TTATATTGTATTGTATTAGATCCTATGTAATAACTAATGTTAGTGAATATCCTTGAAGTATCAAATTGTAAGTTATCGTTCCTTATGTTGATAGAATATTAGTTACCCCGAAAAGATTTGGAGTGGTCACTGTTGTTATAGTGATAGCTCGTTTGCTAGTAAATGCTTTTATTTGCGAATAATCATTTTCTAAAACCTGTCAAAAATAGCTATAATAAACTCTGGGAAGCAACTCGATACTGAGAATAATCAATGTTTTTGAGTAGGTACATTTAGGTTGCTGAGAAATTGCTAAACTGAATCAGCAACTTTTCATTTCCCTGGTATATGGACTTTTTACGGAGAAATCCTATTACGAGTCATACTACCGCTGAATATTACGGACCTAAACATTACTGTGGGTGTTAAAACCTTTGTCTACACCTTCGAGGATCACTGCATTGCATTGTCCTTGATTTTCATTGTAGGAACTTGCCTTTTCGCGACAGGAGCCGAACTTTTCCTAACAGACAGAAGACAAGTTCAAAAAGGTTTTTAAAACACTACGTACATATAATCACGACTATTATCCCTTAAGGTTTAGTCAGAGACTAGGCAAAAGCACCGCAAATGCAGTCCGCTGCCATAGTCGGCGTTTTTTCAAGCAGTGACTGCACATGTGCTCAGCGTGACAGGTGGTGAGCCCGTCACCGCTATAAGCTATTGGATGGTTATGCAATTCCAAGTCCAATAGTCTCCTTTTACGACACCCAAGGGAAGATATGGGTTGGTAGTATTCTTTTAAAGACCACACGACTAAAACACTAATATGGAAATAATCTCAACTGAAGCCGAAATCACAATTATTTTTGAATAATCACGTTTTCACCTATGTATTGCAAGAGGTATTACTTAAAATATAGGCCTATTTTCTCTATTTGGTAATAAAGTCCACGAACTTTGGGCTGAAGTAAGTTATTATCTACATACAGACAATAGTCTGAAAATGGTGTTTTTATAATTATTCTTTTTATGCTATGTTTGATCGAGGCCGCCTCTAATCCAAGACATTTCTTTGTAATACAAAGTTAATTAATGTAACACAAAGTGTACCTAATTGGTGAAGTCTTGACCTAAATATTACGAACATTGAAAATGCTCAACGCTTTTATATTCAGAAGTATTACAACATTCAATTTACATTTGCTTAGTGAGTTTAATTTACAATGGAATTTACATATTGTTCCGATTAAAATTTTTACAAAGGTTAAAAGTTTGCTTTAGCCGTGTACGAGGATAGGCTTGATTATTTTACTATACACAGTTTGTAAGCATGTAGACTGCAACCGATAGCTACACTATCGTAGCTACAAAATACGTGTGATAAAATGCAAATGCATTTGTTTGCTAATCCTGTAGGTACGTTGCCAGCCTGTGATATTTATGTTACAAAGTCAGTTAATGATTTCTCTACCTGACCACTTCACGCTAGAATACAGCCAATATAATTCCATATCAATGATCTGCAGATGACTCAGTGCTTCGTCTCTCCTGACCACTTCACGCTAGAATACAGCCAATATAATGCCATATCAATGATCTGCAGATGACTCAGTGCTTCGTCTCTCCTGACCACTTCACGCTAGAATACAGCCAATATAATGCCATATCAATGATCTGCAGATGACTCAGTGCCTCGTCTCTGCTGAAATTCTGTGTTTCTATTTTAGATAAGATAAGAATATCTGTGAATAGGATGCAGGCTAGCGACCCAACTATGCGCCAGATCCGGGCGCGCATATCCGTCACTGTGACTCATGTCGTCAGCAACAAAAGTACCTTGACAATTTAATGCTTTTTCACATTACAATGATAAATCTAGCAATAATAATAATATTCTCAGACATTCACACCTTTCAACTAGCCCAATTTTAAGCAACTAATGCTGCTTGTGTTACGGACACTAGATGACAGATAAATATATTTAATTGATAAATACATATAAATAACCTGAATATATAAAACATCCAAGACTGGAGAACAAATGCCTGAAAATTCATCACCCAAACATTTGCCTCCACTGGGGATCGAACCCAGAACCTCTCGAGATGGCGACGCCTTGAGACCGGCATACAGACCACTCGACCACGGAGGTCGTCAAATAATATAATTATCATGAAATAATATCATGAAATAACCAATTTTGCGATTCGACATTGATGAACCTATAATATTAACTGCCATGTCTTGGGTAGGTAGTAGTTGGTACCACTACTGGTTATACCTCACACACTGATCTGCCTCAACTGGGAATCGAACCGAAAACGGCACAAATAGAATCCAGCAACAAATTTTCGACGGAGATCAGCAGATGATAGATATATAGCCCTTATACCTGAAGCGATTTAATTAAGATACCTACTTCGTATTCCCTCCTTAAGGGTCGGAAACGCATCTGCAGCTCTTCCGGTGTTGTAGATAATTTACTATCAGGTGAGCAATCTGCCCGTTTGCCCCTTATTTACATAAAAAAAGTTCTCTTTTCTCTTTAACACCTTGAAATTATTAGGTTAAAGTTCGAAAAAAATATTGAATTTATATCCGCCTAATTCGTATGCAATACTACGCGGTAATCTTTTGTAATCATGAAATGTTAATAGGTATATTATGTGGCCTTCTTAAAGGATGGCGGTTAACTGGAGGTAATCGAGTTAAATCAATTCCCTTTGATTTATACGTGTATTATATTTAATCACAGCGCTATTTCTGTAATATAGTAAGTAGTAACTGTGTAACTTGTAATAAATATGAGACATTATTTTTAATTATTTTTTATGATAAATTAAAAAAAATCTGTGTGAAGTATAGTAAAATTGAAATTTAACGTGCGCTCGACCAATTTGCCAGTAGATAGTAGATTTCATTTTCCTTTCATGCACGATGTTGAAGAAAATCGTACAGATCGATTAATTCGAAATTGAGTTTGTGATTGCGTGACAACCTGACTAATACAATATTTCACTTTCCCGTATTTTATCAAGATTTGTTATTAAAGATATGACTACGATTTAGCAAATATTAAACGAAACGAAGTTTTACTTTCAGTGTCTTACGGCAGCTCTCAGAGGCGTCATTTAACCTAATGTCATTATCGAATTAAAATTTTAGGGATATAAACATATCAATTATCAAGTGTAGATGCGGATATCTTCACACTAAGTTAAATGTCTACCAGTAAGCCAGCGGTACGGACGAGTTGGGACGGACGGGGCACTACTCGTTCGAGAGGCCGCGGGAAACGCGGGTTCGATCTCACCGACTGTATCACTGAGTTTGAATAAAATTTATTACAGTTCATCATGAATATCGTTTGCCTCACATTGTGCCCGGTGCATGGCAACAGGCGCGCCATCTGTTACATAGGGACTAAACATATCTGGCGAAATGATGTTAACACCTCTGCCTACCCCTTCGGGGAAAGGGCGTGATGATATGTTATGTTAAAAAGCTTATTTTATTTGTAAATCCTCAAGTCAATGCTGCTTATATTATTGACAAGAAGGATCGAGCCATAATGATTGGTACATACGGCTTGTCAATATTGAAAGTGCACTCAAGATGTTGTCTTTGTAATAAAAGTTGGCTCTGTATAAAGATGCGGACACATCGTCTTATGCAACTAGATGGCATAACCTACTGCGCAATAGCTTTTGCAAAAAGCTCGACAATGGCTGACAGAGCAGGCGGAGGTCATTAATACTGAGGTGTTAAAGTGTAATTGTTGTTGGTTCAGCTTGCGATGCTGTGTCTGATTGCTTTAATATATAAATTAATTACATTTTGTACTACACACATTTGTACATTTTGCATTAACATATAATTTATTTAAATTTGTGCAGTAATAATAAGTAAAGCGAGGAAAAATATTGAAACACTCTTTCGGATTTTTTTTAATTTCACACATTTAGATTTTCACACTGATGCGATAATGCCTGGGTAGGAATTGTTCTATTATATGACACGTGCCTTTTTGTCTTGCGCTGTCAATTTTAATTAAAATATATCATGGTTAGATTTTTACTTCAGTCCTTGAACTAAATAGGTAGGTAAATAAATAATTCCTAAAATTATTTATTTACTTACACAAATCTGATTATTTTATTAACGTAATTAATAATTATATCAAGTCATAATTAAATTTAATTGCGATGAGAATCCATCATAATTATATAATATTTAAAACCGCATTCATTAACAAATGTGTTTTGAATGATTATGAGAAACCCCGGGTATTTTCTAATTAAAAATGTCTCAGCCGAACTCATCCAAAAAACCCTTTAACGAACACCTTTAACAATCACACTCTGGGCTTAGGTGAGTAGCCTCTTTCAGATTCTGTGGCGAGACTGGCTAAAAATAAGATACGTCTGTCTTCCATACATATCCTACGGCATATTTGCATAAGGCCTATGCGAATATGATCCTCTGCATCAATGCAGAAGCCAGCACCCAAGACGCCACCTATGCCTCTTCATTGCGCTTATACGATAGGTTCTTCTGTATAGTGTATGTGATTCATACATCCGTCGAACATTGGTTGCATCATAGAAATGCTTCTTTTCCAGAAGCATGTTTACTTCTAGTGACAACATAATCAGAGAAATTTCATTATTAACACATTTAACACTATCGATGCGTGCGCAAAACAAATATAAAACGCAAACCCTATTCTTGCAATGGAAAAATTAGAAATGACTTCGATAAGAAGACGATAAGTATAATCATAAGTTTAAGATATTGTGTAGGCAACGGAGAATGTTATTAACATTTTAGTGTATTCACATTATATTGGTAACACATTTTCCTTTGTTTCCTTCGGGCAAAAATAAATATTCACTTTTAACAGTAGTTATTAAACACAATTTAAAAGTTTAAATATGTATATTATATAACTCATTACATCTATAACATTCATTCTCGTCATAGCGCTGTTCATATTCATGCCTATTTGTTATCATAATCATTAATCTCATGTCATCCCAATTTATGCTCCCCTTTAATAAAAATAAAATTATCTGTTTCAAATTGTTGTTGTTGTAGTCGCAGTCATCATGGGTCTTATGATGTAATCTGTTACAAATACAATTTGTTAAGTTAAAATTTCATCTATAATAACAAATAACTATGGTTGTATAAAGTTTTTAAGTAGTTTACCAAGTAATTTGTGTACAACCTAAGTAGCTGTTTTGTTAAAGGTAATGTGGATAATGGTGCTGGTTGCACATGTAAACACAGTAACATAATATGGCCTTAACATAATATGTCTTAGTTAACCTATGTGTGTAATTGTTTATTATCCCAAATAAAGTAAAAAAAAACAGTACTAAATGTGTCTTATTAGAAAGTATTAAGAAAACTGACACCATCATTTTATTATTTTATATTCTATCACCTGTCATTTGTAGTACGTGAAGTTGTTAAGAAGCTTTCGATGCATTCTGTACATGAATTGACTTACAAAAAACATAAATGTTTCCATTGTTTCTAAGAAGTGTTAACAACCGCTTCTCAGAATGTTTTTTCGACTGCCTTATAGCGGTGTTTGACCGTCTTCTGTGATGTTTGTACTATTTTGACCACACCATTATGCAATGTTTAATGTTTAACTAATAGCTAAAATAAATATGAATTGAAATTACCGGCTTATAACTAGTTTAAAATAGATGACTGACATAATTATCTCGAGAAAATGTAATTTTGGCTAGTCATCCAACCAAACGAATACACTTTTACCAGAATAAGACACAAATCAAATAATTTATTCGCAATTTTCAATCGTTTGAGTTATTCTTCTACCTAAGTATCTCTGAAAGCAGCAAGCAGCGCAGTGCTTATATTTTTGTTCCTGATTGTTTTTTGTGATCTTGCGTCATAAGTTGAGGACCTACCTACACTGTTGTTCATGGGTTGTATGTAAGCAGCAGTGAGAGCATAGAAATTCGACAGTCGCTATATTTGATCCTCAAAAACATCCGTCCTTCTTAGAGTTCTCTGTAAAATTTATCGAACTGTCGATCTTAAACGTCAAATTTGGCTTCTCGAAAGTTCTATGCTCGCAGCTCCGATGCGAGCATGTCATCTAGCCCTTACCAAACGGTGAACAGTCTGGCCATTGTTATTGTTCAAGTTATGGAAAAAAAAACTATTATAATAAGAGCCAGTTTTACATAATTTTCCTCATTACAAGACTTAATGGAACCGTCTAGCGCAATAAAACAGCTGATACACAAGATAACAGGGCATCAGCCTAATTAATTTGAATATTCTTGTTCTGATTCAGTAACTTTTATTTCTAAAATACTAATATTTTTTCGCAATAACTTGGAGCGGCACAAATAAAGCGTCATGCTTTTTAACCGACTACAAAAACGGGGTGGTTTTCAATTCGTCGGAATCTTTACGAATGTTCCCCGATTAGTCGAAGGCGTCGAACTGATTAAATAAATATTTTTTTGTTTGAAAGGGCATACTTCAAAGGTGGTCTCATAGTCATCATCATCAGGCAAGGATCTTATGTTGGAATCCCGGAGAAATCGAGCTCTTCTGGCTCACTTGAAGTGATTTGGTATTTATTTTATAGTGACTCGTTCATTCGCTTTTCGGAAGCATAATTGGGCTATTTTATTAAACAGAACTTAAAATAAAAACAAATTATTTTTAATTAAATGAAAGCAATAAGTTACCTTTTTTTTAGTATTGATAACCACCTCCTTTTTTTTAAGTCGGTGCTCCGGTCTTTTCAATCTTCATTGTTTATGATTTAATTCACCGCTTATTTTCTATAGTATGCTCTTATAGTTTATTACTTTCATGGTCATTCATTGTTTATTTATTATGTATTATCTTTGCATTTACAGGTGTTACTTTATTTTTAATACTATAATGCACCAACATTTTTGCAAATAAAAATGATTTTATTTGTTTAAAAATAAACGGCTTCTTAAAATACCTCGGAACTAAAAAGAAACTAATAATTGATAAATACCCAAACCCATAACATTTATTAAATCTATGTATATAAATACTCCAGTTAAACTAGAAGTCGGTGCCTAGCCAATTTATGTTAAACAACACAGTACTGGGCAACTTATTATTGTTCCTTTTTAGTTTCCAGGTATTTTTGAGGCGGTCTTTTTATAAAAAAAAATTTCTTTATCCAGGAAATCTGGCCATCATAAGCCAAAGAGATCATCCAGGTCTAAATTATTATACAAATATTTAAACTTGTTTGATTTTACCTAAACTCCAAAATTCCGCGAATTTTTTTTTATGTGTATTTTAATTACTCATTTTTGTAATATTTGGTACTCCAATAAAAGATTTCTGAATTAGCATTAACATTTTTCAATTTAAATCTCGAGTTCTCGACTTAGCTGAGTCCCGGCACGTTTTCGTTCTAGATTCTGAATTCAAACACCTGTGCGATTAGAAGTTATTTATATTATTTTGTTTCGATCATTAAAACGCGATGCGCAAAAGCAACAACTGATTCGATCCAGTTGTTGGACAGTCAGTTGACATGACTGAGCAATTTAACGCTACCGACACGTTGCCGACTCGCCGGCGACACGCGAACGTAACGAATTTCATTTTGAAACGTATCAATTTGTAATTTACCTACTTGATTGCGTAACATATATCATAATATGTGAATATAAACTAATCAATTAGGTACAAACCTGTACCTATCGGACGAATTTTGTAACTATTTATTTATCCGTGCTATCTGTTTGTAAGTATATAATGTAATGATGGATTACGATATTGTTATAAGAAAAATCTACATATCTACCTGTCAATACTAACAACGCAACGGGTCCGGCCGTTATGGTCCCAGGCCTCAGACCTCAGTCCGCTTTGAAATGTTTAAATGTCTAAAATGAGGGTACATACCCGCCGCCCGCAAACTATACGATAGTGATGATAATCCTGTGAGAAATAAAACTGGTACTCAATGATTGTGATTCCATTTGTATAGTAGTCTAAATAATTGGTCTTACTTTGACTTTGGTCTTAAATGCAGGACACTAAAGGTTTTCGATTATTCCGAGTACCTACAAAGTAATTATTAATTAATTATCGCCTAATTTACTATTAAACGTAGAAGAGTCTACTCAAATCCCCTACATCAGAGGCAACATCGGGGCAATTCGTGGCAGTGGTGGGGAGCGCCCTAAAGCGCCTCCTAGGGCCTGGCGCACAGAGGAATCCTTCGGCATCCCTACACACTGTTGGCAACTATGCCTTGGGATGACGAAGCGTCCTTAAGCATGCCGTACCGTCCAAACTACCCCCGAGTGTTGCATTGGCGCGGCGGCGGCGTACTGAAGGATGCCGAAGTATCCCGAAGCAAACTCAAGGCCGCCGATGCAGCAACCTCAAGGATACCGAAGCGGTATTTTTGTTACTACTGCAATATATAATGGAAATTTCTACTTTGTTGCCATGAAGTTAATATAATATGATTCTATTTATCTCCTAAAATCCTGAGCCGTGCCGATGCCGATGTTTAGAGTAGCAGCCGATTTTTAGGGCCGATTTATGCCCACCACTACTGCTCCGATATTGCCTCTGATTTAAGAGACGTGAGTAATGAGTATACCCCTTAAGGCGTAATTGTCTCTCTTCTACCCCGTCCATCAATATCTTGGAACCGTAATGAAATTAAATCCCCTGTCAAATCACTTAACAATATTTATAACTGTGATTGGAGGCGAACGTTGTGATCTAATGTTCACTTAGATAATGGCATTTTGACAGGATAATAATTTTGGTCGTTGAGAAACTGGACGTGACGGCTACGCCTGGCGAATTTAGTGGAGTAGCTACAGTCACTAGCAAACAGTTGTTACTATTTTAAAACTTTGATTTTTACATCACTAATAACAAATTCTTTACTAAAACCTTAGAATGACAGAGTATTAAAATAGGTACTTCTTTTTGGGAAGTAATTACTTCTACAGCCATTTAATTAATTGGGCAGCAAGAGAATTTTTTGGGCAGCAATATAAATGTTATCGGAAATGTATAAAATCTAGGAAAAGGATCAAGGATCAATTCTTAAGAAACGTATTCTGATAGTTATAAGGTTATTTTTTTAAGACCGTTAAAACCAATATATGTTTCATCAAAACATATATTAAACAATTTGTCAGCAGATAAATCATTTGAGTTGCTGCCCAATTAGTTATTTTGCTGATCAATTGTATTAGTTTTTGCACGTGATTGTACAAATAAGCTTCTTGTATCAATATTCTGGCAAATGTTTGCAAGATTTATTAATCGGCCACAGGCGCATAGCGTATTTACGATATTTATATTATGTGTTGTGTAGGTATGTTCATCCGTTATCTCGTAGCAAATATTTTCAGTTGGTAAGCTGATTAAATAAGCTGAACTCGAAATATTTTTGTTGCAGTAGTTTTTACTGACTTATTAATAAAAGTCAGTTGTTTTATTATAGAATGTCACGTTGGTTCTCTTGGTTGCTGCTGACAGTAGGTACCTATCTATATATATTATATTATATATTCCGTTAATAAAACTGCAGATAAAAAAAAATTAACAATAAATAACACCCACAAAATTAAATGAATTCGTGCCATTCGTTGTTTTTTTTTGTCAGTTGTTTTGTGCATTTTTGACGCTTTGATGTTACTCGTTGATTATTTTTCTAGAAAAGATCGCAGAGTGCTGCTTTTTGTGTTAAAATAATTATTATTGTATTTTTGTAATTTATTTAAAAAATATATTATGGCGAGGAGATAAAATGCAAATAATTTAAAAACAGAAATGAAAAATGTTTTAATTAAATAATTATTTTTTATAAAAAATACCTATCTTATATCATATTATTCAGCATTATACAGCAAGGAAGATTATGGCACAAAACATATACATACGTACATATATTATGGTGTTTCTTGTGTTTTTTCCGTCGTGAATTCCGTTTGAAATTGAATCATGAGATAAGGACATAGGCTAAGTATGCATGCAATAAATAAATCTGGCTTAATGTGTTCAGAAGCGTTTTTACAGTTATTTTCTTAAAATTAAGTGTTGATGAGCACACTAAAGTACTCTTTATAAATACATATATGTTGATTGATTCGTAATCAAAAGTAATAGTAGGTAATAAAAATTAATGGAATATTTTATGGGCAGTAACTTAATCGAGTAGATACCAGATTATGATAGAAATTTAAAAAAAATGAAAAACTTTATAAAACTCGTGTGGAAAGACTGATACCTTTTGGTACACTATAGGCAACATTGAATACTCGGTTATTGAAATAAAAAATAATAATGTACAGGAGATTTAACGTATCTCTCGTCATGTTGTGAATATTAAAAACAGTAGTAAAAGCATGTCTTAGTTATATCTTATTTTGTAAGAATGCTGTGTGTGTACACTTGTGAAGGCTAACATATATTTATGTCAATTAAAAGTAAGCTTTATTGTTTTTAAATGTTTTTGTATGTCTAGTTGTAAGTGTACCTATTTGAATAAATAAATAAATATATCTTTTCTTAATGTGCCAAAGGTTAAATAAGTTAAAAAAATCATAAGTTGGTTCGTATCTACTTTGTGACTGAACGTTATATTTATAAGGGGATTCTTTAAGCATTGTACAAGGGGATTTTTTATCGTAAAATTTATTAATGGTATTGTATTGCTCTGGTTGTACCGGATAATGAGTTGATAGTGACAACGAGTAGGTACCTACATAGTAAAGAATGTGTGTAAGGTATGATATGTATGATTTTTTCTGATATGATATCTATGTATGTTGTCTTACCGACAGTACAGTACAGTCAGCGTCAAATAGTTAGTGACACTCAGGGTGTTCAATTAGATAGACACTACCAAAAGGTCAATAATATCGGTACAAATAAAGATTCCATATTCTTAAACACACAAAAGAGCTTCCATATAATATATAACGAAACTCTTTGGTGTTATCAGCAATATGGAAACTTTATTTGTACCGATATTATTGACATTTTGGTAGTGTCTATTTTATTGAACATCCTGAGTGTCACTAACTATTTAACGCTGACTGTACCTACTGTAGTATTGTCGGTAAGACCGAAGAAGTACCGAGCACTACATAGCATAGTTTAAGTTTTTTAATTATCTTGTTGGCTAGGACGTAGACTGCATCTTATAATATATACATATCATCACGCCTTTTCTCCGAAGGGGTAGGCAGAGGTCTTACAAACCTCATTTCGCTAGATATGTTAAGTCCCCATGTAACAGGTGGCGAGCATGTTGCCATGCACCGGGCACAATGTGAGGCAAGCGATATTCACAATACATACATACATAAGTTTCACTCAAACTCAGTGGTACAGGCGGTGGGATCGAACCCGCGATTCCCGCGGTCTTCTCGAATACTAAGTCCGTCCCAACTTGGCTACATCTGCCTGATTATTAGTCGGTGGTTAAACTTGCCTAGAATACCTAGTGTCAGATACTAGAAAGAATTACGTATGGGTGCTATTCCCCCAGGATCACAGTGTTCGTTACCCACCTGTAACGATCGGCAGTAGATGTAAAGTAAAAAGTACCTACCCTGGATTTTCACAGCCTGACTTACCCTTTATACCGCAGTACAAACTAATGCATGCATTGCTACTTCACGGTCACAGAGTAATTGCTTCTGTGTCACGGCCATAAAAGGTTAGAGAGAGGTAAAAAATATTTTTTTATTTTTCGTATTGTTTTTCCAGGGCGAAGCGTTGGAGTGCCCGCTATGCCTGTCGGCGGTGGGCGCGGGCGCGGTGGTGCGGCTGGCGTGGTGCGCGCACCGCTGCTGCGAGCCGTGCCTGCGCCAGTACCTCGCCATCGAGATCTTCGAGGCCCGGGTGCCAGTCAACTGTCCCGTGTGCCACGAGAATATGCACCCTTTAGGTAATTGTTATTTGATTATAATATAGCTCGCCGGTGACCGTAGCCGCAGGAGAGGCATAATCAAAATTTTGACAGATATCAATACATTCATCATAAGAAATTCATGCGATTCGCCGCGGCGGCGGTGCCTTGGCACGTCCGCTGGTAGGATTGTCGGGGGTGTTTGATTGCGTATGCTCTATTGTTTTTTCCTACTTTATAAGTGGACGGCACAACATGCCTACCTCTTCCATAATAAATAAATAAATATCTTCAAACAATCACACCTATTAACTAGCCCCATTTTAAGCAACTTATGCTGCTTGGGTTACGGATACGGATGACGAATTAATATATTTAATAGATAAATACATATAAATATCCTGAATATATATAAACATCCAAGACTCGAGAACAAATGCCTGAAAATTCATCACCCAAACATTTGCTCCCACCGGGGATCGAACCCAGAACCTCGGCGGCCGGCGTACAGACCACTCGACCACGGAGGTCGGTCGTATAGATAAAATATACAATACATAATATAAAACATCAAAGACTGGAGAACAAATGTAGTAAGCGCGTAACCCAGGGTTAGTCCCTATATTTAACCCTGGGTTAGGCGCCAACTCTTCATGGTGCAAGTGGGCATATGAGCGTTTTTATCTAAGACTAGTTATAGTATATTTAGAGAGATGTGGCGTCAAAGAGGACGTAATTATAAAGGACAAGAAAGGACTGCTATGGTGGTTTAGGCACGTCGAGAGGATGAATGACGGGAGAAAGTTATAAGCGGACATGCGTGCTAGGATCATAGCATGCAGAGGAAAGTATTGTCTGATGTATGTAGGCCAAGATTTGAAAACGAGGTTTTACTATCTATATCAAATAGTGACAATAATTATTTGCAAGACAGACATAGCAAATACTTAACAATTATTATGTTTGTGGCGAACCAAGAAAGTATGTTTCTTTCTTATCATTTGCCAGCCGGAGTGTAAACATGCAACCTTGATTTTAAATGTCGTTAATTATGCATATTCGGCTCGTGTTGTGCATTAAATGCTTTTCTTTTATACCTTCATGAATATACGATGGGTCGCAAAGTTGTTTATTTTTACTCTGCATGTTCGAATATATTTAAATTACACCAAGGAGTGCCCTATTCATTTTAATTTTTTTTAACCTGACTCAAGGTTTTATGACTCAGTGCATGGTAATTACATTTTCTTTCACTCTGCAGTATTTCATGGCATTAACGAATTTCCATATCGCATGAGATATAATTTTCCTTCTTTTTGTTCTGTTTGCTCAGGTTTAAAGCTGACTCACGTTTTACTGCTATGAGAGGAAGAATATCGACAATCTTTATAATTATTGATGTATCTGTAGTCATTTTTAAAACTACATTTACTCAAACGAGACTCAGTCATACATGGTTTATACTAAATAAGAAAGTAACACCATATTATTTATTTATTCTTGTTGTACGACGTACAATTGCGGACTTAATGCCGCCAATATTTGTGTGTTGAAGATAAAAATTCGTTGTACCTATGTTATTTTGCAATATTGACACAGGTTATCAAATATCTACTAGTATCCATTAAGCTCACACTTTTAATGGATCCTAATTTGGGTGAGATTGTAAACGTTTGATTACTATAATTGCTATGTCATCATTGAGTCCGTATTTAGATAAAAAAGGCGGACCATTTATGTTTTTATTATGAACCATCGCTAGATTTAGATTTATTATTTTCGTTTTCACGCAATCACAATATTTCTTTAAGCTTTTGTGGTGTATCTGGCAGAAAACCTGTATTAATGAATGTTGAACACGCTGCGAATTTTATTGCAAACACCTCAATGCAGGCACAGCCTAACTGTTGAACTTGACTCCTTTAACTATACTATTTTAATTGTCGTGAGAATACAAAGTTCGCAACTGATAGTGCCGTAGCGATCTAAGTTCATATTAAAATAAACAATACTACAATGCATTTAAAAGTTATTATCAATTTGTATATGTAATTATTATTTTCAATTATCAATTCTTGTTTCGTTTTGTAGAAATTATAACTAAATGCCTCCATCGAAATAGTACAGTGACAGTGATTATGCTATTTGTGCGTGTTGACTTCACTGCCTACCCCTTCGGATAGAGGCGTGATGATATGTTATATTATTGACAAGTATCTCTATGTAATACTTATTACCAAAAAAAGGTGATTTGTTAACCTTAGTTTTTGTTGTCTAATGGAGTAAACGTGCCAGTGAGTTAGTTACTAGTGGATCTGCATTTTATAACAAGCTAAGTTTGTAATACCGTAATAGGTTAATCTTTTGACACAAGACAAGCCTTTAAAAACTATATTGTGCATCTCGTTAGTCTTCTTCTTCTTTTTCCTGCCCTCTTCCCAATTCTATTTGTGGTCGGCGCAACATGTCTTCCTCTTCCACTCTCCTCTATTACTCGTCAAGTCAACACTCACTCCCATCCTCATCAAATCATCATTCACACAAACCATCCATCTTTTCTTTGGTCTTCCTCTCCCCACACGCCCATCCACTTTCAAGTCCATAACTTTCCTGGTGACATGATCATTCTCCCTTCTCATTACATGTCCATACCAAGAAAGTCGTTTTTCTCTTAGTTTATCAGCGATCGTTAGTCCTGCAGGAAAACGATCTATAGGTACCTAACTATTGCGTCTTGGCAGATGAATCAAATAGCTTTGAAAATTTACGAGCTACGTGCATTAATGTACATAAACATATATAATTTATACCAGTCACGTCGTGATACAATGTTGTCAACCCACCATACTATTTATTGTGCTAGATAAAACTATCTAATGTTATTTTTCGATTTCTTATACCGATTATATGATAAGTTTTGGAGCTCTGTGTCCGGTGCATGGCAATAGGCTTGCGCCCTGTTACACGGGGACTTAGACATATCAGACGAAATGTAGGTATTAATACCTCTACCTACCCCTTCACAGATAGAGGCATATGTATAAAAATGTACCTTGTCTAAATAAATCGCCAAGACGGTCTAAATGCAAAAAAATCCTGCTAAAGTAAACTGTACCTTATAGTCTTGTACTTAGGAGCTGCTTGTTTGTTTCAGATGTTCGTCGAATAGTAGACAACCCAGTGCTTTACGAGAAGTATGAAGAGTTCTCGGTGCGACGAGCGCTCGCCGCCGACCCCGACACGAGGTGGTGTCCCGCGCCCGACTGCAGGTAACTACAATATTTTTTATTTGAAGAATAATTTAGTTTTTGAGTACGTTTGGCTACTCTCGCCCGATAGATGCTGCCTAACGTAAGGTAACACAAACACAAATAATGCCAGTATACTCTTGTCTTAAAGATTTCGCCCTGTACTCTGTACGTCTCTCTCCATAATGACTACCGTGGCTTGGAAGTAATTATGGAGAGCAACGTCTGCTAGTTTACTATTAAAACTGACACTGGGATCACGGATTAGAAGTTCTATATTATAGCGTTTCAATGAATATCATTTAACAACGATGTGTTATAGGTCTAAGCTCGGGTTCCCAGTTTTTTTTTATCTTTAAAGTCGCATAGTAATACTACCTATTTGTTCAGAACTGTTCCAAAATAGATTTTATGTTCGAATAATTATTTATTCTTTGTTACTACAGAGATGCTGTGACAGGTGTATTACAAGCGACTAATAAGACCTTGAGTTATAAGAAAGGACGAGGGTTCGTTGACGAAATTGAATCTCAACCTTTGAAATAATGAATTATTAATTAGTAAAAAACTTACTTAAATATAAACAGGTGTTCTCAAAATTATATTATAAACTAGTGGCTTTCCACAGTTTCACCCACGCTGTATTCGTTCCCATGAGAATATCGGGATAAAAAGTAGTCCTATGTCCTTTCTCAGGCTCTGGACTATCTGTGTACTAAATTTCAATATAATCGGTTCAGTAGTTTTGACGTGAAAGCGAGCCCAGCAGACAGACAAAGCTACTTTCTCATTTATAATATTAGTTTGGATATATGAGAAGGTATTGTTTCCCTTAAATAAACAGGGTTTTTTACACAAGGGAGTGACAAATTTTTTATTATTATTTTAATTCATAGATAGAATCACGCCTTTTCACGGGCAGGCAGAGATTACGGACTTTCACTTGCCTCATGTGTTCTATTCGGCTTGAGGTGGATTTGACCTAGCTCTTCATTAAAACGTCCTTGATTTGATCAAGGTACGATAAAAACCCTTGGTGTTGTTAACTTTCATAGACATTTTTTTCTTGTGTTTGTTTCTCAAAATGGAAACAATCCGAGTAGTATCGTATGACAACGTAGTAATAGAATACAAACCCCATACAAGCTCTTCAATGTAAATAAGATAAATAATCTAAAAATAACACGTTTTTAAAGAAAGCATAATAATAATAAACAAACATGCGGGGCGAATGAGGGGTCACTCGAAACGTGGGGGCGCATCTTTGCAACTTACCTACACTTCGTCGAATCAAAATGCAAGTAATTCACCTCTGCTTAGCCCTTCGGGGACATAGGCGAGGGTGATAAGTAGTGACAATGTATGTATTTGGGTTTTGACAACCTGAAATTTGTCTTGACAGTTTTGCGGTGGTGGCGACGGGTTGCGCGTCGTGCCCCAAGCTGACGTGCCAGGCGCCGGGCTGCGGCGCGTCGTTCTGCTACCACTGCAAGGCGGCGTGGCACCCCACGCAGACCTGCGACGCCGCGCGCCGCAGCCGCCAGCCGCCGCCGCGCGCGCCGCAGCCCTCGCACGTCGACATCGACCACGGTACACTCCCCGCCCCCGCCGCCTCCCATGACACACGTCTGCTACCACTGCAAGGCGGCGTGGCACCCCACGCAGACCTGCGACGCCGCGCGCTGCAGCCGCCAGCCGCCGCCGCGCGCGCCGCAGCCCTCGCGCGTCGACATCGACCACGGTACACTCCCCGCCCCCGCCGCCTCCCATGACACACGTCTGCTACCACTGCAAGGCGGCGTGGCACCCCACGCAGACCTGCGACGCCGCGCGCTGCAGCCGCCAGCCGCCGCCGCGCGCGCCGCAGCCCTCGCACGTCGACATCGACCACGGTACACTCCCCGCCCCCGCCGCCTCCCATGACACACGTCTGCTACCACTGCAAGGCGGCGTGGCACCCCACGCAGACCTGCGACGCCGCGCGCTGCAGCCGCCAGCCGCCGCCGCGCGCGCCGCAGCCCTCGCGCGTCGACATCGACCACGGTACACTCCCCGCCCCCGCCGCCTCCCATGACACACGTCTGCTACCACTGCAAGGCGGCGTGGCACCCCACGCAGACCTGCGACGCCGCGCGCTGCAGCCGCCAGCCGCCGCCGCGCGCGCCGCAGCCCTCGCGCGTCGACATCGACCACGGTACACTCCCCGCCCCCGCCGCCTCCCATGACACACGTCTGCTACCACTGCAAGGCGGCGTGGCACCCCACGCAGACCTGCGACGCCGCGCGCTGCAGCCGCCAGCCGCCGCCGCGCGCGCCGCAGCCCTCGCGCGTCGACATCGACCACAGTACACTCCCCGCCCCCGCCGCCTCCCATGACACACGTCTGCTACCACTGCAAGGCGGCGTGGCACCCCACGCAGACCTGCGACGCCGCGCGCTGCAGCCGCCAGCCGCCGCCGCGCGCGCCGCAGCCCTCGCGCGTCGACATCGACCACGGTACACTCCCCGCCCCCGCCGCCTCCCATGACACACGTCTGCTACCACTGCAAGGCGGCGTGGCACCCCACGCAGACCTGCGACGCCGCCTGCGGCTGGCTCTCGACATCGACCACGGTACACTCCCCGCCCCCGCCGCCTCCCATGACACACGTCTGCTGCCACTGCAAGGCGGCGTGGCAGAACTGACAGTGGTAGGACCTTATCTACCGCTGGCGGTAGGCGTGTGGCGTTCAGCTGCACGCTGAGAATACCTACCTACACACACTGTGGTAGGGCTTAATTAGGTACATCTGCGTACCCATTCAAGCCCTACCACAGGTACTCGGGTGCTGCCAAACCGATTCTCCGAATCGATTTCAAGGACTCCCTAGTTAAGCTCTAGGTCGGATTACCTAGGCAGCTGATAGATGCCTAGGAATTTCTATCTATTTTCTGCATATAATGCATACAACTTAAATGCATGCATCTGAGTATCTAGAGTTCAATTTCCAAAAACATTAAGGCCTCACTCAGTGCACCTAGTTTAATTTTTTTTGCTTTATACAGGTGAAGTAAAGCCGTGTCCACGATGTTCGGTGCTGATCGTGAAAGTGGAGGACGGCTCCTGCAACCACATGGTGTGCTGCGTCTGCGGCGCCGAGTTCTGCTGGCTCTGCATGAAGGAGGTTTCCGATTTGCACTACCTTAGGTAAGAATTACTCTTCAATTGAATTACCTTTCTTGTTACGGAGCATGTCATGTCACTTTCATTAAAGGAGGGAATCAAAAACCCTGCCTTATAAAAGAGTGTGGAGTTCTCTAACAAAAATATTAGCAATGCTGGGCTGGGCAATGTTTAGGTCAGATGTCTTTTCTTTGCTATCCTTATACATTTTCAACATTACCTGCTTTGATTTAAATTTCTGGATAAAATTCAAAATTCAATATCGTTTATTCAGTTTAGATGCGTCTTAGCACATGCTTATGAACGTCAAAAGCATTTTCGTGAAAACGATAAACTACGCCATCCCTTCACAAAGTTCACAAGTTCTTTAGGCATTTAAGTCGATAACATTAAAAAATATACCAGTATCCGACCCCTGGTGTGAAGCACAAAAGATCCCACCAGTCCCGTCAAAAGAATAAAATGATTCAAATGAAATATGTTTAAACAGGCAGTTAGTAATAATGAGATTGTGTTGTTTACAGCCCCAGCGGATGCACGTTCTGGGGCAAGAAGCCCTGGTCGCGCAAGAAGAAGCTCCTGTGGCAGCTGGGCACGTTGGCGGGCGCTCCGCTGGGCATCGCCGTGGTGGCGGGCGTGGCGCTGCCGGCGCTGCTGGTGGGGCTGCCGCTGTGGGCCGGCCGCCGGGCGCACCGGCGGCTGCGGCGCGCGCCGCCTGCGAGGAGACGCGCCGCCGTCGCTGCCGCTGTTGCTGCCGCGGTCAGTATTACTAAACTATTTATTGCACGTTAACAAAAAAAAACGGAGAGTTTGGCGGCATTCAACTATGGCGGACGTGATTTTTATTTCGATGATTGTAATATTGTACGGAGTGGATATTGTTACGTAAAATCAGTGTAGTTTTGTGTAATAAGTGTCTGTGATGATGTGCAATGTGAAGGATTATAGAAATAAACGTCAAGTGGTGTAAAAAGTGATGAGTTTTTTATCGTGGTAATCCACCTCATCCAAGTAGCACCACAGTGTCTGCCATCGATCGTTTGACGCCAAAGTCTCCCAAGATGCATTGAAATGCATTACACTAGCATTTCAATGCAAACTACTGAAGAAATATATACTGAAGACTTGGCTGTATGGGCTCCGTTCCCCTTGCCTTCCCTACGGGAGAATTTTACAAAAAAATAAAATAAAAAAAAAACAGAGTTTTTGGCGGCATTCAACTACGGCGGACGTGATTTTTATTTCGATGATTGTAATATTGTACGGAGTGGATATTGTTACGTAAAATCAGTGTAGTTTTATATAATAAGTGTCTGTGATGATGTGCAATGTGAAGGATTATAGAAATAAACGTCAAGTGGTGTGAAAAGTGATGAGTTTTTTATCGTGGTAATCCACCTCATCCTAGTAGCACCACAGTGTCTGCCATCGATCGTTTGACGCCAAACTCTCCCAAGATGCATTGAAATGTATTACACTAGCATTTCAATGCAAACTACTGAAGAAATGTATACTGAAGGCTTGGCTGTATGGGCTTCGTTTCCTTTGCCTTCCCTGCATGGGAGAATTTTACAAAAAAAAAAACAGTACATAAAGAAACAGAAGTATACAAGGGACTAATCTCTAATAGGGATATCTTCCAGTCAGCCCGTCACAGGTGTGTGAGATCTCGTGTTGCGAGAGAAACGACACCAGTGCACAAGACGAAACAGAAATATATGCAAAAATATATATAAAAAGACAATTATACGATTATTTTACTGCTTCCCTTTTTACATTTTAAAAGTTTGACCAGTTTTTTTGTGGCATCTTTCAAGTCTCATTAAATAGTTGTAGGTTAATTGGGAACACTGTCGGTAGTGTCTAGGCTTTGCGCAGTAAGCCTCCTCTACACGTAGACAGATGCGTACCGTTGTCTGCGGCTGATGCATCCAGAAATTGCCACGAAGCGTCCACACGTGTGTAGGCGTATCAGTCTATGTTGGTGCTCGGCGGACGTAACTCGTACCCACTCCAAATGTTTTCTACCTAATACAACTCTAAAAATATAAAAAATTCTACAAGGAAATAAAAAAGAACGAAAACAAACCGCAAAATTCATTCACATCCCTATAAAAACGCAAATACACTAACGCGTCGTCGCCGCCAGATGTGTGAACGGAACGCGCAGTCACATGCTGATTCCCTTGGTTCCGTGCTATAAAAACCGACAACAAACGGATTTGCGCCGGACGCCTGCACGCACGCTAAATAGGTACTGGTAGAGACGACCCAATTAACCCTTCTACACGTCGGCGTCGGCGGATGCACCTTCTATAGACGCGTCTACGTATAGAGGCGGCCGGCATTAGAAACGATGACTTGAGCATTTGAATCTGTTAGCATGTTTAACATCTAAAAATGATAGATTCTTGCGCCGACGCCGTACAGTAGACTATAATGGTGCTACTGGTGAAGTAAAATAATTGGTTATTATGTGCAGTTGGTGGTGTCTCCGCTGGTAGCGGGGCTGGCGGTGGGCATCGGCGTGCCGATCCTGCTGTTCTACGTGTACGGCGTGGTGCCGGTGTCGCTGTGCCGCGCGGGCGGCTGCGGCCCCGCGCCCGCGCCGCCGCGCTACGACGACGAGCCGCAGCCCGAGCCCGACGCCGCCTCGCGCCGCCTCGAGCCCAGCATCGGTGAGTGTGCCGCAGCCCGAGCCCGACGCCGCTGAGAGCCCAGCATCGGTGAGTGTGCCGCAGCCCGAGCCCGACGCCGCCTCGCGCCGCCTCGAGCCCAGCATCGGTGAGTGTGCCGCAGCCCGAGCCCGACGCCGCCTCGCGCCGCCTCGAGCCCAGCATCGGTGAGTGTGCCGCAGCCCGAGCCCGACGCCGCCTCGCGCCGCCTCGAGCCCAGCATCGGTGAGTGTGCCGCAGCCCGAGCCCGACGCCGCCTCGCGCCGCCTCGAGCCCAGCATCGGTGAGTGTGCCGCAGCCCGAGCCCGACGCCGCCTCGCGCCGCCTCGAGCCCAGCATCGGTGAGTGTGCCGCCGCCCGAGCCCGACGCCGCCTCGCGCCGCCTCGAGCCCAGCATCGGTGAGTGTGCCGCAGCCCGAGCCCGACGCCGCCTCGCGCCGCCTCGAGCCCAGCATCGGTGAGTGTGCCGCAGCCCGAGCCCGACGCCGCCTCGAGCCCAGCATCGGTGAGTGTGCCGCAGCCCGAGCCCGACGCCGCCTCGAGCCCAGCATCGGTGAGTGTGCCGCAGCCCGAGCCCGACGCCGCTGAGAGCCCAGCATCGGTGAGTGTGCCGCAGCCCGAGCCCGACGCCGCCTCGCGCCGCCTCGAGCCCAGCATCGGTGAGTGTGCCGCAGCCCGAGCCCGACGCCGCCTCGCGCCGCCTCGAGCCCAGCATCGGTGAGTGTGCCGCAGCCCGAGCCCGACGCCGCCTCGCGCCGCCTCGAGCCCAGCATCGGTGAGTGTGCCGCAGCCCGAGCCCGACGCCGCTGAGAGCCCAGCATCGGTGAGTGTGCCGCAGCCCGAGCCCGACGCCGCCTCGCGCCGCCTCGAGCCCAGCATCGGTGAGTGTGCCGCAGCCCGAGCCCGACGCCGCCTCGAGCCCAGCATCGGTGAGTGTGCCGCAGCCCGAGCCCGACGCCGCTGAGAGCCCAGCATCGGTGAGTGTGCCGCAGCCCGAGCCCGACGCCGCCTCGCGCCGCCTCGAGCCCAGCATCGGTGAGTGTGCCGCAGCCCGAGCCCGACGCCGCCTCGCGCCGCCTCGAGCCCAGCATCGGTGAGTGTGCCGCAGCCCGAGCCCGACGCCGCTGAGAGCCCAGCATCGGTGAGTGTGCCGCAGCCCGAGCCCGACGCCGCCTCGCGCCGCCTCGAGCCCAGCATCGGTGAGTGTGCCGCAGCCCGAGCCCGACGCCGCCTCGCGCCGCCTCGAGCCCAGCATCGGTGAGTGTGCCGCAGCCCGAGCCCGACGCCGCCTCGCGCCGCCTCGAGCCCAGCATCGGTGAGTGTGCCGCAGCCCGAGCCCGACGCCGCCTCGCGCCGCCTCGAGCCCAGCATCGGTGAGTGTGCCGCAGCCCGAGCCCGACGCCGCCTCGCGCCGCCTCGAGCCCAGCATCGGTGAGTGTGCCGCAGCCCGAGCCCGACGCCGCCTCGCGCCGCCTCGAGCCCAGCATCGGTGAGTGTGCCGCAGCCCGAGCCCGACGCCGCCTCGCGCCGCCTCGAGCCCAGCATCGGTGAGTGTGCCCCAGCCCGAGCCCGACGCCGCTGAGAGTCTTCACGATGATGTTGGCACCGTGAATGCTTCTGCATGAGGATTAAGATCAATACGGGAATAATACCCACAAAAACATCATTTTCCTCCCTTCTCTGTCTCCAATCAAAAATTCTTCCTTTTTCACAGTTTACTACTTTATATTCAAACCATGGAAACCACGACGATGCTGAGAAACAACTATAGCCATACGACGCTGACTTTGACTTATTTTTACCTAATCTTTCAGTTTCTCCAATCCAAGACTCGTTCGTCTTGCCACTTTTGAATAAAGTAGGCGTTGTGTTTGAGCCATGATTTGACGACCTCCGTGGTCGAGTGGTCTGTACGCCGGTCACAAGGCGTCGCCATCTCGCGAGGTAGGCGTCGCCATCTCGAGAGGTCCTGGGTTCGATCCCCAGTGGAGGGCAAGCGTTTGGGTGATTAATTTACAGACATTTGAATCCAGTCTTAGATGAATTATATGTATTTATCTATTAAATATATTTGTCTGTCATCTAATATCCGTAACACAAGCAGCATTAGTTGCTTAAAATGGGACTAGTCGATAGGTGTGAATGTCTGAGGATATTTATTTATGATTGATGTACGATTCGCTGGGCAGGTGACGCGTCGCTGTCGGCGGGGTCGCAGCAGGCGGAGGCGCGCGCGCCGTCGCTGGCGGCGCTGGCGGGCTCGCTGGCCGGACACGAGGCGCACTCGCCCGCCGCGCACCGGCTAGAGGTACTCCACCGTCACCGGCCTACATCACACCTACATCATTCATCATCACCGTCGCTGGCGGCGCTGGCGGGCTCGCTGGCCGGACACGAGGCGCACTCGCCCGCCGCGCACCGGCTAGAGGTACTCCACCGTCACCGGCCTACATCACACCTACATCATTCATCATCACCGTCGCTGGCGGCGCTGGCGGGCTCGCTGGCCGGACACGAGGCGCACTCGCCCGCCGCGCACCGGCTAGAGGTACTCCACCGTCACCGGCCTACATCACACCTACATCATTCATCATCACCGTCGCTGGCGGCGCTGGCGGGCTCGCTGGCCGGACACGAGGCGCACTCGCCCGCCGCGCACCGGCTAGAGGTACTCCACCGTCACCGGCCTACATCACACCTACATCATTCATCATCACCGTCGCTGGCGGCGCTGGCGGGCTCGCTGGCCGGAGACGAGGCGCACTCGCCCGCCGCGCACCGGCTAGAGGTACTCCACCGTCACCGGCCTACATCACACCTACATCATTCATCATCACCGTCGCTGGCGGCGCTGGCGGGCTCGCTGGCCGGACACGAGGCGCACTCGCCCGCCGCGCACCGGCTAGAGGTACTCCACCGTCACCGGCCTACATCACACCTACATCATTCATCATCACCGTCGCTGGCGGCGCTGGCGGGCTCGCTGGCCGGACACGAGGCGCACTCGCCCGCCGCGCACCGGCTAGAGGTACTCCACCGTCACCGGCCTACATCACACCTACATCATTCATCATCACCGTCGCTGGCGGCGCTGGCGGGCTCGCTGGCCGGACACGAGGCGCACTCGCCCGCCGCGCACCGGCTAGAGGAACTCCACCGTCACCGGCCTACATCACACCTACATCATTCATCATCACCGTCGCTGGCGGCGCTGGCGGGCTCGCTGGCCGGACACGAGGCGCACTCGCCCGCCGCGCACCGGCTAGAGGTACTCCACCGTCACCGGCCTACATCACACCTACATCATTCATCATCACCGTCGCTGGCGGCGCTGGCGGGCTCGCTGGCCGGACACGAGGCGCACTCGCCCGCCGCGCACCGGCTAGAGGTACTCCACCGTCACCGGCCTACATCACACCTACATCATTCATCATCACCGTCGCTGGCGGCGCTGGCGGGCTCGCTGGCCGGACACGAGGCGCACTCGCCCGCCGCGCACCGGCTAGAGGTACTCCACCGTCACCGGCCTACATCACACCTACATCATTCATCATCACCGTCGCTGGCGGCGCTGGCGGGCTCGCTGGCCGGACACGAGGCGCACTCGCCCGCCGCGCACCGGCTAGAGGTACTCCACCGTCACCGGCCTACATCACACCTACATCATTCATCATCACCGTCGCTGGCGGCGCTGGCGGGCTCGCTGGCCGGACACGAGGCGCACTCGCCCGCCGCGCACCGGCTAGAGGTACTCCACCGTCACCGGCCTACATCACACCTACATCATTCATCATCACCGTCGCTGGCGGCGCTGGCGGGCTCGCTGGCCGGACACGAGGCGCACTCGCCCGCCGCGCACCGGCTAGAGGTACTCCACCGTCACCGGCCTACATCACACCTACATCATTCATCATCACCGTCGCTGGCGGCGCTGGCGGGCTCGCTGGCCGGACACGAGGCGCACTCGCCCGCCGCGCACCGGCTAGAGGTACTCCACCGTCACCGGCCTACATCACACCTACATCATTCATCATCACCGTCGCTGGCGGCGCTGGCGGGCTCGCTGGCCGGACACGAGGCGCACTCGCCCGCCGCGCACCGGCTAGAGGTACTCCACCGTCACCGGCCTACATCACACCTACATCATTCATCATCACCGTCGCTGGCGGCGCTGGCGGGCTCGCTGGCCGGACACGAGGCGCACTTTCTAAAAAGTGGCGCCTACACAAAAATGACAGCTATCAAATATTTAATATTTGATAGCCAAAAACTTACGTGCGTTTCGTTCTTACGCAAATAAGTTTTAATGTAAATATATAACGTAGGTATACGAACTGTATTAACGCGGACATATATTTTAATTTTAACAAAAAATATGTATTAGTTATTTATATTTTTTTAATTGTTTGAAAATACCGGCTATTATGGTTATTATGAAATCGAAACGTTAAATAGCGACGGTGCTGTTTCGTGAATTAGTAAGCCGTGAATAAATTTTATTTTCCATATAATTTATCTGTCACTTTGATGGTGAAACAGAAAAAAACATATCAAAAACCTTTATGTATTAGCGTTATAAGACAGGTAACTAACTGAGACTTTACCAGCAACCGGTGAAACCCGCCCTTAGTATTAAAAAAATATTGTAAGTGCCAAGTTGAGTTTATTAATTGATGTCCGGTTGTGTAGGTAACAGCAGACGTGGCAGCTTCGGACAACAGCAGCGCGGCGAGTTGGCCCGACGAAGCTCCCTCCACGTCCTCCCGAGCAGCTAGACTCCGTAGCTTATTCCTATACGGGTCTGCCGTCCCCCCCGCCCCGCCCCCCGACCCCGAGGCCCCGCCCCCTGCCGCCCCCGCCGCCCTCGACTCGTAACAGCGAGCCCCCTCCCCGCCCCCCTACGCACAACTGTCACACGAGTCCGACTCGGATAGTCCCGCGCTATCGCTCTTTGATTCGCCTCAGAAAAAATGGGTCAGCAGTCAAGTATAACTTGGTGAGTAGCGTTACTTGCAATACAATAGAATGAAAAATATAATATTAATCGCGAATCTGGTCTTTGACCCGTATTTCAGAACCAAATGCGTTAATATCTGCTTAAATTGTTAGAAAGAATGAACACTATTTTTACTATATGCCATCGCCTTCTAACTTTACTCATGCAGAGAATTGGATTTGGTTTTAGAATACGAGACCAATTCGTGAATTTCCAAAACAACAAATCAGAGTGATTTAATATGTCCGCTATTTCGCCGCTGGAAATTAATGCTTGACTGGCTGTAGAGATTGCGTCGGTTTTTGACAATTGTGAATAGGTTAACCCTATACCTAAATGACTCGCCCAGCAACAATGATGTTATAGAACCGAAACAGATATATCATAATCGCTCGCATTGTAGTAACTTATATCTTAACCAAGACATTTTTACCTGTCTTTTTTATTAATATATTCACCCCATTCACTCAGAGAAGTTACTATAGAATTATTAGAGCAGACTATAGAAACTATTAGAAGTCATGATGGCGATAGGAATACCCGCTACAACTCCATTATATACACACACACAAGTCTATCAGAACCACTTCGATCCCGCCGAGACATTCCTGAGCCATCTCATTCGGTCAGAAAAATATTACGGACGTTTGCCTGTAATTTTTTCAACTCTTTCAATACATAGAAAAAATAAGAATTTCAAGTGACTTTGGAACACACTTCTTATGCGATGTGAGTGTATGATTTATCAAGAGGCTATTTATAATATCATTGGTTTGCAATCACCATTCAACTGATCCTAAAACCACAGTAGACTAATAAATAATATAAGAGTACCACCATGCAGTTGCTTCACTAAAGGACAGTCTGCAACGGAAATGGATTATCAAATTAAATGTAACACGTACACATCGTAAAATGTCCATTTTAATATTAACGAAACGAAATAAAACGAATTTTCCCTTAAGACTGAATTTAACATGTTAATTTACTTTCGTTACGGACTGTACTTTATGTTACGGTGTAAGTTACACTTATTTTTAATTTAATTCTAAGCTCTCTATGTTTTTTGATACTGTAAATAAAATGTAATCTGTTTCTAAAGCTGGTAGCAGTTAAAATTACCAATCCTTAGGTCAATAACCTTACATTTTTGTGAAGGATAAAACCGCTCCTGCAAAACGTAATTTGTGTATTATATTGATCTCTTTTGATTTTCTTCTTTAATTATTGTACTTTTTGGATAGCCTGTTCGTCATTTAATCCACATTGTTTTGCTTCAGAAACAGATAAACTAAAATTATTGATTTGTTGGCAACTTGAAAAAACATGATAATCAATAATTATACATGTCGGACGAAGTTTTGATTTTTGTAAAGCGATATACGAGTCATTTATCAATACGGGCGTTATGGAATTATACGCTCAGTCTGATATTAAGCAATACAGCACAATTAACTCATCGAAAGCTACAACGATAGAACTCAGACGATAAAGCAATTAAATATGAGATTTATGTCGCGTAGCTGCCGTTGCCTTTGAAAGTTTTATCGTTATAGTCTCCGATATACTTAATACTAAGATCTCGATTTTCAAACTTTGGTTACAGGTTTAAAATTGTGGAAAAAAAAATTAAAATCTGAATTAAAAAACTTGGAAGCCGAGGTCAGTAAGAATATTGATGTTTTTGTGTAGGAATGTATGAAATATCAATCTGGTCTGTCAATCTTCGCTTCAATTATTGGGCGTCATTCTGAAGGACTGATTGAATGACTGGTGCTTGGTCAATATTGAAAATGGTGTCTCGTCAGCAATGACTGTGCTTTGATCGTGTTTTCTAAGCAATTGTTACATTAAGAAACTTTAAGTTAAAAACCAGTAGATTTTTTTAAGAAAATTTGTATTTTTTTTAATAAAGGTAAGATTTGTCTATTGACTTATCCGTGTAGTATTCGACGTCAAAGCACGTCTTGCTCAGCTTGCACGTTTTAGTATGCAAGTGTCTTATCTTTTTACGCAGATGGACTATTTTCGAACGCTTCACTTAAGTGAGCAGCGAAAGGGAGACACCATTTTCTATCCCTTTCCATTTTGACCAGGCTGTACAGGATAGATATATGCTGGAGTTGTGCATAGACTCAAGAGTTATTTAGTAAGAATAATCACATTTTGGTTAAACCAATGTGCTTGCGAGATGTATTATAGTCTGGCGTTGTACGCAAGACAAGTTATCGCGGGCTGAAAGAAACTTGTCAATCTAAATGACATTTGTTCTAAGCGTGAAAACCTTTGTATTGTATCCAGTAGTTATTCTTATGGCAGGATCTAGCTATTCATGTATATTGTTAAGCATAAAGATATTGTCGTCAAATAGTATAGCGGCCCTCTATACGACGTAATTATTGTCAGTCAACACATTCAATACTCGACTATTGTCGAATGAGAGATTAAGAATGGTAGTATGTAATCTTTGCTTAAGACACGATTACGGACGTTTGTCAGAGAGAATATAATAGGTATGTAATAGATAGAGGTGTAGTGAGGTAGCAACAGGGGTAATTGGGATGGTTACCGCGGTAGACTTGCGGTTAGAACATCATGGTTAAGGGTTTTCCTTTCATAACTTTTCTCGGCGCATTGTTTCTCCAGAACCGTCCCAGTTGGCCTATCCTACCACAAAACATCCTCTCATATATATGGGGTCGGCGATGTTGACGTGACTCGATGGGCTCCTTCATGAAAAGGCATCTTAGGGGCCAGTGCAATAGGTCCCGTGTTGCACTAGTCTACTTCGCTCATCGACTCATAGCTCAGTGAGTCATTTGTCTAAGCTTACGAGAAAAGGAATACCAACCGATCCCTACTTATCGCCACCCTCGTAGACCTTTATATTACACTGGATTTAGATCGTGAACCTAGTTAATACAAACAACTGCTCTAAAGTACGTGTATAAGTATCTTTTCCTGTCAAGTATTATATTTCGTATAGTTGAAATTGTATGAGACCAGTTTCATTGTGTAAATTCAGTTGATGTTATTGCCGCGTCTTTGTATCTGTTTAATTTTGTGGTCGTTCTTTGGAACGGCTGGGGCTAACCGACGCAACGAATACGCGGAAGAATCGATGTACGGGTGACAGTCAATTGCTCGTGGCGCGGACGGCAAGCAGTCATGCTATAGTACTTATATGACCTGTTTTGCAAGGATATATGCCTAACTTTTTGTTGTAACTCAAATAAAATGATACCTTTTATAATCAATTACGCAGAAAACATTGGTGGAACATGTCTAAATAGTAGTAGTAGGTAATTCCGTTGAGCCAGCGCCATCTAGAGATAAACGTATGGATCGTTACGGAAATCCTTAAAATTTTGCTTTGTTTAAGTGATCTCTTAACATTCCATGATAAGGTTTGTTGCCAATGTTTTTAAAGGTGAGCGGTAAATAATGTGAGAGGTATATCTATAAATTTAGGCAAAACGATTGTTAATTCTCTCGACCCTCAGGTGATTGCCAGACGAAGTCGCTTTCTAATAGATTTAGTATTCCAAACGAATAGCAAAGCATTACGACTTGGTCCAGGGCCACGAAGCTTGCCTCCCGTCCCTGGGCACTCGTCCACTGACGCACCAACCTTTGTGCCAATATTACGTATTGATTTGATGTAAGCACGTTAATTAAGTGTACTTTATAAAGCCCCAAACCGTCGGAGACCCGCTACGATAGATGCTTCGCGCTTACAGTGCAGTGTTACTCTATCCGATGTTTGTGATACTTTGAATAATAATTACTATTAATGATCTAAATTATTTAATTTTTCACGTTTGTAGGCAAAAGTAATGATAAGCGATAACTATTATGTTATGTGAATATATATAAAAAAATGTAAACTACGATTAAAATGTGATTAAATCTATGGATTCTTTTCATTTTTGGAACCCTGTGAAATTACAATGTTTTGACCCCAAACCAAGGTTTACAACAAAAAAAGAAGTAAATAATACAAGAAAAATGTTTAGTCCATTTTTTAATTTAATTACAATATTATTTTAAATTTTATGATGGAATACAATTAATTCACCTAATTTACCTTGATACGATCATTTCCTTTGGAATGTCATGGACAATAAGAGACTTCCAATAGATAAACAGAGTTGGTTACGTCTATAACTATTTACATCAAAATTTACAAATTCATTTTATATAGTTAATAATGACACTATATTTGCACATCTCATATTGAGTATACATTTCCGTATCTGGTCAGCTAAAAATATGTTTCTTTTTGGTGACTAAACAAAAATGCAATAAAAACATTACTCACTTGAATACGGTAATATATAACAAAGAAGCGCATAATTGTATTCAATGAATATTTAAGCCTTACCTGATTAACATTAAGCTTGCCTTTTTAATGACTGTCTTTATTACAAAATATAAAAGTGTAATAATGATTTTATCATAAAACGCGTGACTAACTAAATAGCACGTGTTTAAAGCTTACGGATTATTGATATACCAAAAATAAATATAGCTGCCTGTCTTGGGACATTTTCGTCTCCCTAAAGTATTGTGACTGATTACAGTAAGACACAAATCTTCATCATCTTCAGTTTCCCTAGTCTGTGAGGAAGCCCCTTCCTATTGTGTCTATAAATGTCACAGATCACGAGATGTACAAAATACTCAAATTCTAACTTAGTGGTAGTCGACATAAGGTTGAAAATTATTTTAAGTGTAAAGTGTGTATTTGTAGTTTACCTGAGAGGTATGTAAATAATAAATAAATTATTTCTCTACAAAATGCTTCGATTAAACATATTGATTTGTACCGAATTCTTTAAAATAAAAAATATACTTTTAAATAAAATTACACTTACAATGTCTTTTTCCTTAAAAACGATTACAATCAGTTTTTAACTGTCTGATTTTGAAATGAAAAAATATTGATAATATTTTAGCATTTTAGTTGTTAATGCGTAGCTAATAAAGTAACTTTTGTAAACATTATTTACAGACCAATGCAGGCAGTGGCAACATTTAAAAAAAATTATATAATACTTAATGTGAAAAGTTTCTACTTCTGTATGTATCTATAAATTAAGTAACATTTGGCAAAATAAAATATGTCAAGTGAGAACAATAAGCAATATCATGAATATATGTGGAAGCAAATCTAAATACACGGGATCCAGAGACACTATTCAAAAAATAAATATAAATGCATACCTATTTACAAGTTCATATTATATACTTGTCTCATCATACCATATCACATTAAACTTACATTAAATACATACAAAGTATTTACAGTTTCATAGACATTATTTCAGACATAGATATTGAGGACTGGAATAAATAAATCGTTGGGCATTTTGCTACATTTGGTGTTATTATTTACATGAGTATAGTAAGACAATTCTTATTATATAAACTGTGATCTTTCTTTTGTGAGCCTTTTTTTCTAAATAACACGATTCATAATATACAGAACGTAAGGATTTTCAAGGCGATAAAAAATGTCGTATCTCACAACACATTAATATGACCATTAAATCGTTTAAACTAAATTTTTTGTCCTAAAATTTCCCTTGCACTCTGCTGTACTTACTTCTAATTTTATGTAGTACAGTCGAGTTCAAAAATATGTAAGCACGTTTGACAGTAAATGGCTCTTATCGGCAGGGAATAAAGACTATAACCTGTCAAAACTGCATACATATTTTTGAACTCGACTATACAGTCCATCCATCGCGTGGCCTTACAAACACGATCCGATGAAGACGATAAAATATTTTTTAAAGCTGTTAAAATACGATAAATAACCACCTAAATGATTTTATCGCGTGTTGACAGTTATACGAGATAAATTCTCTTTATCAGATCGTGCTTGTAAAGACATTGCTCTTGTAATATTTATATCCTGTTAAATGCTTTACCTATTACACACATTGAAAACTTTACTTGCTAATCCAACGCAGCCAACCTAAAAATATGTTTTTAATAAATTTTTAAGCTGAAATTGTAATCTAAAACACTTCAGTATTAAATATTTAGCTATAACAAAGATTAATAAGTTACTCTATTAAACATGATTAAATTTATAGGTAAGCAAAGATTTTTCCATAGAATATATTAGATTTCATATTATTTTCTTAATTTTTCTGCCTGAACCAATTAGTACCGAATTTTAGGCCCATAATTTTAATTAATGAAATTATGTTAATTAAAATTAATGTTTATAATATGAATTTATCAACGATAATGACTTAGCACCACAAAACAATTATGTTGGTAACAGATTCTGTTTACTCTGAGGTAACAGATGACTTATGTTTATAATTTATTTGTATGTTTTTAAGGTACCCTTTATTTGTGGCAGATTAAATAAAAACATGATTGTTAACATACACCAAAGAATACTTGATTGTAAAAAAAATATAATTTTACCTAATTTAAATGTATAATTGTAACATGTATATTTTATCAATTTGTTTATCCCTATCGCCAATTACTTTTAGTAAATAACGTATATTCTTAAATATAAAACAATTCCAGTTAGCATGAATGGTGTCAACATTTAAGCAATTTATAGGCAATCTACACAAACACATTTTTATGTACAGCAAAAGATACGTAAACTGGGTGTGCATTACCCTTAAGCTATTGTCAAAAATTTTAAACCTAAAGGGTAACTTACTCACGTCCCTAAAGTCAGGGGAAATACAGGGCAGGGGGATTAATCGGCCATGCCTAAATAGCATGAGCAGCGCGATATTATATTTATCACGTTTTTATCACTCCAATTGTAATTCCATAGTACTTTGACAGGTGAACGTGATAAAAATCCGATTTATATCATAATGCGGTGTTCATGCTAAGAGGGCTGATATCGGCTGCTATTCTACACACTAAAAATCGTAACTAGTTGCCTACACAAGTGCCGATCTAAGAGGCGATTTATTTCGTTCCCCACCACTGGCCCGATATGGCCTCTGATGTTTTAGGGACGGGAGTAACCCCTAAAATAGTGTTACAATATTTTTAATACCACAAAACCATATTCGGCTTACAACACTTACTTAAGTTTTCAAGTATTTACGAACCACTAATAAAAAAGATCATTTTTGAACAATCTTGGTTTCGCTCTTGAGTTACGGTTTAATATATACATAATATTAATAATCAAACTGCCTTATTCGTGAGTTCGTACCATGTTTAAATGCTAGATTCCATGAAATGTTAAAAAAAAAGTTGCTTGTTTTTGTTGATTTTCTATCCCGATATTGGTAGGAATTCTTTCCTTATGCTCGACACTTATTAGGTGTACCAGAATCTCATGGCGAAATTGGAAATAAAAATTTCCAGATGGATATACTCAATACTATAAAATTTTAATATTTTTTTACATATATACATACAATCACGCCTGCAATACCCGAAGGGGTGGGCAGAGTCCATGGAGCACTGTGTTCCTTAAGACCACATTTAGCCATACAAAAATTGGGTTTGGTCAGATGAATACTTTTTTAGTATTTATAAATATGAATGATATATTATGGTTAAGATTATGGTACGTTGCTTATACAAGCATTTATTATTGATGGCATTAAATTATAAAAAAGAAAAGATGGAAAACGATACTATTGCAATATCAGTATTGCTGGAAATTTTTGTCCTGAGCCTTTATACGTCCCGCTGCTGGGACAGGCCTTCCTCATTGAAAAACACATGAAGAGTATGGGCCGTAACACCACCACACTGGCCCAATGCGGGTTGGAGGGTACCCGGTCGCTATTGCGACCGTTTCTAACGGGTTAACGTGCCTTCTGAAGCACGGAGGAGCTAGAGATCACAATGTTTCACGTCCACGGATCACTCATCCACGCCCTGACCATGGCGAAGTTAGCTTTGTATTCGATTGATAGCCAAAGCGTACTAACCACTTCGCCACCGAGCTTCCGTAAAATTTTGGTGTCTTTAAAATAATAAAAAATACATAAATATATTCACATATCCACCTAGCCCAAATGAAGCAACTAATTGCCGCTTGTGTTATGTAGAAACGACAAATAAATAAATATATTTATTAGTTATATACATACTTTTGTGTTAAGTATTTACATAATTTCATTCATAATATAAATACGGTAACATCCAAAAAAGAACAAATAACTGTATTCATCACACAAACATTTGCCCCTACTGGGAATCGAACCCAGAACCTCTAGATAGCGACACGGAGGTTGTAATAGTAAAATTAGCATAATGATTAACCACTCGACGGTCAAAAAACGAGACCGCAACATGATTAAAATATTTTTAAGTGAAATAAAATAAAACAATTGATTATATTTTTATTTCATGCGGGTTGAATTAAGTGAGCAATGTCATTTCTAGAACAAGCATGACATTTAGGGTAAATTGGTACGGAATGATTAAGAATACTTCACTTGCAGTTACTGCTTCTCATCAGTTTAAGAGGATGATGACGATAGTTTTATTTTTATTAAGAAGCGTTCTTCAAACATCTCATTTATTATATCTTGCAATTTTAGTTTTAAATGTACTGTACAGTTGTGCCCGCAACATCTGTAAAAAAGTTTATTTATTTATAGACTTTCCTACATTTTATTACATATTAAGAGCAACTAAAAACTAGACAAACAGTCAAGCAAGATATACTTTAATAATAGTCCGTGATATTAATTAATACACATTAAAGTTAACATAAAAGTATCAAATTTTTCGACCCACCTTACCGTATTTAATTTTGATTTTGAGATTGCTTGCGTTTGTTCTACGCTATATTTTCCGATAAGATTACAATACACATTCAAAGTGATATTTTCCGCTTGAGATGGCATCCCGTTTTTTCATATTTTCACAGCAACAAAAATTTTATCAGGAAAAAACAAAATGTAAACAACGTCCTTTGATGACCAAAGACAAGTGTGTGGTTATATCAATGTCATGATTATATGTTTTTTAAAATTGCCATGAGATTTTGGTAGACCTATACCTTATTCTGCAATTGAATATAGTTTGTAACTGTTCTTAATAGAGTTGAAATTCACAAGTACAACCTCGCTTGGCGCGTTTTAACTCAGGCCTGTACCACGTGCTGCGTTTGAATGTAGTTCTTAAATATTCCCATTAGAGTTGAAAGTCGTAGTTAGCGAGTAGATCCTGCAAAGGAGGATCATAATTTTAGCGCGGGTAACATAGAGACGTAACTTACACTGTATATTAATTTAGTTTAAGAGGTGAAAGTTGTATGATGTGCCATGTAGGATGACTAATTCATGTGAGGTATGTACCTGGCGCTGCTAATGTGATTGTGAAAACTTAAGAATAGGCCTTAAGTTCGCAATCGCTTTAAAAGTCGTAGGTAGTAACTAAAACTCTTTAAATGAGTTTATCTGCGACATTGGTGTATCAGGGTAATTTTTTTGATACGCTGTGACCAGTAGGTTAAAATATGGACTAATGGCGAAAACGTATGCTGTCGTGATATGACAGCATGCATGTGTGGAAGTCGTATCTGGTAGCCAGGCAGAGATGCAGAGCTCGCAAATGTGGGTGAAACAAAGTTACAACCCACACATTAAATATAAGCCTTACGTGTTCCTAAGAGAGTTGAAAGTCGTATGTGGTAGAGCCGACTCTCCAAGTGGGTTCGTTGAGTCACTTTAGCGCGACAAGCGGGCAGGTGTGCTTCCAGTCGAGCCAGGCGGAGATGGTCAGCCGGAGCCAAGTAACACTACAAGCTCGAAATGTAATATGAGCCTTACGTGTTCCTAAGAGAGTTGAAAGTCGTATGTGGTAGACCCGTCCCTCCAAGTAAGTTCGTTGGCTACTTTGGCACGGCAGAGCGGGCAGGTATTTCACCGATCGAGCTAGGCAGCGATGCTCAGCTCGCAAATGTAGCTGCATCCAAGTAACACTACAAGCTCGAAATGTAATATAAGCCTTACGTGTTCCTAAGAGAGTTGAAAGTCGTATGTGGTAGACCCGTCCCTCCAAGTAGGTTCGTCTGCCACTTTAGCTCGACATAGTGGGCAGGTATGTTCCCGGTCGAGCCAAGCAGAGATGCAGAGCTCGCAGAAGATGTGGCTGCAGCCGAGCCGCACCGGTGTCGAGTAGTCGTCATGGCAGATGGGACAGGAGTCGCCCGCTGATAGCAACTGTTCGCCCGTTGGCTTCGTTCCCAGGTTCTTAGAAGAAAAACATGTTTATAATATATTATCTCATTACTGCACACTAGAGTGATAAATAAACATTTTAAAACCTTAAACCTTTAAGATCTCCATGGCAGATTATTAATTTAATTTTTACGAAAAAAGATCTCATTGTGCTACTTGTTAGGTTAAAATAGTTCCCTAAACCTCTTTTTAAAACATTCTTTGTAACTTATTTGAACTTAAGTAAAAATACTTACAACACTTTGCAACAATGTCCAGGTAGCATTTTTGAACAGTCTCAATCTCACTAATACCTCAACAATCTTGGCAATGATGTACATGGAAGTCAAGAACATGCCAACCATTTTCTCAGATCCCTCATAGGACTGCATCAAATAAAATATCCATGGCTGGATTGTGAGTAATGAACGGTACAGCTGAGACACTGCTTCCGTAAATAAATACACTTTCCCCTGAAAAAAGGAAAAAATAGAAATAAATTAAATTTTTTTAAGATTTCTAATCTCTACAACCTGTACCTTTTTGCAATGAAATAAACAGATATTTTTTTCATGAGTTACTGAAAAAATATATCCTATAATCATTGTATAGATTAATTAATTATAATCAAGTGTTATAATTACCCTTTTCTGGAATGGCAGAAGGAATGCAGGCATCATTGTGACCATAATTTTAATGTCTACTGTAATGATCTTTACTATCAAATCTGTGAGTACAACAAGCCACAACAGCTCCCAAACCGTTATACGTTCTGTATAGCCAGGGAACATCACTACATTTGGCAGGAGCTTTCCATGTCCAAATAGGAAGTGGACAATTACTATGCAGCTTGCAGTGAAGATAAATTCACTGAAGAGTGCTACTAAACTGCGGTTCATTTGTTTACCATGTTCTCTGGAATAATAATTAGACATTTCTTAGACTTTTTCTTATTGTATTGGTGGCAAACAAGCAGACGGGTCACCTCATGGTAAGTGATCACCGCCCCCATGGACATTTGCAACACCAGGGGCGTCACTCATGCGTTGCCGGCCTTTAAGATGAAGAGTTTTTAAGATGAATAGATTGATATTTTTAAGTGCCAGGTTTGGCCTATGAAATAAATATATTTTCGTTTATTTCATAATGCTTAAATATGGCATAAATTCTCTAAAATATTACTTATAAATAAAACATATCTCTTACCTTCTAACCAAACTGTTGCTATGGGAAAATGTACAAAACAATACTATAAAAGTGAAGAGTCCTTCTCTGCTGTCATACATAAACTTTATGAATAACAGAAAGTAGAATGGTGCATAGCGAATTAGTAAGTTTAAGGTAGCTCTGACATCTACTACCTGCAATAAAATTATAAATTAAATTATAATATGTACTTATAACATAAATTAGGCTAAGGTAATTTTAATTTTTATATTTAAATAATCAGTATCATAATATCTCAGAAATCATTATTATCATTACACAGAAATACCTACATTTATGGGTCATTGGAACAAACTTCAATTCATAAGCTATTGTATCAAAGTAAATGAATAAAGAATTTGAATACAGACCTGCTGTGTCCCATCATCACTTTGGCTTTCATTATCAGCATTGTCATGTATATTATTGTTATTGGCAGGATTCACTGAGATATTGATTTCAGCATGTTCCTGGCCATGGTCAGATGCATTTGACTCATTTGATGGGCTCTGACTCAACCCATGACTTGTGGCTTGAGCTCTCTGTGCTGGTGGTGTTCCTCTGTCCGTAACTGTATATGACTGTGCATTTGGTCCTAAGTTAACATGTGCTATAGAGCTCTGTGGCCTCTGAACGCCACCTTCCCCAACCTGATGTGTTCCAGGTGTGTTTCTTGGCAACCAAGTAGGTAATGATAGTCTAGCATTATTTCCCTAAATAAAAATATCAAATTAAAAATATTTGCTACAAATTGTTATTAAATAAATTGACATTGCACAACAGTAATCCCTACAGGATATTGGAAATTCTTATTAAACATTGTTTTGTTATCAGTATCATGTTGTTAATCATAGCATTCTTACCATGCGTGCGTTTTCGACAAGGGGTCTAATTTCTCTGAAAACACTGTTAAGCCTGTCTCCAAGACCTAAATTATTCCTGTTTTGAGGAGTAGCTCTCTGAACAACTTCCAATCTGTGCAAAGCATTGTTTCGCGGGACCCCTTCCTCTGCGGCCTCCACATCTATATCAATATGCACTTGATTCGACTGTGCCATAACTGTACACTTAAGTTCTAGAAAACACAATAAATATACGTGCTTATCAAAAAAAAATTAACATTTCCAAAATATTTATGAACGAACGTCTCAGAGAAAAGACACAGAACAGAATGACGTTTGTGATTTGACAATTTGTTAGTCGTTCAAAAATTGTTTTTGTGGCAGACCAATCATTTAAAATAAAGTCCTGCACAAAAATAAATAGAAAAATGTTATTTTAATATTCAAAATTAAAGGTATATTATTTAATTACAGACCGAAGATAGTTCAGAAATATTTTCAATTGAAACTACACGCGTTTAGGACTTCATTTCCTCTATGCGTTCGTTTCGGGAAATCTGGAAATATCGCTCGCTCACCCGAAACGAACCTTTAGATTGAATGATTGAATGCAGTGCAGGCGGGCATGAATCCGTTTGATTCCAAAGAAATGATTTGAGAAATGTATTAGGTATGTAAGTAGGTTAATTCTTTTTTTATAAACTTTTAGGTGATTAGGTGTTGTTGGCTTGTAAAGTCACGTGCAAAATTATTATTTAAACAAGTTTAGTATTTTGAGTCTTACTCCTTGTGGTAAAGCCGTATTCTACTGAAAAGTATAATTGTATATCATTGTCTATTAATGGCTATGGTGTTTATACCTGACATTGTCAATCAAATACTAAGTTGTATTTTCTGTTGATTAAAGCCTAATATTCCGGCCAATCTCGTATTATTATGCATACTACAATTTAATCAACAGAAAATAATTTTAATTCTTCCATAAAATTCTATACCTTAACGTTATGGAAAAATACCTAAGGCCCGAAAAATTCGACGCGGACCCATCTGCTAATGTCGACCAGTCACACGTGTGGACATATTGGAAACAAATTTTTGAAAATTTTCTGCAAGCAATTGATAACGAACCGAACAAACTTACATCTGAGCAAAAGTATAACATACTAATAAACTTTTTGTCTCCTAATGTCTATGCGTACGTAAAAGAGAGTAAGGATTTTTCAATAGCAATTCAGAAAATTGATCAATTATTTATTAAACCATTAAACGAGATCTATGCTAGACATCGTCTAATGAAAAGG
Organism: Parapoynx stratiotata; assembly: GCA_910589355.1. Lineage (NCBI taxonomy): Eukaryota > Metazoa > Arthropoda > Insecta > Lepidoptera > Crambidae > Parapoynx > Parapoynx stratiotata. The sequence goes on along the minus strand of OU342466.1, from coordinate 3,315,485 downwards.
CATCAACAATCTGGTGAGTCCGTACATCAATATTTACAAGCACTCAAGCTTTTGTCAAAGGAATGCAATTTCAAAGCTGTAGATGCAGAAACGAACAGCAATGAATATATCAGAGATGCATTTATAAGCGGCCTCAACTCTCCCATGATCCGTCAGCGACTTTTAGAGAATACGAGTACATGTCTAGACCTAGCTTTTCAACAAGCACGCTCAATGGAGCAAGCACAAATCCACAACGAAAACTATCACTCTAACGAAAACATGATCAATAATGCTAATACTAGTTCGGCAGCAGCTCGTACTGAAGATACTGTTGCAGCCGCGACAAACCGTAATCCTACCAATACTAACACACGTACAGCCTGCTACTTTTGTGGCAACAAAAGACATCCGCGCCGAGACTGCCCAGCTTTCAACACAACTTGTTTAGCTTGTGGCAAGAAGGGACATTTTGCTAAAGTATGTAAATCAAGATATCAACAAAATGCAGCGATCTCTACTGAGACGTTAAAAGATGAAACATTTTCATGCATTTTATCAGCTGCTTCTGGGTTAAGTAAAGCTACCGTGCCGATAATTATAAATGGTACAATTAATGCTCATGCGCTAATAGATACAGGAAGCACGGCCAGCTTCATTAATCGACGACTTGTGAGTCAACACCTTCTCATTATATCACCTTGCCGTCAGAGAGTAATAATGGCGAAAGCGAATTTGACATCCAACGTTGAAGGAATATGTAATTTGACAGTTACTATCCAAGATCAGACTATAGATGTTACTTTAATGGTATTGGACGGTTTATGTTCGGATGTTATAATTGGTCACGATGTATTGAGCCAACACAAAACATTAGAAGTACATTTTGGCGGCAGAAAACCATCATTGAAACTAAACACTCTAACCGAAGCAAAAGTCACGCCTGTCAGTCTATTCCGCAATCTTCTACCATTTAATAAGCCCATTGCAATTAAATCGCGTAGACATAGCGACGTCGATGTCAAATACATAGAAGAAGAAATTCAGAAACTTTTAGCAGACAAAATCATAGAACCGAGTCAATCCCCGTGGCGAGCGCAGATCTTAATAACTTCTAGCGAACATCATAGGAAAAGGATGGTCATTGATTACTCGCAAACCATAAATAGGTTTACCCAACTTGACGCATACCCTCTCCCATCAATAGAAGGTATCATTTCGAAGGTAGCGAAATATAAAGTATTCAGCAAAATAGACCTTAAAAGCGCTTACCACCAAATACCTATAATCGAAAGTGAAAAACCTTACACAGCATTCGAAGCTTGCGGTAATCTATACCAATTCCGAAGAATCCCCTTTGGCGTAACTAATGGTGTTGCTGCTTTTCAACGAGCAATAAACAATATACTCAACAGTGAAAAACTAGAAGGAGTTTTCGCTTATTTAGATGATATCACTGTTTGCGGTAAGAACCAATTAGACCACGACGAAAAATTACGCAAATTTAAAGAGGTTGCTGAGAAATATAACCTGACTCTGAACATGACTAAAAGTGAATTCTCTAAAACAGAAATAAATATCCTAGGTTATAATATCAGCAATGGGATTATGAAGCCAGATCCGGATCGACTAAGACCCCTAATGGAATTGCCAGTTCCTACTGATTCAGCCTCCCTCCGTCGAGTCTTGGGCATGTTTGCTCACTATGCTAAGTGGATACCAAACTTCTCAGCAAAAATTCAGGCATGTTTGCTCACTATGCTAAGTGGATACCAAACTTCTCAGCAAAAATTCAACCCTTAATAAACTACGATTCTCACGGATTTCAAGGTAACCAACTGCTCTCAAGGGAAGCCATTAAAACGTTTGAAATCCTGAAATCAGAGATAGCTAAATCTGCTATTACGGCGATAGACGATACAGTACAACTGGTAGTAGAAACTGACGCATCTGACTATGCCATCGCTGCAACTTTGTCTCAAGAAGGTAGACCAATAGCCTTTTTTTCTCGATCTCTACACACTAATGAAAAATCACATTCAGCCATTGAAAAGGAAGCGACGGCTATCATCGAAAGCTTAAGAAAATGGAGACAGTTTTTAATTGGTAAGAACTTTAAACTCATCACAGACCAGAGATCAATATCTTTTATGTTAAATCAGAAACATTCGTCTAGGATAAAGAATGATAAAATACAACGTTGGCGCCTAGAATTAGCTAGCTACGACTTTGAAATTATATACAGACCAGGAGCTCAAAATACTGTGGCAGACGCATTATCCCGAGTACAGAATATTGTAGCATCGACACAGCAAGATTCACTATCCAACCTTCACAATAACTTATGCCATCCTGGTGTCACAAGGATGACTCACTGGGTTAGAACTAAGAACTTACCATTTTCAGTAGAAGATATAAAACGTACTACAAAAGCCTGTCCTGTGTGTGCCGAGTTAAAGCCGAGATTTATTAAATCGACGGGAACTCTTATAAAAGCTACAACTCCCTTCGAAAGAGTTTCAATGGACTTTAAGGGTCCCATTCCGAGCAGCACGCCAAACAAGTACATATTAACCATTGTAGACGAGTATTCTAGGTTCCCGTTTGCTTTTCCGTGCAAAGACGTTAGCACTTCTACAGTTAAATCGAAGCTAACTAAGCTATTTTCTGTCTTCGGCATGCCTGCGTACATACATTCTGATAGAGGGGCATCTTTTGTCTCAACAGAATTAAGGGAGTACTTGCACGGCTTGGGGGTAGCTACTAGTTATACCACGCCTTATAATCCACAAGGAAACGGTCAGACTGAAAGATATAATGGCATAATATGGAAGGGTATCCAACTTGCACTGAAGACAGCGAATCAGCCAATTCAAGCCTGGGAGTCAGTCCTAACTCAAGTTCTACACTCTATCCGGTCTCTGCTGTGTACATCTACTGGCTGTACTCCCCATGAACGTATGTTTACCCATAACAGACGCTCCTCAAATGGCCAATCTATACCAACGTGGCTGGCCGAAGGGAAGAAAGTGCTAATGAAGAACTTTACTCGTAACAGCAAATACGATTCCTTAGTAGAAGAGGTAGAACTCTTGGAGACCAATCCTTTACACTCCCATGTACGGCTTCAAGACGGACGTGAAGTGGTCGTGTCAAATCGACGGTTAGCACCTCCTGGCGAAATAGAATCACAGCACAACGAACCTCCTGGCGAAATAGAATCACTGCACAACGAAATAACCACAACGCCGACCGAGAACCTCACAAAGAGTCCTTTAGTACCTTGCGCCGAACCTTTACATCCATTGGAAACGCATGACTCTATATTTGAATCTGAAGATCAGACCCTACCAGCACCGCCTGCTAAACCAACACCTACTAAACCAAATGCTGTGCGGGCTTCTACTAGGGAACGTCGTCCTCCAGCTTATCTAAAGGATTATACAAATATTTAAGCGCGGGAGAATGTGGTAAAGCCGTATTCTACTGAAAAGTATAATTGTATATCATTGTCTATTAATGGCTATGGTGTTTATACCTGACATTGTCAATCAAATACTAAGTTGTATTTTCTGTTGATTAAAGCCTAATATTCCGGCCAATCTCGTATTATTATGCATACTACACTCCTATACACAGATTAGAGAGATATTATGTCTAAAGACTCCTATAATTATTTCAAGGGATTAAAGTTAAGCTGGTTTCAAAGTGTACGTGCAAAAATAAGTAAACCCATTTATTTATTTATTGGAAATCTTTATTGCACAGTAACAATTTACTACAAATACAAACAAACAAATGGTGGACTTAATGCCATAGGCATTGCGTTCTCTACCAGTCGACCAAAGCAGAAAGACAGACAGACATTTCACAGTTTCTGACTCCCTCCCTGTATAGGGATAATTTTAAAGCAGGGGATTTTGCGGGGGTATGTTGCAACGGCAACGCTAACATGTTTACAATTTCAATTACTTATTACAATTTTTTTGATGGATCAAGAAGGGGATTAAGACTGTCATCTGTCAAACGTGTATACATACTTTGTACGTGACTGTACCATCCATTGACTTTCTAGGTTTGATTCCCGATAGAGCAAATGATTGTTGATGCGATGAAAACTTTTCCTCCACTTTGAGTTACTATTTTATTTCAAGTTAGGTGTTTTGTAGGATTTCTTCTAAGGGTTGATAATAAAAGATTAGTTTCAGGTGTTAATTTAATTTTGAAATAAAAATAAAATATTATAATTAATTAGTCAATAGACCGCAATGAATCTCTAGCATTTGTTAAGATGAGCAATTATAATATAGCTACGGTACACTATCTACTCACGCACAAGGGCACGATCGATGTAGAATACCATAAATTCAGTCTTTGATCAGGCTTCACACCGAAATTGGCGAATGGTGTTTATATCTAATCCAATCGTTGTTGTAAACGTATAAATAACAAACAGCTAAATGTATTTTGTGCTTAAAATATTCGGAAATAAATATAACTACAGATGTGGACTGCGTTCCTTAATGTTACAACTAAAGGTTATTTTCGAATATTAATTCAGCACGCACTTGGCACATATTTTTGTCACGTTGGGTTCACGTCTCTGTGTCGGGCTTCAGGGCAAGAACGCCCTGCCCGTGAAGATCCCTAACGGCTTCTAATAATCGTCTCTCAGCTCGTGGTTCACCCAACGCCACGTCCACACTGCCAGCGCATAGTAACAGTGCTCTAAGAGCAGCCCTCGGCCAGTCTGGTCCCAAGCCGCGTCGTACCACAGCACCCGAAGCTGGAGCACCTAATCGTTCACATTCAGCTACTAAGCGATCTCCATATTCTTCAATTAACGAATCCCCAATATCACGTCTCATTTCTGGCGTCAGTGATGATAAAAGTAGAAGTGCAACGTCATCCATTGGCCTTCCTAATGACACCATTTGCCAATCCAAGGCTATGCACTCGCTGACTCCTTCTGTTTCTCTGAATAAAAGGTTTCCACTCCAGAAATCAGCGTGTGCTAAGGGTGCTGGCTCTGCTGGTCTTAATAAAGTGCCGAGTAAAGAAGGAGCTCGAGCCACCAATGCTGACACTGCTGCTGCTTCCTCCACGCAGTCAGGCCTGCCTCTCAAAAATGCCTCAAGTTGCGGCAGACCTCGCCTAACCAGACGGAGGTAGCCCGCTGCAGCTCTTTCACAAGGAAATAAGAAGTCGAATCTTTGATCTAAAGGACCTTCCCTTTCTCTAAGAGCAAGAGAGAGAGCGTGCAAGCGAGCAGCGGCGTGTAGAGCTGCTCTCGCTCGCTCTTCCGTCAGCCCTTCAGCAAAGTCAGCTGATTCAAATCCCATTGCTGTAACGTCTTCCAGGACTAGCTCACTATCCCCGCCAATTTCATCTGAAAATAAATAAACATTATGATAATAACGAACGAACGATCGAACGATTACGAACTTTCTGCTTAGCCTAAAGGTTGACTGGTAGAGAGCGATGTAAGTCGTTAAGTCCGCCTTATGTATATTCCTACTATAAAGGACATTAAACATTAAAGTTTAAATATATAAGAAGCGAAGCGGCTCTCAGTGATCTGTGTAAATAACTAATAAAATATTGGATGCAAAGGCCTATTCCATAGTCGCAAACATAACTATGCGAGTACTAACAAAATTTTGTATCTAGCCTTCTCCAACAACATGGAGAAGAAAAGGATATGATGTAAATACCTATTATACAGTTATTTAAATTTTTTCAATGTATTGATTTTTTAAAGTAAGTAATTATAAATCAAATGTCCCATCTCCGAGGTCTCGGGTTCGAGTTCCTGTGGTGGACAGACGTAATTACTGTTTATCTTTATATTTCCAATATTTGTATGTGTGCGGCTGGAAAAGCACATCTAACTAAAATTATATTCGGGGATAAAGGCGTGATGTGATGACATAATAATATACTAGAATCTTGTAGTACCAGTGAGTATGCTGCTCGCTTTGGATTAATTAAATTCCACTGCTGGGCACAGGCCTCCCTCATGGAGAAACATATGAGGAGTATGGGCCGTAACATCACCACGGTGGCCCAATGCGGGTTCTGAAGCACGGAGGAGGTCGAGATCACAAACTTTTGGTCACCCATCCACGGCTTGACCACGGCGAAGGTAGCTTTGTTTTCAATCGAAAGCCAAAGCGTACTAACCACTACGCCACCGAGCTCCTCATTAGTTAAATACACTGATACAAACCTGGCAACCGAGCCTTTATGCACTTCGGGATCGGGAGACCAGTGCCCGGCCCGAGCGCCTGCTCAGCCAACTTATTCAGTGCCGGCGCAAGCTCAGTGTAGAAGAGTATTTCCCTCGTGTCGAACTGAGCCTCCGCCACGAAGAGCCTCCCGAAGGGGTCGCGCGGGGGCAGCTTGACGACTAACGGCAACGCTTGGCGTTCACCGTTGCTCTCGTAGCGGACTGTGACGGCCAGGACTCGGCTCAGAGCACCGGCGACGCCGGCGCGAGACTCCACTTGTACCTGCGATGAAAAAAAATTATAAGTCTCTGCCTAACACCGAGGTATTGCATGCGCTAGGACCATTTCTGGCACGTAATATTATTAGAATAGTAATATTATGAGAGTGTGCTGGTCGGGGACGGAACAGTCTAGATACAATTCTATAAGCAAGTACTGTCGAGTAGAAAATATCTATAGACATTTTAGAGGTGACAATCTTTATTACCTTCTAATAAGAGTAGTTTACTGCCAAAAGTGGTTATATATTTTTGGAGTTGACTGGAATATACAATATTTAATATAGACGGTCATGATGAGTGGTCATTGTATGCTCCGCTGTTTTTCAGAGCGCTTTCAGCCCAATACTTACTTTGCTTATTATAACGCAGACATTATTATAACAGGCGGGTGAAGTAACGTTCAAAGGGAGGACTAGACAGGCAGCGGACTAATGTAGGTAGTGTAATAATGAACCGAAAATTTTTCAGTTTTTGTTAGTACATTTTGATTACCATTTAATTTTTAGTACTTTGTAATTTTTACATAACCGCCTGGTGCAAATATTTTACTAGAACCATAAAATTACAAAGTACTACAATGAGTAGGGTCATGGAGGCAACAGTGACTCGGTCGGCTACAGTGGCTCAGTCATGTTTCGACCTGAAGGGATAGGAATATATATTTGTCTCTTTTACCAATTCGAAGGCCTTGGTACTCGTGCACGTTTAAACCAGTTTGCTCGCCGTTCGAGCGCCGCGCGGAAGTGTGGGGAGTGTTTTTTGTTTTCGCGCCCACTAAATTACTTTCTAAGGTGAGTTTCGATTGTTTTCATATCTTTGTTTGTTGCTATAGGTAATAGCCATTATTTTTATCGGATAGTAGGTCTTGTATCAATTGTCTTTAACCCGTATTTTGACTTATTTGTTTTAAATCTCGGTTGTTGTGATCAAATATTTTCAAAATGGCGTAAAAGTAAACAGTGACTCAATTTTTACAGGTACACAGTGGCTCATGAGCCACTGTGTACCTTCTTAATTTCAATATTTTTGTAGCTTATACAAATTCAATATTTTTGTAACTTTTAAATCAAATTTTGTTATTTTATTTATAGAATGCCACGGAAAAAGACCGCCAGGAAAATAGGGAACACTTCGCATGAAAAAATTAAAGAAGGCTTGCAGTTTATAAGGTCGGGAGAATCTATAAGAAAAACATCAACAAGAGTTAATGTACCGTTTGCTACACTTAAAAGGTATTATTGGAAGACTAAGAACTGTGAGTCACTTGATGAATTGTTACCCTCGGAGTTAGAACCTAACTATTCGGTCAATAAAATATTCACCGATAGCCAAGAGATTGCACTTAGAAACTATTACTCGCATTGTGCTCTTTTGTTTTATGGATTGACCGCCAAAGAAAGTAGAAAAGTAGCATATCAGTGTGCTAAAATTAATAATTTAAAAATGCCTGCCTCTTGGGAGACGAAGCAAATGGCTGGCAAGGATTGGTTAATTTCATTTAGACGCAGACATAATATCACATTAAAAAAGCCTGAACCATGCAGCCTCAGTAGGGCAACAGCTTTCAATCAAAGCAATGTCGGGAAATTTTACGACAATTTAGAAGATCTTATTTCAAGAAACAGTGCTTTCTCTGATGGAACCAGAATATTTAATCTGGACGAAACATCTACGACGACGGTACAAAAACCACAAAAAGTGCTAGCCCCAATAGGTCGAAAAGTCATTGGTAAGGTGACTAGCGGAGAAAGAGGGACATTAGTTACGACTTGCTGTATCGTGAGTGCCAGTGGAAATTTCTTGCCACCGGTCATGGTCTTTCCTAGAAAGAATTTTAAAGATCACATGATTAAAAATACACCACCGGGAACTCTCGGATTCGCTACACCGACCGGATGGATGAATTCGTCGATATTTCCAGAGGTTATGAAACATTTCGTTAAACATACAAATGCTTCGAAAGAAAATCCATGCATTTTAATCATGGATAACCATGAATCACATTTAAGTCTAGAAGCTCTCGATTGCGCCAAAAATGCGGGAGTGCATATTTTGACTCTTCATCCTCACACATCAGCAAAGTTGCAGCCCCTAGACGTTGGTATCTATGGTCCATTCAAAACATATTACAACGCTGCCATTGACTCCTGGCTGTTGCGAAATCCGGGTAAACCCGTTACAATTTATGATTTAGGCGAAATAATCGGATCTGCCTTTCAAAAGGCAATGACGCCAAGAAATATAACAAACGCCTTTGCAAAGTGTGGTATTTATCCATTCGACCGACACATTTTCACAGAAGAAGACTTTCTTCCTAGTTCGGTAACTGATCGTCCTTGTCCAGAAGTTCTACAGGGTAAAGGTAATTCAACACCAGACTCTATAAGTATTCTCGAAGAGTGTGGTCTCGAAGCTCTTGTAGAAGCACCTGAATCAAATGTTATTACGCAACCTGATTTAAATATGTCACCTCCCATTAAAAGTCCTGAAAAAGTCGGTTTAAACATAGCTGATGATGCAAAAGAAATATCTGAACCAATTTTTCATCAGTCTGCTCACTTTTCTGGACAATCCACATCTCAGAATCAATCGGTCAGTCAGTCTCCAGATTCTACTAATAGAAACACACCACCAAAGTCAGCCAAAGAACTGTCTTTCAAATCGCCTTTTGATTTTCGAAATCCTATAAAAGCTGGTCCAAGAAAAACTAACAGGAAACGAAGGAAGCCTGGACGTAGTCTAATACTTACCGACACGCCAGAGAAAACTTTGATAGAGCAAGAAAAAAATGCGGTTAAAAGAAAGACCGAGGCAAAGAAAAGTAAAATTATACGCACGATATTAGATAGCGACGATAAAGAAAGCCTTGATGAAGTTCAATTTGCAGAATCCGATGATGACGATGGATGGCTTGAATCACCAGTAGAGGATCAAGATGATAATGTGAATATTCTAACAGAAAAAGACCTAAAGAATCCATTACCTCATCCACCCAAGGAAGGAGAATATGTTATAGTTGAATTGACAACTAAAAAGCAGAGGTCGTTATATATTGGGAAGGTAATAGAAGAAAGAAACAATGAGCTTGAATACTACGTATCATTTTTGAAACGCAAGTCTGGTACTTATAAGTTCCATATGCCTACTAAACCTGATCTTTCACTTGTGAAGGAGAATGATTTAAAATATATTCTTCCAAAGCCTATATTAGTTGGTACGTCTTCTAGACCATTCTACAATTTCTCGATTGATTTTACTCGTCTTATCATTTATTAGAAATTAGTTGCTACCTTATTATTGTTCTAACGATAGTACAAATGATTGTTGTTTTAATAATGTTATGTTGTTTTCATAAACCATAATGTTACCCTAATGGTCATTGTTATTGTTGATTGCTTAAAACATAGTATTTACTAAGTGTAACAGATGTTAATATATCATTGTATATGATATTATTTTGAGTAATTTTGATTTTAAATGTTAGTTACATAGGTTGTTAATTGATAAAAAGACTAAAATTGTTAACGAAGAGACTGAAATTACTTACTTACTGAAATTATTTAGCAATAAAAGTCCTAAGAGTCGTTGATTATAATAAAAATAGCTTATAACAGTTTTGTTATTATTTCTAATAAAAAGAGCTACGTGGAATGGGCATTATCTTTTCTTATAAATACCGCCGAGACACCGTGTACCACTAGAGCCACTGTGTACCACAACAGAGAGTCAGTGTGTACACCTAGTTGTCCACAGTGGCTCAGTTATAATTTTTTTGTTTTATGTTCCTAATTTGACATAAGTTATAAATAATGGAGAATTATGAGTGCTCAGTCACAGTTCAATAGTGTATCTAAAATGTGAGCAGATTTTCGCCCAATATTAAAGTGATATCTATTTTTTTTTAAGCTTCGGAAAAAAAGTGAGTCACTGTTGCCTTCCTGACTAGTCACGAGCATAAATATGTACAGTTTTGGTACTTTGTCATTCTAAAGTTTTATTAAAAGATTTGTAGCAATTGTGTGGCAGACACTAATGATGTCAAAATGACAAGTGCTCGTGTGTGATATCGGTGTAAATGACCTCATTGGCGCTGACCACGCCCGCGCCGGCCAGCAGCTCGCGCGCCCACTCCTCGGTGAGCGCCGCGTCGCTCTCGGGCTCCGGCGGCGCCTCGCAGTCCGACTCGTCGCTGCTAGCCGCCTCCGACACAGCGGCGCTGTCTGGCCCTGCCTGCATGACGCACGCTCTTTTCAACACAAACACAGACTCACACACATTCTAATTTAAAAAATGACTCAGGTATAATTAATGGGCAGTTTTGTACAGGTCTCAGTTACTTAAAAATAAAAAGTAATGGGTGTGCTGGTGCGGCGCTCGACGTCGAGTGGCACTACGCATGCGCGCGCCTCCCTCCGCGTTAATTCATGGGTATCCCGTGATGATTCGCCCGCTCGCCCCGCTCCTGTATAAAATATTCTGACTCATAGTCTGTTGGGAACTATTTTCACTGTGCGTATGATGTTTTACCGAACCGGGAATCATACCAGCTAGAAATTAAAAAAAACATTAAGGTTGCTATTTTATTCCTATATTCAATTTGTTGGTTCGGTCATTGTTGAAAATAAAATTTCTCTATGAAACATTAGGTCCATATAAAACGTAATGAAATCTTACGTTTATTTCATCTTATATGAGGGGCATGAACGTAATTTTTAGAAAGAAACTGTTACTTTGCAAGATAAATCCAATAAAAAACTGTATGAATGATTGACTTCATAATTCTACGTCTTTCAATGTTAGTTTTATAAGATAAGACAATTTTAACCACTGGGCGGGCACCGCGAAAACCGGTGTTCGCAAACGATACATGTTTTTATTGTGTCTCGTTTTGTGCCCGTTGACCAGTTGAGGAGCTAAGTGGCGTAGTGGTTAGTACGCTTTGGCTTTCGATATCGAAACCAAACTACCTTTGCCACGGTCAGCCCGTGGATGGGTGACCAAAATTTTGTGATCTCGAACTTCTCTGTGCTTCGGAAGGCCAACCCGCATTGAGACAGCGTGGTGGTGTTACGGCCCACACTCATGCGTTGCTCCATGAAGAAGGCATGTGCCCAGCTGTTGGACGTATATAGGCTGAGAACGAACGATAAACGACTAGTTAAATGGCTGATTAACGAAGATACCTGTTCTAGGTAATTAATAAATAAAGTTTTTGTTATTTTGTTCGGATTGTTATATTGTTTCGGAGTAGATCTAGTTGCGTAAAATCATTGTAGTTTTGTGTAATAAGTGTCTGTGTTGACTAGCAATATGGAGGATTATTAAAATAAACGTCAAGTGGTGGGAAAAGTGATGAGTTTTTTTCGTGGTAGTCCACCTCATCGAAGTGTCACCACTGTGTCTAACATCGATCATTTGGCACCAAACTTTCCCAAGATCCATTGAAACCATGAATACTTATGACATAGGCTTAGACTTCCTTGCCTTCACAGAAAAAAAACATCATCAGGTTTTTTTGGAGGCATTTGACGATGGCGGACTTGATATTTATTTCATTGTTTGTTATTTTGTTCGGAGTGGATGTTGTTACGTAAAATCCAAAGTCAAATCGGTGTAGTTTGGTTATAAGCGTCTATAATGTGGAGGATCAGTGAAACAATCGTAAAGTGGTGTGAAAAACGATAGGATTTTTATCGTGGTAACCCTCAGTGGTAACCACCTCGTCGAAGTAACACCACAGTGTCTTCTTTAGACATATCTCTCTAATCTGTGAGTGTCTGCCATCGATCGTTTGAAGCCACACTCTCCCAAGATGCATTTGAAGCATTTCAATGCAATCTATTAATCTATTGAAAAAATAAAATACTAAAGACTTGGCTGTATGGGCTTAGTTCTCTTTGCCTTCCCTACATGCGAGAATTTAAATTCTCTCTAATCTGTGATCAATCTCGGGAAAAATTGCCGAAATTATTTATATTCTGAATAATATCATGGTATTGAATATTTTGTTTGAATATAATGGATAAAAATAAAGCTAAACGCCGTAGGTCTACATCAGATAGTGGTAGTTCAAGTAGTTCGGATTCCACGCAAGAGAAAAAGAAACTTCGTAAACTCAAAAAGAAACTTAGGAAAGAACGAAAGAAAACTGAGAAGATATTACAAAAGAAACTGAAAGAAGATAAGAAAAAATTAAAGAAGAGAACTAGAAGTAAGAGTGAAAGCAGTAGTCGCGATGGTCCTGAAAATGTTAACAAGGAATCAACTGCAGATATTCCAATAGGTTAGTACCAATAAAAAGTATAATAGGTTTGTATGTATCAGAAATCAAATCTATACATATCGCAATTATAAATGTCCAAAAATCGAAATCCAATTAACACACCAAATTTAGTAATAACCACAGTTAAGAAAAAAAAAATATATTGCGCTCTAGTGGAAAATTGTGAAAATTACATTTATGACTTTAAAGTAGATGTGCGATATAATAAAACTGTAGAGGTCGAATGTAAGTACAATAGAAAATAATGCTTTAAATCAAGTCTAGGGGGTATGTAAAATGAGGGAAAATACCAAAAAACATTATTTTATTTTTTGTTTCTCCGTCTGTTTGTATAGGTTAATCTCCGAAATGGCTGGACCAATTTTAATGAAATTTTGCATGGTGATAACTATTATCCCTGGTCAACATCTTAGATACTTTTTATTCTGAAAATTAAAGGGTTCCCGTGGGATAGTTAAACAACCATAGTAACTGCGGAAGTTGCGGGCAACAGCTAGTATTCAGTAAAATTTATTATGTATCATATTGTAAAGTGCTCTTCAGACTACTTGTTTTAAATTAGATTATTTTTATATTTACAGAGTTAATGGAGAAATCCAAAGCCATGGCTCCAATGACTAAGGAGGAGTGGGAAAAACGCCAGAGTGTAATAAGGAAAGTTCTAGATGAAGAAAGTGGAAGATACAGGTTATCCTATCATTCTATTGTACCTTTGTGCACAATAATTAATTTATGTAGGATGTTTCTTATAAAACTTCTTTGATTATGACATAAATGCAGTCACCAGTCCCAAGTTATTTTGTATATATTTTTAAAAGGGAAGTAACTAATTGGGCAGCCATCAGAAAAATCATTTGGACAGCAAACAAATATGTTGTCAGCAATATAATTATTTGGTCAGCAAATAATTAGTTGAACTGCAAAGTAATTATTTGGCCAGCAATATAATATATTACTAAAATAAAATTTAATTCATTTCTGAGTAATATTTTTCGTGTCTCTCAGTTGTATCTTGTTTCCAGGTTAATTAAAGGTGATGGGGAAGTGTTAGAAGAGATAGTGTCCAGAGATCGTCACAAACAAATCAACAAACAAGCCACCATGTCTGATGGAGCTTTCTTTCAATCTCAGACAGTTGAAAGAAAAGTCAAATATTGATTAATGCATTTTAATTTTAATTACAATTACCTATTTCTTAGGTATATGCTGCTTGATTGCAATTTAATAAAGTAAATGCCTTATACATTCACCCATTAACATTAAATAATATTTTCCATATTGATAGGTATATTGAAAATAATAATAAATTATTGTTCCTGCTTACAGAAATTAGCCTTGTAAATACCACATTCACAGATTATGATGTAAAAATTATAAGGTTGATCATCAATGAAATATTGATTAGGTTTGTGAAGAGTGATATTTATTAGGTGAAGATTTTTTACACAGCACTTTATAACATAGTACAAATTCCTTTTTTAAAGTAATAAAGTTATACAAAAACTTTTCTTTTATTTATTAAATCTTGATCATGAATATTAGAAAATACACTTATGTATGTGGCTTTGGTGTATGATGATGAAGGAGTAACAGATTAGGTATAGGATTTCAATGATATAGTTTTTATTTTATCATAATCATTTATATTTATACCACGTCTATTCACCTATATTTAATTTCTTATGTGAAAACCTTATATTGAACATCTGTTATGAATTGTTTTATATTATTGTTTGTGCTGTTTTCGTCCTCGGCCTATATAAGTCTCACTGCTGGGCACAGGCCTTCCTACAGGAGTATGGGCCGTAATACCACCACGCTGGCCCAATGCGGGTTGGTGAGTAGAAACTGTTGCAATAGCGACCGGGACCAACGACTTACCAGGCACAAAACGAGACACAATAGAAACATCTATTGTTTGCAAACACCGAAGCACGCAGCAGCAGCAGGAAGCACACAGGAGTTCCAGATCTCAAAGTTTTGATCACCCATCCAAGGGCTGACCATGACGAAAGTAGGTTTGTATTCGATATCGAAAGTCAAAGCGTACTAACTACTACGCCACTGAGCTCCTCTGTACTGCATGTTTTCCAATAATAAATAGGTTGTATGTAAAAAATATTTTTTGCAAAATCAACTAGGTATAGTGGTCTGCAAAAGTAGACTAAATAAACAAACTTTGTGATTGGAAATTGGCAAAAGTAGATACTAAACGTTTTTAAAACTCCTTCGCATACAAAAATAAGTTATCATATTTTAAGTTCTTTATTAAATTACTAATAAATTATTAAATGTTTACAGTTCATCTTTGGCTTTGCTTTCTTCACTCTGGTTCTTATTGTTTTCTTCATTTACCATTTCTTCTGGTGTTTTCTTATTTGTATCATCCAAATGTCCATTGACTAATGAGATCAAACTATCTAAGGGCCGTCCACCATGTTCTACAGTTATTATTTTCTTGTTTCTGTACAATATCAGTGTTGGGAGACCATTTATCTAAAAATATAAACCCATAATTTTATAGTTGCTTAGGATAGAAGGAGGATATCTTTTGTGGTTTCGGCGCTCATCATCAGCTCAAACATACATTTAAAATGTAAAATTCGTCGTCAGACATTCGTTGAAAATCTTATGACAAAAATCATTCTTTCTCTAAATTAATTACCTTTTCAGTTTCGCATATTCGTTTTGATCTCACACAATCCACGTCTGCGATCAGTACACGACTTTCGTTCTGGAATTTTTCGCCGAGTTTTAGCCACAAGGGACCCAGCTGCATACAGTGTGCGCACCTGTGAAATAAGCCATGTAATTATCTCTGGTCTGTAGTAAAAGATTACATTTTTTTTTAACAATGGGTTTGCTCTTGACTTCAATCTAGCCGAAGCCAAAGATGATGTCGACGATGGAGCGAGCTTACCCAGAAGCCTATTCACTCGCGACTTAAATTGATTCGGGTTATACATCAAAGGACTATCTACGTTATGACCAACCTTATTCATCGTAGTAGACAACCTAAATTCAGCGATGAAGAAACTGATTTAGGCCTTTACCAATCAGACGCGGCCTATGCTCGGCCAGGGTGGCGGCATGTTTTCTGTTGTCTAATAGGAATCTCTTGGTATCTGCCACCACCTTGGCCGCGAGCGTAGGCCACGGCTGTCTGGTAAAGGCCTTATCGTAACGTTACAAAACATCGTGTTTCAGTGGTCGTGTTGGGCGGTTGTAATTTCATTGAAGGTCAGGAAAACTGACCAAAATGCCAAAACGCTACTTATAGGTGGATAACTAGATACAACTTTAATAGCTACTGGAACCAATGGCTTAACGTGCCTTCTGAAGCAAGAAAAAAGTCGAGAACACATTGGTTTCCAATCCAAGGTCAATAATGGCGAAAACTGCTTCATTTTGAATAACGAAACCGAAGCGTATAAATAATTACGCCACTACTTTCGTCAGTAAGCATGTAAACCCTCGTAAATATTTACCATGGAGCAAAATAGTTGATGAAGACAAACTCCTTTTCTAAGAATGTCTCAAATGTTTCCTCTGATATTCTGGCGACAGGTAATGCTTTTTTCTTCTTCATAAACTTGTCTGGGTCATGATTTTCGGCCAGTACCATTTTGTCAACGAAAGACTTGAGGTCTTCCAAATTGTCGGCATCGGCAACACCCATCTAGACAAGCAAATAATAAAGAAATATTGAATAAATACGAGAATAAGATCTTCATTTAACCTGATTTCCCATGAAGGTAATTACTATTATAAATGCGAAAGTAACTCTTGTCCTGTCCTGATATTCTCATGGGCAGTCATGGGAACAGGTACTGCATGGGTGAAACTGCGAGATGCTAATAATAAAAGTAATGATTCAATTACAATACAAATAAAGGAATTGAAAATATTCATAAGCCATAATCTGCATAATATAATACAATTGAATATTTATCATGCACAAAATCTTTTCATTCATAGATGTAGGTAAATAATTTTGTCAACGACTGTCAATCATCACCTTTAATACACAGGGCAAAATGAAATGTTTTCATATGCTTTTGTTTTACATCACAAGCTATTTACACATACTATTGAAGCTGTTTTACACATTTTTAGGCATAGAAAATAATATTTTTCTATGATAAATTATCAAGTAGATATTATGTAAAAGAAAAATAATTAAAAGTTTAAACAATAAAGAAAATCAATTTAAATCTCTTAAATCTCCACAATAAAAAAGCATAAAAATGACTCTCCAATTTTCTAATTCAAGCTCTTGTGTTTATGGAAGGCTGTACAATAACACCTTTCATTATATAATTTTATTAAAAATTCAACCTAGTGATTAAGTGTCACTCCCTACTTACAATTCTTCCATTAACAATCCACAGCAGGTATGGGTATTGTTTGATATCAAAGTTCTTGCAAGTCATCTCACTTTCCATACAATTTACTTTACCTATCTGTATGTATTCATTATGAGTATATTGTACTGCTAATTCTGCCCAAATAGGAGCTAATCTCTGTAACAAAACTTCATCACTAAGTAACTGAGCCAAAGTAATATCAAACTTATGCTATACAGAATACAGTAGATTTTACCTGAGAAGCTTTGCACCATGGAGCATAGAACATTACAAAATGTTGTCCTTTAGACAAAAATTTCTCTATATTTTGATCATTAAGGTAAGCCATACCACTGTATATCTTTACTTCACTAGAGATCTTTTTCAATTCTTTTTTCTGAAATAAATTTAATGTTTAAATGTAATAGAATATTTTGATATAAATATTTAACATACAAATCAACAAAAATAATAAATCAACTTACCTCAATCCTTCTAGTAAATACTTCACTTAAGAAAATAGTTAACGAAGGTAAGTCCCTTGTACCCTTATATTCTACTGGAGTAAATGAGTTTTTGTGGAAATATAATAAAGTTGGATATCCTGAAAACGCAAGAACATATTTTAAATATTTAATAGAATCTTATGTTAAGAATTTTGTTCTACTTTACAAACAATAGAAACATCTATTTGTATTGGTCATACTCTTCACCTGATATGTATGTAGACACAAAAGAAAATCAATTGCCTCATCCAAAACAGGCTTAGTGTCAGTCCAGGGGATAATGGTATTTGGACATTCAAACATAACAACTTATGTTAAATTTATTGTTTAACGAAAAGCAACAGATTTTTTACATGATTTGTTTATATTCTTTATCACAAACACTTGAACAGTTTCATAAACTAGTAACTATTATTGAGCTACAATGATGGATACTGACCTGTTATATCATTTTCATGACATAATTTAAAATGCAGTGTACAATCAACCTGCGCTATAGCAAATTTGGATTCTTTTGAGTTGACTAGTTTCCCCAATTCCTGCCATATTGGATGAAAATCTGTGCAATGCCGACACCTGTAAGACACAGTGTAAGTATCTTAATACTACAGTAAATAGTTTAATTAAATTTAATGATAACTAAATATATGGGGATGGACAAATAAGTGTTTACTAGTTGTTTGTTTACTACTTCTAATAATTTAAATTGTATAAAAGTAACAATTAAAATTTCTGGCATTAATTTTAAACAAATGTGTGAAAAATAAGATTTTTTACATACCATGGCGCAAAGAACATGATAAAGTTCCCGTCTAATTCTTCTATCCGTTCCACAAAATTATTTGGGCCATAGTCGTACACAAAACTATCTTCAGGTGCGACAAAATGCGGTAAAAAGATAAAAAATAGACTACTCCACTTTAAAATCATTTTAAATGTTTTAAACATTCACACAGGATTCAAGACACTAATTTTTATAATTGATGTTATTATTGATATTAGTATTTAATATACGAATTCTTTGAAACAATGGGAATTCTTTTTCATTTTACAAAAAAACTTCGTAGCCTTCAATACAATACCAACAAAATACACTTTCGGAAAAATCATAGAAAAATCTATCACAATCACAGATTATAGAGATATGGATCACAATCACAAATCCTCAAATGTCATGTCCAAAAACACAGATAAAAAAATAAAAAATCACATTAAAGAGAATACATACAAAGTATACATTTTTAAATTAGCCTTTCGTTAGGAAAGTCAATCGGAAGTAAAACTCCCAGCCTAGTTTGAGTTTTAAATGCGTATATACTTTGAATGAATTTGCCTCTCTTTTTTGTTAATTTTGCCTATGCGAGTGATTACAAAAAAATTGCATAATACTCCACGTAAAAGAACAATGCCACTATAATATATCGCCCCGCTTCCACGATAGTCACTATTTTTTTTCTTTTTGTGCGTTGAACATTTAGATGTAAAATGGACTAATGTTGAATACAATGATATTATTATAAAAAAATTGTTTTAAAAGATATTATTTTAACAATTCCACATTCAAAGAACGACACATGCAAGCTTTTCATGTTTGATTATTATTTAAAGAATGCTAAAAAACCGAAATAAAAAACAACGCAAGGAAATAGCGATATTTTACACGCTTTTATTAACATAGTATGAATCATTGCCTTTTCCTAGTCTCAAAATGCCAGTGTCTAAGACTGTTACCGATATTAAAAAGCATAAAATTCTTCAAAATGGTCGCTTTGTATGGTTTGCCAACTTGCATGTCTGTGTTTCAGCAGAGTTCTTTGTTTTCGTAATTCGGTATAATTTGATATTAAAAGAAAAAGTAGAAACTGTTCTGCAACCATTTATTCAAAGTATAAACATATATATTGGAATCGTTACTTGTGGTGTGCAAGAAAGATGTCATCGGTAATGTGAGAGCCTTCGACTATCTTTTTATTTTACGGAATTATGACGTTTGTGATTCTCATTTGGAATAATATCAAGTAAAAAACCACCAGGTAAATATGCTATTCATTAATTACTATATTTGCTCTAGGCTTGTAAATTGGTTTAAACAACAAAGCTGTCTCTAATTTTGGCATTCCTCTGTCCTATGTCACGATAGATTCATTTTGAGCATTCTTTTTATTTTGTTTCATTAAAATATTCAAAATGTGTTTTCGGACGCATAAACGATATAAATGTTAGAATGCTAACATTCAAGTGTTGTTTATAAATTGTTTTAGTTCACAATGTGTGTTTTTTTGGCTCCCAACAATTTTTCGCAGCAGCAAACTAGAAAGTGACAATTTTTTTTACTTGAACTCATCTAATACGACTTTAATGTTTTCAGTGTTTCCCAGTTCATTGTGATTGATGAAGAATATAAATGGCATTTTGAAGTGAATAAACAATTGGGAAGGAAAAGTGTTACTTCTGTAATTGTAAAGCAATAACATTAATATAAAACAACAAACATACAAAGTGTAAATATATACAAATGCGAACGGTGTCTGATATGTGTGCATGGTGGGGTGCGCTCATGTGATGGGAGGGGTCGGGTAAGCGGTGAGGCGCTCGGGCGCGGGCGCCATGAACCCGCCGGCGCCCGGCAAGACGGCTACGCGCTCCTCCGGGTACAACCAGAAAGCGCTTGCCGAAATACGCAACTCCTTACTCCCATTTGCAAATATTTTAAGTTCAGAGCCGCCTGGCTCCTCTGCTGCGAGTACAGTGAGCTCTGGTGTAAGCTCTGGATTCAGTTCGTCTTCAGGAAATGGATTGGACAAGGATTTAAATGTGCTTCCACAGTCTCTCAATCAACTTATTGCCTTGGGATATGATGAGGTATGCAATTTTTAATATTATTGTATGACCAAGCTATGTGTTTCTGTTTCTTATTTTGAAAGCTACAAAATATAATATACCTATCATTCACTTAGAGATTGTTCGTTAAGAATAGGATCATATTATATTGATTTAGATGTACTTAGCAGAAGACAATTTACATAGATAAGTTAGTGATTGATTGTTTTTGAAATTATGGAGCTAAGAAATCTATAATTGGACTATTCAAATCTATAAGCCTTCCTAAACCTGTTTGTGTTAACCAAAGAGCAACAATAACAATGTACCAAAAAAGTTTTATTGATGAAATAATGATCAAATATAAATATATTTTGGCTATGATGTTATCATGATCTTCCCCAATGGTTTAGTCAGAGACTAGGCAAAAGCATCGCAAAAGCAGTCCATTGCCATAGTCTGCTCTTCACCAAGCTTTGAAATAATGTTCCTTGCGGATTAACGAGCTACACAATATTGTGTTAACATTCATACTACTTATAAATTGAAGTACAACCATGTGCAAGAGGAATATGCACACATTTGAGTGTTTGGTCCCTTCTAATAAGAGTAATTTGCTGCCAAAAGTGTATACATATTTTTGTATTTGACTGTACAGTCTTGTTAGACTACCATTAACTGTAATACCATTCACTAAAATTGACTTTATGTCTAATGGGGCAAGTTTGAAACTCTAATAAGAAATCTACACAGTTTTGCATAGTCTGATGTGCTGAATGATTTGTTATTAATAGATTTTTATGACCCTTTTTGTTGATAAACATTTGTGATAGCAAAACATCAAAAACAATTGGATCTGACTACAGAAATTGTAGTAGCAGCTACAATAGTACCTGTTTAGGTTATATGTTATTTCTTACATAGTCATTATCACCAGATTATATGACAGGTTTATTGAGAGGCCTGTGCATTTTATATGGAAGGAACACAAAGAGTCATAACACCTATTAGGCTCAGTGCATATTAGTGGGCAATAGCAATAGATATTGAGTACTACTGCTAAGATTTCTTCTTTAGCTCATAAATATAAAAAATAATAGCTTTTATTTGACAATGTTCATAAATTGGCTGGTGTGGGTTGGATGGGAATGGCTGAGAATCGAGATTAGTGGCGTGCATTAGGGGAAACTAAGTCCTGCAGCGGACAAACATAGGCTGATGATGATGAGTCTTTATTTCGAATATTTGGATATCATTATGTTAGGTTAGAATAGTGGGCTTTAGCTTATAATAAACATGAAATATACATTCTCCTCAAAATTCCAAGTATGGGAAGGTTGTTTTGTTTTATTATCAATACTTAAGAGTTCAAAAACCACTATCCATCTTAGTTTATGTTTATAAATATCAAGAAAAACTCTTCGTTTTTATGTTTATATTAAGAAAAATATTTGCACAAAATTGTTGCTAATACCCACTTAATATACTTCACATAATGAAGTCAGAATATGCCTGGCTTATTTTAAATATATTTTAATATAAACTGGTTGTGATGCTCTGGTTTTATTGCTTCCGTCTGTTTTGACAAGTATTGATAATATTTGGAAAGGGCACTGTTTTAGCTTTTTATTTATTTTAATTAAAACTAAATTTAATTAAAACTAACACAATAAAACTAAATTTGCTTTTTGCGGTATAATTGAAAACAGCAATGCTTATAAATTTTTATTACTGTAATTAATAAGATAAGAAAACCCCTCATTATTGATGTTTGACATTTTCAAATGATTATATTTTATAAGTTTTATTTGTTAAGGTTTTTATTTAAGAGCATAATTATTTATTACTTCAAATATTTTATGGATAGATCTCTATATACTGTTAATATATTTTCTATATTTATTTTTATTACACATTAAAAACTGAAAACATTATAAATCAATTATATAGCATAATAGTATGACTGTTATGATTGATTACACCCTATTTTGGAATATTAAATGTGTTTACAAATTTTTTAGTGTAATAATTGTTTATTTTGTTAAATGTGAAGTAAAGAACTACTTTTTCTCTTGTAGGATTCAGCTGTAAGGGCATTGAAATTTACTGGAGGGCGTCTCGACGCGGCGCTCGACTACCTGTCGAAGCAGCCGGAGCCTTTGAATGGAGTTCTAAAGACCAGCAATTTAAGTGCACTCAGTACGAAGCTAATCAGGAAGCCGAGCTTGGAGCGCGATTTACATCGCGGCAGTCCCGCGCTCGACTCCGGCGCCGGCAGCTCTCGGTCCGACAGCCCGCGGCAGCCCGACGCGCCGCCCCTCCCCCACGAGAAATTGAGTCGCCAATACTCGCCCTCCACTTTTTCGGAGCCGCCGCCGCCGCCGCCGCCGCGATGCCCGTCCACGCCGCCCGTGCCGCCGTCGGTGCAGCAGCTGATGAAGCGCATGTCCCCCGCGCCGCCGCTGCCGCCCGCGCGCGGCGCCAGCCCCGTGGCCGCGCCCGCGCCCGCGCCGCCCGCGCGCCAGCCCATGATCGTGCAGAACGGGCCGCAGGCTCAGCAGCAGTTGACGCAGCAGATCCAAGCTCTGAACATTTATCAAACCGGCGGAGGGGCCGAACTCCCGCCACCTTACCCCCTCTCCGGCGTTCCCCCGCCTCCCTCGTATTCCGTGTCCATGCAGAACCGACAGAGCCCGACGCAGTCGCAGGACTACAGAAAGAGCCCTTCGTCCGGTATCTATTCGGGAGGCACATCGGCCGGCTCGCCGAGTCCCATCACCGTAACGCAATCGACCGGCTCGGCGTCCGGTATGACTCGCCCCACGCCGATACAGGCGTGGACAGCGAGACAAGCGGTACAAGCTCCCATCATAATGCAATCGGTGAAGAGTACGCAAGTACAGAAACCTGTATTGCAAACGGCGATAGCTCCCGTCGCCCCGCCGCCCATCTCTAGCTCTGTCGCGCAGCCGCCGCCGCCGTCCTACGCCAGTTCCATACAGCAGAAGCAGCAGTCGGTGACGCCCCCGAGCTACCCGCTGGCGCCCAAGCCCTCCTCCCCCGGCTCGACGCCGCCGATCATCCCGACGGCGACGACGCCCACCGTTCCCACTACGGAACCTCCGAGTTACGCGATCACAATGCAGGCTCTGGCCGTTCAGAGAGGTATGCCCATCCCGCCCCCGCCGTACGGTAGTCAGAATGACAACACCACGACGGTGAACTCTCATCACTCTCCTTTGCATAAAAAGTTTTCAAACAATTGTGATATTAAAGGGGAAACTTCTCAGGGAGTCGAAATTAAGTGCCCCAATCAAAATTGTACTAATAATTTGCTTAAAGACAACAGTGTTCCCTCGAGTTCCGATAAGAGCTCAAATGGATCATGTGAGCGTCGGCCGAATAAAACATTAGAAAAGATAAGACATCAGTCCCCCATTCCCGAAAGAAGGAACATTAGCAAGGAGAAGGAGGACGAAAGAAGAGACTGCAAAGTGAGAAATTACTCTCCTCAAGCATTTAAATTCTTCATGGAGCAGCATGTTGAAAACATTTTGAAATCGTACAAGCAAAGGACGTTCCGGCGCATGCAACTCGAGAAAGAGATGAACAAAATAGGGCTTAGTGCGGAAGCACAGTGTCAGATGAGGAAAATGCTTTCGCAGAAAGAATCGAACTACATTAGGCTGAAGAGGGCAAAAATGGATAAGTCTATGTTTACGAAAATAAAGCCAATAGGCGTGGGTGCGTTTGGAGAAGTAACCCTCGTGAGGAAGATCGACACTAGACATCTATATGCCATGAAGACGTTGCGGAAAGCGGATGTCTTGAAACGGAACCAAGTGGCGCACGTGAAGGCCGAGAGAGATATTCTGGCGGAGGCAGACAACGAATGGGTCGTCAAGCTGTATTACAGCTTCCAGGACAAAGATAATTTGTACTTTGTCATGGATTATATACCTGGTGGCGATTTGATGTCGTTGCTGATAAAACTGGGCATATTCGAGGAGGATTTGGCACGTTTTTACATAGCGGAGCTGACGTGTGCGGTGGAGAGCGTCCACAAGATGGATTTCATCCACAGGGACATCAAGCCAGACAACATTCTCATAGACCGGGACGGCCACATCAAGCTGACCGACTTCGGCTTGTGTACGGGGTTCAGGTGGACACACAACTCTAAATATTATCAGAGAAACGGTAAGCATATTTTTTATAGTAATTGCAATATATTATCATAAATAATTCATCATTATATCAAAAAGTATTACATACATATCATCACGCCTCTTTCCCCGAAGGGGTTGGCAGAGATGTTAACCCCACGCCAGGTATTAGGTCCCCATGTGCATGCACCGGGCACAATGTGAGGCAAGCGATTTTCACAATGAACTGTACATAAGTTTTATTCAAATTCAGTGTTACAGGCGTGGAACGAACCCCACTTGGCTACCGCTGCCTTTTGCCTTTAACTCCTCTGATACCAGACTCCAGATACAACAGCTGAATCTATTGTTGAGGCCTCCCGAGATGCTTTCTGAGATTTAATAATAAAGCCTTTTCTTTTTCCATATCTGAGCTGGTTACATTTTAGTGATAAGAATATAATTTTGTTAGTTTATTATTAAATATTCATAGTGTTAGTATAGTAAGTTTATTTCATCTACTGATATGGTCCCTTTCAGGGTATAGGCCTATACCCTATACCCTTTCTGAGATTTAAAGTCTTAAAATGTAATACAAGGATGAAACTCAATAAACAAAATTTGAGATAAATCAATAGACACTATACTAACAGAAGAGGAGTGATGCGTTTACGATTGAAAATAATATTGATTTATTGGAGAAGCATTTCTCATTTCGATCGGACTATATATCCCATAGCTCTTTGTTTAGCTAAAAAATTAATTAATCAATGTCTTTTATCGGTTTTATAATTACCTCTAACCCATCTCTTTCTATCCTCTTAAAATTTTACTATTTTAATCAACTGACATGTATTATGTAACCAATATCTCTAAAATAATAATATTATTATTATTACCTCTATAACAGATATTATAATTTACGAATGCGCTTCAATAATTTGAATTTAGACTATCATAATAAGGCATGAAATGTCTCAACATGTTATTAAAAATGACTTGTTTAAAATGTTTGCAGACCACGGCCGGCAAGACTCTATGGACCCAGTGGACGGCGAGTGGGGCGCGATGAGCGAGTGCCGCTGCTACCAGCTGAAGCCGTTGGAGAGGCGGCGTAAGCGCGAGCACCAGCGTTGCTTGGCCCACTCCCTCGTCGGCACGCCGAACTACATAGCCCCCGAGGTGCTACAGAGAACTGGGTACTCGCAGCTCTGCGATTGGTGGTCGGTCGGGGTCATCCTGTATGAGATGCTGGTGGGCTCGCCTCCCTTTTTAGCGCCCACGCCCGCCGAGACTCAATTGAAGGTTTGCGTTTTGTTTATTTGCTTTTAGCATAATCAAAATATGAAATACCTACCTACCTATGAAATTGCCGTTTTTCTCTCTTAGTATTTTGAGTTTCAGAATATTCTTAAAAATAATTACCTCCCCTAAAATAGACCATACTTTTGAGCTCTTTTGATTTGTTTTGATAATTTGTTGTAAGTTTAATTGTGTTAAAAAAACCGAAGACAATTCTTTTTAAGTGCCTTCAGAATACATAATTTGATTTGCATTCACTTAAAACCGATAAATAATTTTTATAAAGAGTGATATCACACATATTGCTAAAGCTTGTCTAATGATACATGCCAAAAATTATCATCTCTGGATTTGTCGTTGTGAAGAAATCTGAAAAAAAATGTTAGTATCGAAAATGCAGACTTCCCCAAAATCTCCGTACAGTCAGCGTCAAAAAGTTAGTGACACTCAGGATGTTCAAATAAATAGACGCTAAGAAAAAAGTCAATAATATCGGCACAAATAAAGTTTCCATTTTCTTTTGAATAACATTGAAAGTTTTTTGTGTTGTTAACATTATGGAAACTTTGTTTGTACCGATATTATTGACGTTTTGGTAGTGTCTATTTATTTGAACATCCTGAGCGTCACTAACTAATTGACGCTGACTGTACAAAACACCAATTTCATAGGTAAAGACCTGTTATTATATTTCCATGACATTTCTATTCTGATATTTTTAATTCGACAGTATACAGTTTAAAAGAGATGGTGCTATTCATCTCACAAAGCGCTATCTTTTTTTTAAACTGTGCTCTAGCTAATACCTAATATCCGCCCAAAGAAAGTCATTTATAAACAAATCCCTTACCAGCCTATATACGTCCCACTGCTGGGCACAGCCATCCAGCATGGAGAAACACATGAGGAGTACAAACCATAACACCACCAGGTAGAAACAGCTGCAATAGCTGCCGGGACCAAACGGCTTGACGTGCAATCTCAATATAATATTATATTATATATCTCAATATATCAATCAATATAATATATCTCAATATATCAATCAATATAATATATATCAATATATCAATCAATATAATATTAATGGTGTTTTATAAATCAACATCAGCTTGTATAATGAAACATACTAAGTACATTTAAACAATGTACGTTAGAACACAATAACAATATTAACTACACCAAAGTTTTTTGGAGCTTAAAGTTCAATAACTTCAATAAACTTTCTAAAATAAACAATTAATGTTACAGGTAATAAATTGGGAGAAAACCCTCCACATTCCGGACGCAGCGAACCTTTCCCGGGAGAGCAAGGATCTGATCCTGAAGCTGTGCTCCGGGCAGGAGACGCGGCTGGGGAACCACGCCAGCGAGGTTAAGAACCACCCCTTCCTCAAGAGCATCGACTTCGAGAAGGGTTTACGGCGGCAAGTCGCCCCATACATCCCTAGAATAGAATACCCCACAGACACCTCCAACTTCGACCCTATTGACCCGGACAAACTGAGGAACTCGGGCTCATCAGACTCGAACAAATCCGATAGTGAGCTATTAGACAACGGCAAGACCTTCCACGGCTTCTTCGAGTTCACCTTCCGTCGGTTCTTCGACGAAACGAACAAAATGAACCTAGAGGACAACGACAACCAGGGCCCCGTCTACGTCTAACGAACAGTGATAAAGAGACACTGAGACTAACTTGTAGGATTTTTTTTACAAAGTGTGTGCCTTTGACTCTCTCTATTAAAAAATTAGTTGATGTAAACGTCACGAACGTAACTTAAATCGTAACGTTAATAATCCCGGTGATAATGTTGTAATGTAATGTATCGTTATGTATTTGTAAGAATCTTATTTCATTGTAATATATGAATCGGGGACGCGCATTGTGGTGCTGCCGCGGCTGCCGATCCATCCATGTACACTATTTTTGTAACTAGAGAAATTATTTATGAGATAAGAACAAGCTTACTTGATTAGCGAATGATTTGATATTGTCACTATATTTTCATAAGTATTTATCGAGGGTAGGTCGTTTATGTGTGTTTGTTTATATAATTGTAAACAGTAATTTATGAAGACGTCTACATTAACAAATTGGCGAGGCAAGGAGGCAGTGGGACTGCCTCGCACGATCGCTGGCTCATACTCGCGACGGGGCGCCTCTTGCGGGGAATAGTCACAACACAAGTTACAGGTAATTCGTTACGCTATTCCTAAAAAATATATTTTTGGAATTTTATGCGAGTAGGTAGGTTAATATAATTAGGCGATCTAGAATAAAATTCGAAATATTTTCATAGATATCGATTTTTACATAATGTAATTCTACAACTTCAGTGTATAGATCTGTGGTAGATTGCTTTCGGCAACACAGGCGTGAGACGCCTATATGCCTCCAAAATTCTTATGATAATGATGTAAGGTTCAAATTGCCATGTTAATGGAGCTAGGCCATGATTATAAATAAGGTAGTTTTGATACGAAATTTTTGGAAATAAACGTGGAAACGAGGAATGTAAACCCAGTGTTTGAATAGAATGGAACGAATTATCTGCGTGTTGGTAGCTGTATTCAGCGCGTCCGTCGCCGCGCGGGCGCAGGGTCGCGTCGCCTTCTCAATTATATTTGTGTATACAATATACCGTCATAGAGCTGCAGTCGGTTTTTAACTCAACATTGTGTATAGAGTGCAATATATATTTATTAACATGAATCCAAGTCACTTGTTGATGTGTATGTTGTTTAAATTGAAGGTTTTAGTTGTGCTCCAAATTTTTTCATACACTCGCAATTTCGCTCATCTAGTATATGTAGTTTAACGTAATAATATAATTCAGTATATACTCATATCACAAGTGCCAAATACTGATTTTCTACAGCAAAAGGATCCAATATGATTATGTAGATTCAATTTAAGTATTAAATTGTTTTAACTAACAAAGCCATTGTAATGTAGTT
The DNA here is from genome assembly GCA_910589355.1 of Parapoynx stratiotata. NCBI lineage: Eukaryota > Metazoa > Arthropoda > Insecta > Lepidoptera > Crambidae > Parapoynx > Parapoynx stratiotata. The sequence goes on along the minus strand of OU342466.1, from coordinate 3,286,632 downwards.
GCGATGTATCTGCATAATTTGGAAATAGACTCATTCATCCCAAAGTGTGGTTCTAAGATTGTAAACGTCGGAACAATGTTTGCGTGGGGCCCGCCGGGCCCAGGTCACTTGTACAGTAATATATAAATGAGTCACTTCAACCTTGAATTATGTGTTATTGAATGTAAATTGTTTTATTCTGAAATGAAACATGCTTATAAGAAGTAAATGAAAATAAAATATGGGAATTTTGTTTAACTTCTTTGTTTACCGTACATGTTGTACTTAAAAATTATTATACGTATATTCTCTCGATATTTTTCAGCCTTGAAGTAAAAACTCTTGAACAGAATTGTTGAATTCTTCTGCGAAGCTCAAGTGTATGTTGTGCTTTCCTTTTGGGTATAATTGTAACCTGGAAATAATATTTATGTAAAAGAAATTAAAATCACAAAATTATTTCTTGCAGCCCTAAAAACTTAGGTAGTGTTAAGGACACAGCACACATATCAACTCGGAAAGGGATCGACACCGTATCGCCTTTCGCCTCGGCGTCAACCAGCCGTCAACCTAGTCGCGGGAGGGGACAGGGTCAAGGGCGGACGAAGAGACATGAGCTCGCGTACGGAAAGACATAAGCGCGGGGACTGCAAGTTGACCACGCACCTAATCGCGGTTCGGAGCCTGTTCCGAGGCGAGGCGATTATGTTACGATTCCGATTAGTGTGCGTTGCAGTAGCGAGTTTCATACAAACAATACTGAACGGCTCGAGGTGATACGGTGACGATCCCTTTCCGAGTTGATATATGTGCTGTGACCTTCATTCAGTTTTAATCATTAAGTCTAGATTTCAGAAGCATTTTTAATATAACAAAATAAAAACAGTTACATCGCCATTTTTTTATATTTAAAATTGCAAAAATTTAACTTTTATGGACATTTTAAGCTCATTTCGGTTCCTTAGGTCTTATTACATTTTATAATTTAATTATTAGTTACCTGGACCCAGTAATATTAGTATGCAAATGTGACGCGTGGACTTTGTCGACTATAGGGTCTTTTTCTCCATACAGGATGAATGTAGGGCACTTTATGTCCTTCAGGAGTTCCCCGCAAATGTTCCCGTTATTCGCGTTGAAGAGCGCCACCATGCCGTCCACCCAGGCAGCCCAGTACTTGGCGAATAACTCCTCACCGTACACTTCGATCATTGGATCTCTCATTCTTTTGGACCATGTGTTGATGTCTCTTATTTCTGAAATTTTTTTTACATTACGATGAAAGCGTTCTTAATAAATTACTTACTTTAGTCTCGAGTTTTCGGTCAATACGACAGCGTTGCCAGATTTTGTTTTTAACATGTCGGGATTTTTAGTAAAAAGTATATATACAGAAGATCTACTACAAAAAATTAAACGATAATCGAACGACGCCCTATTCCGTTTCGTGTCACTATGTCTTTAGCGACAGATTTTAAAATTGAACAGAATGTATCTGCGAATCGCGTCCGAATCACGAATTAATTTTGGAGTAAAGGTTCAGATGTTTTTTAATATTTATCTCTTTATTTGTGTATAAATAACGTTTACGTGACAATAGATAGCAAAAATAGCCATAAAAATGTATTTAAAAAATGTGAATTTTGATAACTCGAGCCTCTGACTGACCCTGTCTCGCGCGGGACATTTAATTTTCAGATAAAAATCGGGACGTCTGGCAACGCTGATCTACGATATTCCTCCAATCTACAACCACTTACCATGTAGACACGTCACTAATACGAATTTGAAAGAAGTAGCTCCGAAGTAGTGCCCCGATTATAGTGTGTGTAGTGAGTACCTAAAGTATCTTTCAATGAAAGTTGCCGAAAAGGTTAACAAAACAAAGGTAATGTCTTAAATGTTTTGTGCTGACAGTAGGTAAGAGAAATCAATTAAAATGGACAGAAGTTGTTACAGTTAATTATATTTATGTGCCAATGTCCATGTACAAAGTGTGATTATTGAATAACAAATTTGGTGAGTTGCGTTTTTTGTTTACCTTTTGGGCAACTTTGATTAAAAGATACTATAATGACCAGCGTTCCCCCGATATCGATAAAAGGTTTTGCATTTTCTTCAATATTTGCTTTTGCCTGTAACTTATGGCAGCGAGCACTCCTCCAGTAGATTAAACCTTCATTTATTTTATAATAATGATTGTGGAATAATTGTGCATCTTGTTGTATTTTGTGTTGTTCCTTTTTTCCGACCAATTTTTTTCTGAATGACAACTTGTATGGAAATTTTTGTGACTTGGTTTCGGTTTATCGTAATAATAGTTAGGTTAGGACTTACTATTATAAACTTCTAGTTCATGAGGCAGTATGAAAGCGTTGGAGCCCCACACCACCAACTTCTGGACAACCTCGGGATGTTTAGCCGCCAGAATCATACTCGATATTCCACCGTCGCTCCAGCCCAATAAGGAGTATTTTGGGATGCCCAAGTTCTGAAAAGCCGATAAGAAAAAAATTATGGAATCACGAAAAAACCAAATCAAAAATATCTTTATTTTATAGGCTTGATATACAAACACTTAAAACGTCAATTTATGAATAAGTGAATCTACCACTCGCTCGGAACGCAGACATCCCCGAGAAGAGCGAGCTAGAAACTCGAGGGTTGCTCTTTTATTTCACATTTTTTATAATTCTTTTGTTTTTTATAAATGTAAGACTAGTACAATCAAGTGGGTGGATTATGAACCTGTTCATATGATTATGAACAGGGAAACTTCCTAGTTTGTAGTACCTTGTAGGTTGGAGTGTTTATCTTTCAATCACGCTTTGTTTTATTTGTATATTTAATAGCAAAATGGAGGCAGCGATAACTGAATCCTGTGCATGTGTTTAATTCAAATATAATAAGACAGGTAAGTTCATATAAATATCATTTGCCGGGATATAGGTCTGACGAGTCTGTGTTAGTTTTTATGTATCTAACATTGCATGAAACTCAAAAATGTTATCTTACCTACCTTCATAAATTCGTAAGCATGTTCGGCATCCTTTTCATAGAAGTCTACAGGAAAGTGTCTTTGTGGCGGGCGGCTTTTCCCATAGCCAGGTGGGTCCCAAGCTATCAGAGTAAAGTTCTTTCGGTCAAAGCCCTCCACCTGGGGTTTGAAGTCCGTCCATATGGTTCCCAGAGCCCCAGGCAGGCATAAAACATTGTGAGGACCGGCGCCCACTTTTACATAATTTATGTTACAGTTGCCGACATTTATATATTCTTCCTGAAAAGGTTTTTCTTATTCTGTACGTCGGTAAAAAGTAATCTTGGAGAAGGTAAAAAAAGCGAAAACTGTTAGTCTGTATTTTTGTGTACTAAATACGCGCCTCACGCTAAAACTAAACTACGCTAAAACTTAATTCCTGGACTTAATTAAAGTTATTCCAGTCCAGAGAGCCTGGGAAAATCACTAAATTTACACAACGGAGATTCGAACCTAGAACCTCGGAGATCGGAGTTATCAACTTCTTGACACCAGCGCGGTGGCTTTGCCGTGCACAGGGAAATGAAGGGAGAGTGCAAAATCGCTCGACGCGTTGCGATTGACGGTCGAGGAAAGAAGCGCTATAGGTAATATTTTACAGTTGCTAGTTGCGGCCTTTAGAAACTAACTAATCTATCGATTGCAGTAACTGAAAACTGTTGACGATCACGAAACTCGAGTTGGTAAGTGTGCGCAGTTCCATTGAAATATAAACAAAACAGGAAATCTAAAAAAAAGCAAAGCGCCTAAATACTAATTTTCGATTAAAGGTATGAATATTGCAATTCAAGAAGTCTAAGTCATTCGACTTTAGACTCTATCTTAAGGCATTATGAGCGAAGTTACTCTTATTTAGTAATTATAACTGTTCTAAACTAAGTTTAAGTTTTACTATCATGTTTCTAATGTAAACAAATGAACGATTACCTTTGGTAACGCCGCTGTTGAGTATGTAGCACATATTAAACGCGATTTGGGAGATAAAGATGGAAGAAATTTTATAAACGATTTTATTAACATCTTGTAAATATTCCTTATCAATGTAAATCCATTAATACCTTCGACTGCATTCTATTTTGGTGGCCGATAAGAGATTTTTGTTGTTCAAAATTAGACTGTTTTGGAAAGGTAATAAGGGTTAAATAATAAAAAAAAATATTTAGATACGACAAGACAGATGATTAAAATATCAGCCAAAGAGAATATAATATCAGCAATGACATTACGTTGAAAATAAATCAAGTCAAAAGACTGTTCCATTTCAGTATATTCGATAGTTTCCACAACAACGCTCTAGCGCTAATAATATTAGTTGGATTTATAGGGTTTAAAATTTTAAAAATCAAACGCTGTGGGAGAGTACTTTTTTTAGATGTAATACATTTGTATTTGTTTTTATAGAAATTAAACCCATTCACTGCCTTAAACGTGAATTCGCGTCCAGATAGTCTGTACTGTATAACGATACCATTCGATTGAAATAGCATTTTTAATTAAATCTCTCAGGGTATTTAAGGTCAATCACTACTACCTATAAAATCTTGTTGCTATATCGTTTTTCCTCCACTTTTCATATGGGAAAAGGGAAATAAATACGACTTACCGTTATAATGATGTTGTGGTAAGTATTATTCGCCTTAACATAAAGTTATGGCTGGTAGAGATTGTCCTTTACAATAGCAGATGATTCTCCGTGTTTGTGCTTAGTGCTGCCAAGCAAATTAGATCGCGGTGGAAATAGCAACATGCACATTTCTGCTACCGCCATTAGTCGTATCGTCGAGTACGGGAAGGGACGGTAGGACGAGAACCGCGAGAACGTAGGATAAGGACGCGTCCATGCCAGCAAATGTGTAGCAAACCAAACAGGGTTTCTTTAGTTTTTGTTAACATACAAATTAATTATTCTGCTGTCCCAACATATTTTATAATACCTATCTATATTAAAGGTAGTGGTAGCCGAGTTGAGACGGATGGGGCACTACTTGTCCGAGAGGCCGTGGGAATCGCAGGTTCGATCCCACCGCATGTACACTGAGTTTGAAAAAACTTATGAATATCGGTTGCCTCACATTGTGCATGGCAACAGGCTCGCCACCTGTTACATGAGTATCTAACATATCCGGCGAAAAGTGGGCGTTTTACATCTCTGCCTACCCCTTCGGAGAAAGTGGGGGATGATATGTGTTGTTATTATAACAAAAAATAATTTAGTTAAATAAATAAATATCTTCAAACATTCACACCTATCGACTAGCCCCATTTTAAGCAACTAATGCTGCTTGCGGACACTAGATGACTGATAAATATATTTAATGGATAAATACATATAAATATCCTGAATAAATATAAATATATATAAACATACAAGACTGGAGAACAAATGTCTGAAAATTCATCACCCAAACATTTGTCCCCACCGGGGATCGAACCCAAAACCTCTCGAGATGGCGACGCCTTGAGACCGGCATACAGACCACTCGACCACGGAGGTCGTCAAAGGTTAGTTTTATGTCATGTTTGATGTGTAATAATAAAAAGGGTTTTATTTAAACAGTTAGCAAAATATTCGAATTTTGGTCAGCTAAAATAACTAATGGGGCAGCAACTTTTATTTCGCCGTTCAAATAATTATATTGATAAGAAAATATTTGTTTACTGCCCAATTAAATACTTCCCATAATAAAACATTTTACAACATCATAAGGAATCATTAATGGAAATAAGAACAATAAATAATATTAAAATTATATTTATTAATTAATAAGTAGATTGTTGACATATGTGACGAACTAGCGATTTATAAACTTGGATTAAATGTTAAAAGCAGGCATACAGTTAAATTATTCGTGGCTTTGTGTGGAAAAAATAAATAAACGGATATTATAACAAATCGGAATTCAACTTAAACGTAAGTTTACTTAGTAAAACTGCTCTATCGTATAATACGTTTGTTTTATACATAACTGTATCAAGATGGTGAAGAACCAAAAAAATAATCCCTTTGTCATAAAATAAAGATAGCGTGTCTATGTTTTGAATAGAACAAATCTCAGATATAAAACGTTTAATTGCCTTGTCCATTAAACGTTTTAAATCTTGAGTTTTAAATATGCAACAAGCATTCAGGCACATCAAGCACTCTTCCATACTGTCATTATATTTTGATCTCAGTACATTGTACGAAAAACTTAGAACATCATTTTGACCATAGACATTTTTTATAGTATATTTCATGGTATAGAGAAATTTAATCTGTGCATATAGTTTTGGAATAAAAATATTGTCCTTTGCTTATTGATTTAAGCTCAATATTACAATTAAACCATAGACAATCGAGTTTTGTGTATAGAGTGCGTAAAATGGTCCATAGACAATAACAACCATTGCTTGTCTATAGAAATAATTTTAAACACAAAGTTAACGAGTACCGAGATCTTATGAATACTGCGCTAAGGTCGATATTAGTCTAGCTCGCCAGCGTGGCAGGCGTCTTCATAGCTTTTGCCTTTCTGCTCTGGGTCAAGTTTGATCATGTCGTCGATGCGAAGGATGGTAATGGCGGCTTCGGTGGCGAACTTCAGGGACTTTATCTTAGAAATGGCTGGTTCTAGAACTCCGGCTGCGAAGTTGTCGCGCAGCGTACCTTCGGTGAGGTCCAGACCTACCCATTTCAGGTTTGCGTGCTCCACCTAAGGAAATTAAAATTAATTTAAGTATGTATAAGTAAGAACAATATCAAATTATGCATGTGGGGAAACATTCTTGTTGGGAATATTCAAACTGTACTTAAGTTTTATTCAAATTCAATGAACAGGTGGTGGGAGTAGCGAGGTGACGGATCTTCAACTCGCCAATTCGTAATAATCAGAGTGGCAGCTAATTTAATTCCAGTTTCCTTGGGTTAGTTTCCCTTGCTTGAGGGTGTGTCCAGCCCATAGTCTCTTAGAAAATATATCTAGGACAACTCCTAGGTATCACCTTACAAACCCCATTAGCACCACAGTATTAATATTGTGGATTTTTCTTAAAGGGAAATCTACTTTATGTCATGAATAATAAGTGTTATCTACCTTAGTTTTTTTGATGATATTATATTAATAATTTATTGTAGAATTTTGTAGGAAAAGCTAGTTTAAGTCAATGTCATTAAATGCTGCCTTAGTCGAGGAGTGATGGTCCACCTGTAGTTTGGGTGCCAATTTATTAGTGAATTTTTATTCACAAAGTAAAAGCCACTGTACGTCTTTAGCAACAAGTGTTATTACTTTAGTTACTAACTTTCAATTACTTTAAAATGTATAACATGCATAGGAAAAGCTACTTTAAGTGTATGCAAATTAGTGATACCTTAGTCTGCGAGGAGTTATGATACGCCCTGAGCTTGGCGACGAGGTCGGTGGCGTCGCGCGCCGCGTTGACGGCCAGCGTCTTGGGGATCACCAGCAGCGACTGCGCGAACGCAGCTATGGCTAGTTGTTCGCGGGAACTCTGGTGGAGAGCGGAAATAAAGTAGGTTTAATATAGAACTAAAAAAATATCTCTTACAGGTCTAAGCATACAAAACCACAAATATTATGTATGATCCGCCGGGCTCCGCCCACTCCATCAAGTACATAGACGAAATATACATAGCTGAAGATCTTAGTGAAGTATATTAAAAAAAAAATATTTGATTTTTTTAATGTGCAATAAACAAACATTCACACCTATCAACTAGCCCCATTGTAAGCAACTAATGCTGCTTGTGTTACGGATACTAGATGACGGATAATTGTATTTAATAAATACATATAAATATTCACATTTTATATAACACAAAAGACTGGAGAACAAATGCCTGCATTCATCACACAAACATCTGCCTCCAGCAAACTCAGAACCTCTCGAGACGGCGACGCCTCGAGACCGGCGTGCGTCTCTTCGACCACGGAGGCCAATCGAGTGGTCTATTCTATTCTACGTTCTATCACAAAACTTTATTGCATTAAGTTTCATGAGCTGTTTGATTGTCTGTAAACGTTGCAGTGAAGCTCATTTACGGTGCTCGCAAATTTCTATTGTTCGCGAGCACCGGTTCGCGGTGCCTGCCAGGGTTAATATCGGACAATTTGGAGCAGTTTAATGTTTTAAATTGAGTTTTAACCGCCTCTGGTCTAGTGGTTCAAACTACCGGGTGTTGATCGGGAGGTCCGGGTTCGATTCCCCATGGAGGCAGAAGTTTTTCTGCTCCGTTCGGTTGGTGGTAGGGCTTCTAAGCCCGCCTGGCTAGCTACCACCGTCTTACCTAAATTTGTCGCCATAATAACAATGTTTTAAGCATTGTTGTGTTCCGGCAATCAATCCGGTAAGATAGCCAGTTCCTCAGTTGTTGAGGATTAATGAAATGAAATGAAATGAAATGAAATGAAATCATTTATTCTGCAATTAGATTTACATGAAATACTTTTGCAATATACAATATTTTTTTTTCCTACTAGCACTTCGACGTGAATGGCCTGTTGAGAAGAAGTGCCGCAAGAAACTCAACAGTTAGCCTTTTTTAAACAGCCATAATAACAAAAGGAATATAGAACATTTTAAATATTGTAAAATAAGTATGTGCAGAGGAGCAAATTATAGTAGCCACGAATTTTTATCTGTAAAATAATCTTCTATCTTATAATACCCCTTTTTCATTAAACAGCTTTTAACAGTTGATTTAAATTTATGCAGGGGCAAGTCAATAAAACTTTGTGGCAGCCTATTATACATTCTTATGCTGATTCCTATAAAACATTTAACAGTCTTGTGAAGTCTGAGGCTTGGAACGGCGAGCTTATGCTTATTTCTGGTGTTAAGGCTATGGCAGTCAGAATTTTTAAGGAAAGTATCATAGTGTTTACGTACATACATAATACAATCAAAGATGTATTGAGACGCCACAGTTAATATATCTATTTCCCTAAATAATTCCTTGAGCGATTCACGTGGTCTAAGGTTGTATATGGCACGAATGGCTCTCTTTTGAAGTACAAAGATAGTCTGAATGTCAGCAGCGGAGCCCCACAACAGTAGACCATACGACATTACGCTGTGAAAATAGCTAAAATAAACTAATCTCGCCGTTTCAACATCAGTGAGCTGCCTTATTTTTCTAACTGCATGCGCAGCTGAACTTAGTCTTCCTGCTAGAGTCGTAATATGTGGACCCCATTGCAGTTTAGAGTCCACAGTAATTCCAAGAAAAGTGGTAGACTTAATTATTTCTATCCGTTCCTCCTTTATACAAATTTGAGTATCGATCTGCTTTACGTTAGGCATACAAAATTTAATACATTTTGTTTTCTTAGAATTAAGTGCAAGGTTATTAATATTGAACCAATGCAAGACTTGCGAGAGAGCATTGTTTACTTCGTCAGATACGTTATTGCGTCTGTCAGTTTTGAAAATCAAAGAAGTGTCATCAGCAAACAAAACTATCTCACAAAGGTCTTTAGCAAAGTAAGGCAAGTCATTAATATATATTAAGAATAATAAGGGGCCCAATATAGAGCCCTGGGGCACTCCCATATGCAGAGGCGCGCCGGAAGAATAAGTACCATTTATGTTAACTTTTTGTATTCGATCCGTAAGATATGATTGTATAAGGCGTATAGCAGTTTCCGAAGCTCCATAATGTTTCAATTTTACTAACAAAATTTGGTGATCCACACAATCAAACGCTTTTGAAAGATCGCAGAAAATACCTATTGCATCTTGCTTGTTCTCCCATGCGTCAAATATATGTTTGATGAGTGCGACGCCCGCATCCGTAGTACATCTATTTTTAGTGAAACCAAATTGCTTTTCATGTAATAATTTGCTTACGTTAAAATGTAATAGCAACTGATTAAATATAATTTTTTCAAAGATTTTACTAAGTGCAGGTAGAATAGAAATTGGTCGGAAGTTTGATGGATCACTCTTATCGCCTGCTTTAAATAGTGGAATGATTTTACTATGTTTCATCAAATCAGGGAACTGTCCTTCATCAATACATTTATTGAATATATATGCTAAATGAGGTGATATTTCATTTATTATTATTTTTAAAAGGTCTGTTGATATATCCCATAGATCTTTTGTTTTTTTAATATTAAGTTCTTTAAAGGTTTTGCAAATATCAAGTGGAGTTACGTAATTAAAGTTAAAAGTATTTTCACATATTTTAATACTAGACTCAAGTAATGATTTAGCATGATCAGTACTAGAATTTAAGAGTTTTGTGGTTGTGACTGCTATATTAGAAAAGTAAGATTCAAACACGTCGGCTACATCTTTATTTGTGGTAGCAATACAATCATTGAATTTTAAACAGAACTTTTTATCTTCTGATTTATGTTTACAGGTCTCTTTATTAATTATATTCCAAGTTGCTTTTATTTTACTTTTAGAATTATTAATTTTACTACGCAAGAAAATACATTTTGCAGTATTACAGACCTTCTTAAAAATTTTTGAATAATTTTTAACATACTCAAATTTTTGAATAATTTTTAATTACAGGTGAAGCTCGCTTCCACCTTCGTCCTTATCGTCACTTACCATCAGGTGAGATGAAGGTCTAGAGCTTACCTGTCGTACGTAAAAAAAAAAAAAAAAAAATTGTAACTCACCAGGGTGGTGGCGAAGTTCTCCAGGTATATGGACAAGGCGGCCTCGACGGCGCCGCCGCCGGGCACGAGGCGGCCGGACTCCAGCACGCGGCGCACCGCACACAGCGCGTCGTGCGCCGAGCGCTCCATCTCGTCGCAGTACGCGTCCGTGGGCCCGCGCAGGATGATGGACGCCGCCGTGCGCGCCGCCGGCCTGCAACGATGGGACACATTCATATTAGGTCCTTACATATCAAATTGGCGGTTTGTATGGACATTTTGGGGAACTCTGCATTTTCCATACTAACATTTTTTCAGTTTTCTTCACAACGACAAATCCAAAGATAATTTTTGGCATGTATTATTAGACGAGCTTTAGCTATATGTGTGATATCACACTTCTTAAAAATTATTTATCTTTTTTATGTGAATGCAAATCAAATTATGTATTCGGAAGGCACTCAAAAGGAGTTGTCTCCGTGTCCACAATAAAACTTACAACGAATTATCAAAACAAACCAAAAGAGTGCGAAAATATGGTCTATTTTTAGAGGAGGTAATTATTTTTTAAGAATACTCTGAAACTTAATAGTTACGAACAAAATACTAAGAGAGAAGAAAAACACCAATTTCATAGGTAAGGAACCAATATTTGATGACTACAAGCAGGATGAGGATTTTGAAATTTTTGGAAACCCGTTTATTGACGACCTCCGTGGTTGAGTGGTCTGTATGCTAGTCTCGAGGCGTCGCCATCTCGAGAGGTTCTGGGTTCGATCCCCGGTGGGGACTAATGTTTGGGTGATGAATTTTCAGGCATTTGTTCTCCAGTCTTGGATGTTTACATATATATAACAGGATATATATAGAGGTTTATATATATTCAGGATATTTATATGTATTCTCTATCTATTAAATATATTTATCCGTCATCTAGAGTCGTCATCACAAGCAGCTTTAGTTGCTTAAAATGGGACTACTTGATAGGTGTGAATGTTTGAAAATATTTATTTATTTATTTATATGAAATGAAATCATTTATTCTGCAATTAGATTTACATGAAATACTTTTGCCGGTCAATATTTTTTTTCCTACTAGCACTTCGACCTGAATAGCCTGTTGAGAAGAAGTGCCGCAAGAAACTCAACAGTTAGCCTTTTGTGATATGATATAACTAGCTGTTGCCACGACTCCGTCCGCGGTTACTATGGTTTTTTAACTATCCCACGCGAACCCTTTGATTTTCTCCTAGTCTATATATATATATATATATATATATATATATATATATATATATATATATATGACTCAAAGATACATACTCAAAAATATAACCCATATAAAAAGATTTTTTTCTAAATAAGTCTTGTGGGCATTTTTACAACTTAAGAATAGTTGAGGAGCTCGGTGGCGTAGTGGTTAATACGCTTCGGCTTTCGAAGACAAAGCTACATTCGTCATGGTCAGGCCGTGGATGGGTGACCAAGACTTTGTGATCTCAAGTTCTCCGAGCTTCGGAAGGCACGTTAAGCCGTTGGTCCCGGTCGCTATTGCGACCGTTTCTACCCACCGACCCGCATCGGTGGTAGTGTTTCGGCCCATACAGCTCATGTGTTTCTCCATGAGGAAGGCCTGTGCCCAGCAGTGGGACGTATATAGGTTCAGGACGATTAACAAATAGATATTTCAATATAAGCTGACTAAAGACCGTGCATATCAAACAATGAATGAAGGTAAATTGATGATTCTCAATATTAACTTTAAACTTTAAAAAATAAATCTTATTGATTGTTAAAAAGTCCCTTTACATTTATTCACAGAGGCATTTAAAAAAACTATGATATTACGAATTAACGAAATCTGTAAGTAGGTTTGATGCTGCTTTATAAATAATTGACATATTCATACCCTTTAATTAAGATGAGTTGGTCATCACAGATCTGTTCCTGAACCACCTCAGCGGCCTCTCCGATCATGCCTGGCTCAAACACTTCTTCACCTATAAACAAGAATTATATTTTAAAATCTGCAAATCAGGTTTAGTACATAACCAGAGGAGTGAGAAAGGAAAGACAGGGAGTGGAATTACAACGACCTCCGTGGTCGAGTGGTCTGTATGCCGGTCTCAAGGCGTCGCCATCTCGAGAGGTTCTGGGTTCGATCCCTGGTAGGGCAAATGTTTGGGTGATGAATTTTCAGGCGTTTTTTTTCCAGTCTTGTATGTATTTGTAGTATTGTTCAGGATATTTATCTATTAAATATATTTATCCGTCATCTAGTGTCCGTAAAACAAGCAGCATTACTAGTTGCTTAAAATGGGGCTAGTTGATAGGTGTGAATGTTTGAAGATATTTATTTATTTATTACTGGGTAAAATATAGGTGATATCATGTTATTTGTTAAACATTATCCTTACCCTCCATATTGGTAAGCGAAGTGAGGAACATAGCTCCTGTGGCTTTAGCAATCCTCTTCAAGTCTGCCTTCTTGCACCGCCTCACGCCCATAGCCCCGGCCTCTACGAAGTATTTCAGGCAGAGATCGTCGATACCGCCCGTGCAGAGGATGACATTCACTCCAGTCGAGAGGATCTTCTGCAGACGTTCCTTTGTGATGTCCAGCTCGCGAGCGCGGATGGCTTCGAGCTTCTCCGGGTCGGTGACCAGCACCTAGCAATTGGTTTAGTAAAATTAAGTTTGTGATCATTGTAAGTAGTTAAGTAGCATCGAAAATTTTGTGAGATAAGATTGGTAGATTCAGATTTGTAAAACTATTTATTGAGCAGCGTGAGAGAGTACTTAAAGGTTTCATTTATGAATGAAATAGTAATACTTCAATCCAGATTTTTAAATGTAGTACAAATATTGTAGTTAAATGCTAGCTTACTAGGCCTAAGAGATGGTTAGTGTCTGCAAATAACTCTGGTCTGGTTAGGGGCTCAAAAGAACGTTAATTTCATTCACATATCACGCCTCTAAGCCCGATAATGTGAACTATAGTTGCAGCACGCTATGATTGCCGTTTTGACATATTACAATAGTGGCGGGAAATGTCAATTTATTCTCAAAAAAAGTAGTAGTTGTGCGATCCTATGTGACGATCGTATTAGATTTCTTCTTTAAAAATTCGCTCCTTCAAAAGTAAATATTTAAAAAGTCTATATGCCACTATTACTAATATTTGCTCAGCAGCAATCTCTAACGCTGGCATCCCACAGTCGGTGATATTGCCGAGGTTTACAGATGACCTGTTAAAGGGAGATATAACACTTGTCTTTCACAAAAAACTATATCCTACCTGGACCCCCATCTTCATCTTAGTCTTCTGTAATGAGAAGTCTAAACATGCTATCTTTGCATTAAGAATCTTTTTTGGCATAGCTTGTGAGGCCACGGTGCAGTTGAGAGCATAACCCTTGATTAACACACTCTCCCTTGCACTACGGCCGTGAGCCTTCAATATGTTGACGGCTTTGATCGGGTAGATGGTGTTGCCTTTGGGGTCCATGGTCTTGATAGCCTGGGCTGCATCTACAACCATCTCGGAGAAGAAGTCTGCATCACTGTCTTGGTGTTAAGGGCTTATTGGTAAGTATTAAATAAAAGAATAAATAAACTAATCTGTTATCAATCATAATGAGCTATTGAAAATCAATGAAATGATGACAAAACAAGATGCAGAATTTGTATTTAAAATTTAAAGGTTTCTAATTGAAATGATGTACTGGTACACAGGCCACATGAAAAGGAAAAGGGTAGACTTTTCCTAAGATGGGTTGATGAAATTAGAGCAGTGGCAGGTAACACCTGGACTAGAACTGCCGCAGTAAGGCATTTGTGGAGGAAATTGAAGGAGGCAGTTGCCAACAAAAGGCAAATGGACAAGGTTGTTGAGGGAGTGTAAATACTTATACAACTATCTCTAAATAAATATATATTATTATGCATGATAGGTTAAGTAAAATGCAATGTAAAATCTTGTCTGAATAAATGCTTATTATTATTATAATTGAAATGATGCAAAGTTATCCAGCAAATAATAGGTCTTAACCTATGAAATTGCCCTTTTTGTATGGAGATTTAAGGGAACTCTGTATTTTCCATACTAACATTTTTTTAGTTTTGTTCACAACGACAAATCCAAAGATAATAATATTTGGCATGTATCATAAGACAAACTTTAGCAATATGTGTGATATCACACTTCATAAAAATTATTTTTCGTTTTTAAGCAAATGCAAATCAATTGATGTATTCGGGAGGCACTTAAAATGAGTTGTCTCAGTGTCCAATTTTAACACTATTAAATTTACAACAAGTTATCAAAACAAATCAAAAGAGCTAAAAAATATGGTCTATTTATAGGGGAGGTAATTATTTTTTCAGAATACTCTGAAACATAAAAGTTACTGACAAAATACTAAGAGAGAAAACAGCAATTTCATAGGTAAAGACCTATTATAACATTACTAGCTTCTGTCCACTACAATCAGATAAAAAACAAGCAGTGTGTAATGGTCTTAGTATAATAAGACATTGGAAAAGGATACGCTCCAATAAGCTTTGAAGACATTGTAGTCTTAGCAGCATTGATGATGCAAGGCCTTCCGAGGGACTCCACTGTGACGGTGAGGTTGTCTTGTATGTATTTGACAGCTTCTTTGCATGCCAGCCTGTATCCTGAGATGATGCTCGTTGGGTGGATCTTGTTTTTCACTAATTCATCTGCACTCTGTTAAAGATTTTTTTATGATAATAGACACCAGTAAAGATCTAAATGGCCAACAGGGGAACCATGCACAAACAATGTTAATTGATAAAATAATTTTGTAAAGCTGTAGCTTAAGCAGCATTTAACACAGTTTTTATCAGAAATCTGCATTAGAATTTAGACAAATGGTGCGGTGGTGCTCTGGTACATTCCTTATGAATGTCTTTATACAGAAACTCCTGAACCCTGCAATTGGAAGTATATGGGCAAGTGATGATAGTACAAATAATTATAATAATCAAACCTTCAGTAGTTCAGCTGCAATGATGACTACAGAAGTAGTTCCATCTCCAACTTCCTCATCTTGGAGTTGTGCCAGTTCTACCAGAACCTTTGCTGCTGGGTGTTCCACTTCCAACATCCTAAGAAATTTAACATGTAATATGAAGTAACTACTTAATTTTGTATAAAAATGTTTATAAGATTTTTCTGTGATGTGTTGCTGCACATAACAAAAATAAGTCATGTACATATTCATCCATTAATGAGACATGAGATGAAAAAAAGGGGGAAAATAAATAATATAGACTGATACTGATTTTGCAATGATATAATATGATGAGATGTATTAATTCTCAACCCTTTTCAACACCATGGACATAACTTAATACATCTATCCCATAAGACATTACTTAATTTTTTAAACTATTTATTAAACCAAAGGAATAGCAACAGTATGACAAAAAACAAGAGTGTGAAAGAATTTTTTGCAATTTGTATTAGTTAGTGTTGCTTGATGCAGAGTAATATCAATGAATTTTAAGCATATTTTCTAACAAAATATATAAAAAATTGTACTCACTTCAAAATGGTAGCACCGTCATTTGTGACTGTGACATCTCCAATATCATCTACAAGCATTTTGTCAAGACCAACCGGGCCCAGGGAGCTTTTGACAATGTTGGCAATAGCAGCAGCGGCCATGACTGCAACAAACAATAATTTAACTATGTACATACATATAAGCACGACTATAATCCCCTAAGGGTTAGTCAGAGACTAAGTAAAAGCATCGAAAAAGAAGTCCACTGCCATAGTCCACATTTCATCAAGCAGCAGCTGTAATTTATCTATTTGCAAAAAAATGTGATAGGCTAAACTAAGAGCTATTATGACAAAAGGATAAAAGAAAAAATATTAAACAAATACTGAATTTTATGAATTTTTATCAGTAAAATAACCATTACTAAATAATTGTATATAAAAAAAAACCATTGGGTTTTCAAGAAAAATTCGATGTATGCGGTAAAATTTTGGGAAAACATTGTGACCATTAAAGGAAGCTTCTAGGCGGAGGTTATTTTCTTTCTTAGTGTTTTAAGACATAAAATAGCTTGAAGTTATGTTTTACTTAGTATTTTTACTATGAAATCTCTTATAATATTGAAATATCGGGATTCTTTAAGCGATTTTATATAGATATTTACAAAATCATAACCAAGTGGTAGTGCATGTGATCAAACCGGGGGCAAGGCACCTCGTGTGGATTTTCACTGACAAACATTACCATTTTGAGTCCTGACTGGTGCTCCAGATGACCTGGTTCCAGCAACATGTAAAGGGGCGGCGAGAGTTGACATTTTAAATTAAAATTCAACACAAAGTTCACAAATAAATCGCTCGTCACACTTTTTTTGATTCTGAAACTCTGAAAGATGACTCAATACTACCAACGTAAAAAAGCAAGCATTGCAATGACATGAGAGTATTTCTTGCCAGTATAAAAAAAATCTATTCTAATCGATGCGTAAAACTAAGCGATTAAAATATTTGATAATGAACACAACAAAATAAAATAAACCAAAAAATATATATTTGATTGTTTTTTTTCGTAAAATTTTCTCAATGTCTTATGTCTTTAATAATTTACATTGAAATGCTAGTGTAATGCATTTTAAATTGTTGTGTTTAAAAATCCATTTTAAAGGATTTGAGCTGGACACTAATCTATTAGGTCCTTACCTATGAAATTGGTGTTTTGTATGGAGATTTTGGGGATGTCTGCATTTTACATACTAACATTTTTTGAGTTTTCTTTACAACGACAATTCCAAAGATAAAAATATTTGGCATGTATCATTAGACAAGCTTTAGCAATATGTGTGTGAACACGCTCGATAAAAATTATTCATCGTTTTTATGTTAATGCAAATCAATTGATGTATTCGGGAGGCACTTAAAATGAGTTGTCTCCGTGTCCAATTTTAACACTATAAAATTTACAACAAGTTATCAAAACAAATCAAATTCGACAATGGTGTCATGGATGGAGTGATCAAAACTTTTTGAGGCCTTCCATGCTTCGGAGGGCACGTAAAGCCGAAGCATGGAGGACCTCATGTCTTGGTTGTAGATATGTATCTAGGTACGTACCACTCTGCATTGGGCTAGCGTGGTGATGCTTCGCTAGATACTCATCATGTGTGTGAGACTTCTAACGAGTCCTTCACGTGTTCAATTCATATAAGCATGAGTGATTAAAACTTTTGAACTTGAGGTCCCAAATCAAGCGTTGATGTCAGCTTGACTAGGCTAGGCTAGCTAGACTAGGTACTGTTAGGCGTTTGTCATCCCTACATGAAGGTGATTTTCCACCAGAGGGGCGAGACGAGAATTGAAATTTGTATGGCAAATTTTCAATCCTCTCCTAGCGCATCTTTGATGAAAACAGTGTGGATTGACGAGAATATGCGAGGCGTGAACTGAATTATTTTTTTGTGTAAAAATGAAGCAATACGGTTCATTTAAAAAAATAATCGCTTGCTTTCGATAAAGAGTACAAATTTTAATGTGATATTTGAAATGATTTCAAACCCAGTAGCTGATTTTCAGTGATTTTTCACCAGAGGGGCGAGACGAGACGAGACGAATCGTCTCGCCCCTCTGGTCCGACGCTTGGGATTGATTCTGGTATATTTCTATCGATGATTCACTGTCGGGGGTATGTACTGATTATAGTGGGTGTCATCGTATATTGGGTCCTTACCTATGAAATTGGTGTTTTTATTCTATTAACTATTAAGATTCAGAGTATTCCTAAAAAATTATTACCTCGTCTAAAAATAGACTATATTTTTGAGCTCTTTTGATTTGTTTTGATAATTTGTTGTAAGTTTAATTGTGTTAAAATTGGACACGGTGACAACTCTTTTTAAGTGCCTCCCGAATACATCATTTTATTTGCATTCACTTAATTTTTATGAAATGTGATATTACAAATATTAATAAAGCTTGTCTTATGATACCTGCCAAATATTATTATTTTTGGATTTGTCGTTGTGAAGAAAACTGAAAAAATTTTAGTATGGAAAATGCAGAATTCCCCAAAATCTCCATACAAAACACCAATTTCATAGGTAAGGACCTAATATTTTACTCACTGCGGAGTGCGGAGTGTCACAACATACTCTGAGGTCACAACGCAAGCCGCATTTTAATTTTTCCGCGGATTTTTTTTTTCTTTATTTAATTCGGGGCTTTTATCCACACTAATATGTCAGTCCCATCGTATCTTTTTTATTACAATGGATCTTAAAATGTCATGTCTAATATAGCAATTAAGAATTATAATTAAGTTAAAAGGAATCACTGTCAATTGCTTTTATTAATCTACAAAATTTGTTGGCTACATTTGATTTTGGCTTTGAGAGAATATTCTGAATTAAACCAACATCTTTTAAATTCTTCAATCAGTGATTCTCTTTCGGTTCGGATCTTGACTCATTCCATCAACATATGTTGTACCTACATCTTCAATTTTATCACAGTTGCTGCAGTTAGGCGATTCAGCTTTTTTCATTAAGTATGCAAACTTTGCTAACGGATAATGCACCGAACGCAAACGTAAAGCAGTTTTGATATACTTAGTTTCTATCCAAGTTGTTGTCCACAAACCATGGAATATGAAACGCTTCTTCTTGTATAGATTTATACCATAATAATATCCCTTTGTCAATTGAAACATTAAAACTATATCAAAATGCTCTTTCCAATTTTGAAAACATAATTATGTTACACCTCCGCGGACTTTCTGCAATTTTTTATGCAAAGGAACAAAAAATGCTAAAGTAGCTTAAAGCCGAAACGAAATAATAATACGTGATCGAGTAATAGTGAAGGACGTAAAACAAATGTAGGTATTGGCTGGGGCCTAATTTGTGGAAGTTTGGTTCACCTTGGGCGAGAGCCGACAAGACGTATTTACTTTCTGAGGGCAGTACGTGACGAATAAAGCGATTTCATTGACGACGTGCCTACAGTACCTAACACTTTCAGAGATAAGAAGAAACTCTTTTGTTGGTCATGCTTAGCCTATAAACGTGTTCTGTCTCTGTCCTTCTTTAAGCGAACGAAAGTACATAATCAGTTTTACCAAAAAAAAAATTGTTTATACATAGTTTGACAGCCTCCATGGTCGAGTGGTCTGAGCGCCGGCCTCAAGGCTGCCATCTCGAGAGGTTCTGGTTTCGATCCCCGGTGGGATCATATGTTTGTGTGATGAATACAGGCATTTGATCTCTAGTCTTGGATGTCTAAATATGTAGTGTATATTTTCTGACTAATTATATGTCAGCAGCAGCAGAAATGATACTGCTTGTATATATGACAGGTTTGAATGTCGATATTTTTTAATTAATTTATTTATTTCATTTTAGTCCTATTCTAGAAATAAGGAGGGAACTAAGAAAGCAAAATAAAAATTAACCCCTAAGGGAATGAAACGAAGGTCTAAAGTTTAAAGACTAAAAAGAGGCTCTAAAGATATCAACGCTTTTATTACTCCGAATTTAATAATCCTAGAAAGCCATGGTTTGTTTGAAATCCATGAGCTGGGTGTATGGGGTGGGTACGGGTGTAGGGTTTGTAGTTTAAATATACACCTAGTCGTGTTGTCGCGGACGTGACCAAACTTGTTCTTCTGTTTTTTGGAAACTGTGGTTCCGGTTGCTACAACTTGATTGAATTTCGGCTTGATGCGTGTTGTTATAGTTCACATACTTCTAATGTGTCTGTTTTAGTATCGTGTTCAGTTTGAGTTTTTCAAGTAGGTGTGCCCAAATACAGTGAGGAATGGCGACAATAAGGCTCGATTTTCTCAACAAATAAAATTATATCATAAAATTTATAAAAGAAAAAATCTGAAAAAAATCACTACTGATAGAGCCATAGATTACATATAAACAACTTTGGGAAATAACGTACCTAATAATTAAAAGAAAATGTCATGAAAACTGCTGTATGACTGGATTTTGCACTATGTTTACGAAACTTTTATAATATTAGGTAGGTACTTTGTATAACATAAAAAAAAAAATCAAAGAAAAAAGGCTAACTTACTCCAAACTCGCTTCCGCAAAAAAGACCCAAAATTAAAAGGAAAGCCTGATGAACCTTGACGTTCATTGAATTAAGAATGCTTGCTCCACAGTTTAAGAGAATAATCTTGTTCCAGTGGCTTTTTAGCCCTATAGAAGGTCGAATGGAAAACAAGTCAAGCTTAGATAAACGTGACTCTAGTTATTCACAAGGAAAAGTTTGGTCACACACGAGTAGAAAACAGATATTCTCGTACAGAAAGAATAGGTACGGTTTTCAACGAAGTGTACGTGTGAAGTTCTAGTATCGGTTAGAAGTTTACTTACTGTTCCGTCTTCTGTGGGTACATGCGCAAAGCGGGCATCACGCAGGCGCCCGCCAGCGGCAGTCTCGCGTCGTCCGTCGCCGCGTCCACGCCCGCGCGCGTCTCCGCTGCCGCGCTTGCACCACGCGCTAAATGGCGCCCAGACCGGGACCTCGCTCACGCGGGTAAGTACCCTAGTAATACATTTCAAAATACTAGTATAAGTAATAAGATATTGGTTCTCTTTCATACGTGGTCCATCCCGCAGCATCCGAATCTTGGAGGGCGTGGTAGGACGAAGCGCACGGAGTCGGCGCTGGTATCGCTGATAAGACTGCAACCCTCCCTCTGTCAACAAACGTACTGTTACATAAAGCGAGAAAGTGGAGAGTGATCTCGAAGACGTGTCTATTGATTTTTCGTTGGTTTGCGGTTGGTTTGGAGAGAGGAGGCCGCAGCCTCTTTAGTATTCAGTTGCAGATTTTGCTATCAGAAATCAGCTGCCATTGTACATTCGGAGATTTACTTGATTGTGGCTCATTATGACAGCCGCCGGTCCTGCTTTGCATATCGTATCATAATAAAGTTATTTCAGAAACGGTTCATCTGCGGCATTGCGAATTTTATATTCATCGTCGCTTGTTTCCGATCTTCTCCGTAAAAATACCTAACGGTTTCTTTAACTGCAATCGTTGGTATAAAATTTTATCCCCTATATTTTCATATCAATAAAAGAAAATTTTCTCACGCACACATACATGCACATTTACGCTTGTACTCCTACACACGTGATTGTAGTATTAGGATATCCATTAGGAATTCGATTAAAAATCTTTTCCTATAATAGGTTTTAATTAATTTATTCATGTGATTTGATTTGTTGGTAGGTACAGTCGATGAAGTTTGCAGTCGACCAATACTTTAAAATGAAGCAGTATTTAGAGAGAAGCAGTATTAAGAGAATAAAATTTAAGGCTAATTAAAAAAAACTGTTAATTTTGGCACACTTATTTACCGTCATAATTTTGTAATTAAAATGTTTGTAAAATAAAGAACAATTTGGCAAAATTTCGTTGATTAGATCAAACGTGCTTACAAATATTTTTGTTGTTTATTGTGTAGCGTTTCTGAGTCCTCTTAGACTAAAATTAGAATAGAAGTTATCCCGCTTTAAGTTTGAAGCTCAATTACTTTATGTTAGAAGTTCTTCGGAATTTGATGGAAGTTTTATTTATGTTAGGAAACTGTTTACATTTTGTTGTTAACAGTTGCTTAACATAAATAATATGAAGTAGACATAAAGTTAGATAAGGGTGTGTTCCGATACCATCAAAGAATCGATACCTACTCATATAAATAATCTTAATGGTTCAATACCTACTTATATCGATACTTTTAGAATTTTTGAATAAAATAATAAGGTATCATATTTTTCGGAAAAAAAAAATCTATGTTCTATGTAAGATAATATAAATTATTACATTTTTGTGAAAGCAAAAAAGGGAGTATTTTTTATTGTTTAAATAACAAAATCTATATTATATTATTGTGAAGTTTATGAAAACAAACTCTTTATCTAGATGGCCCAAAAATATAAAATGCAAAATAAATCTAGGTTTATTGTTGACAATCTGTTCCTTGTTTGCGACATTGTTGCTCTGGTTTAGAAAAATAATATAATAATAAGAAATATTAAGGTCAGTCTGATTCGATTCGATACCAAATACCGATATTGGATACCGAGTGAATTCGATATTTTTTTTTATTTGGTATCAAATAAAAAGTATCGAGTACCTACTCGTATTTACTAGTATCGGAAGATCCCTAAATTTCGATGACTTGGGCAACTTTATAGTTTAACTTTACAGTCCATATATATGGAGAAACACATGAGGAATATGGGCCGTAACACCACCACGATGGCATTGGGCGGGTTGGTTGGTGGGTAGAAACGGTTGCAATCAGTTGCAATAGCGACCGGGACCTACGGCTTTACGTGCCTTTCGAAGCACGGAGGAGTTTGAGATCACAAGTTTTTTGATCACATATTCAAGGCCTGACCATGGCGAAGGTAGCTTTGTTTTCGATATCGAAAGCCAAAGCGTACTAACGATTACACACCGAACTCTCCTCTGAAGGAGAATGAAATTGATTGACCAGCAGAAGTTGTCTCAGCAGTCTCGGCGCAGACACTTAACTAATTTAAAAATAGACTCGACAAATATAGAGAGTCAAGTTGAAACATATTGGGATACAGGTTATATCAGTTGTTTCAATTGCTTCCAATAATAATCTCCTCTTCATGGTTTCCTCTAGGGTTCAAGATTCGACTCATAGTAGGGTTAGATGTTTGTATGATGATTGATTGTTGTTTGTATTTTAATGATTGCTGTGCATAACTTTAATTTAGATAGAACAATGCATTATTTTAATTATTAAAAATGTCCTAGTATATATTTAGTTGGTAAGCCTTTTGAAAAAAAAATATGAACTTATATTTATATACTTTTTGCCTTTTAGAATAGTTACTTTGAGATAGTGTGATGGTATGTAGCCTAACCTTCTTCAATAAATAGGCTATTCAACACTGAAGGATTTTTCAATTTGGAACAGTAGCCTCAATTGGTGGAATTGAAAATTTACTCCTACTCTTTTATTAGAAGCAAAGATCACAGTGGCGTAAATTTGTCCTTCATTTTTCTGGGAGGCGTTATTTAAATATTTTAACATTCACCCACATGGCACCCGTTCCTATAAGAATATCGGGATAAAAGGTAGCCTATGTCCTTTCTCAGGCTCTAGACTATCTAAGTACCAAATTTCAGTTGAATTGGTTCAGTAGTTTTGACGTGAAAGCGAGACAGACTGACAGAGTTATTTTCGCATTCATAATAACCTTATATTGGGTCCTTACCTTTGAAATTGGTGTTTTGTATGGAGATTTTGGGGATGTCTGCATTTTACATACTAACATTTTATCAGTTTTCTTCACAACGACAAATCCAGAGATAATAATATTTGGCATGTATCATTAGACAAGCGTTAGCAATATGTGTGTGAACACGCTTGATAAAAATTATTCATCGTTTTTATGTTAATGCAAATCAAATGATGTATTCGGGAGGCAGTTAAAAATAATTGTCTTTGTGTCTAATTTTAACACAATTAAACTTACAAAAAATTATCAAATTAAATAATACGAGCTCAAATATATGGTCTATTTTTAGAAGAGGCAATTATTTTATAAGAATGTTCTAAAACTTAATAGTTACGGACAAATTGCTAAGACAGAATATAAACACCAATTTCATAGGTAAGGACCCGATATTAGTATGGATTTAAGTCTTAGAGAGTATCTTACCAAAGATGCACTCCAAAAAAATATGAATCGCAATATTATAACTGCGATTAATCTATAATCTATTTTGCACATTTACTCAAAAAAAACCTAAACATAAAATTTTTTTTTTTTTTATCAGAATTTCGTTTCAAATGTGTTTCTTGTAACATATGATTCACACCATTATCAATAACAATAAAAATTTCTGAAATTTTGAGCAGGTCCGATTCCCGTGAAAAAAGTTGCAATACCAAATCAAAGCTGTGGATGAATTATTTAAAAAGGCTCCATTTACTACTTGATTTCAATCTTAATGAGTGCGAAGTCCACCCGTAAACCAGGGTACTTAAAAGTGGAAAGAACAATTGTTCAAATTCAGTTCAAAAAGCATTTTACATTAAGACCAGGAAGGTAAATCTCAAAGTTATTAGCGCGGTTAGCGCACTTGCAGTGAGTTTTTGGATTGCGTCCAATTTCTTTGCTTCAGTGCCATAATGCCTATCTTGCTTTGCCATCTTTAGTTCCGTTCTATAAATCTAATAAAATTTTGAAAATTCGGTGCCTGTTGTTAATGCATTCATACTAGTTAATGCATTCATACTAGAAAACTACTTATCACAGTATAAGAATGATAGAATGAAATTAAGTAAGACAAAGTCAGCATCAATAGTAGATGACCTTACTTAAATGGTCATCTACCTTGTCGAATTAAACGTATTGCCGTTACTAGACAATATAGAAAATCCATAACCACTCTGTTCTTCAAAACAAAATTCCAAATTCTAAAACAGCCAGTGCTTATGTCTTTGTGACATATGTACTGGCTGTTTTAGAATTGGAATTTTAGAAATAGAATCTAGGTCACAACTAAGACACGAAAGATGTTCAACTGTAGACTAGATATAATAAGCACCCTCACTGTTAACTTTTGTCAATCAAATAGTCATCTAAGGCAGAGCAATAATCAATATTTAATTTGACGCACATGAGATAATTTTGACTACTTTGGACGTTTCGATCAATTTGGCGCTGACTGTACAAGCTGAATGCTTATATGGAGAGACAGGCAGCTAATTTACCTGGTACTGGAACTTGACATCTACTATCACAGGTTGACACACTGTGATACTGTGAAGCACATAAATTCCTACAGCCACCATCACTGTACTGAAGGCTATTGTAGTTGCCATATACCATTTGGTAAAAATATTGAAAGTGCCGAGTTAAAGATAAACTATTCTTTTTTACTCCAGTGACATTAAATTCTTCGTATTTTATTACCATTCCACTTTTTCGTGCCCTTCACCCTCAATTTATACTATTTAATTTACGATTTCTTAAAACATTTCTATTGTTCAAGTAAATATGATATCTTTACTTTGACTTGTACGTGCATTTCAACCTCAGTCTCGTTATTTATATTCCCAAGGGTTTCAGATCATTGATGGTGATCGCCGGGATATATCCAATACCCATCTTCTTACCTTTACTCTTCGGATCCGGTCCTCGATTTGTCTCAGCCACTGGGGGCAGTCCCGATCCCATTTATATGCTAATTCAGGGCCGATAGTACCCCGTGGGTGTGAATGGATTGGCGCAGTTTGTAACCTTGTTAACACGCGCATAATCTTGTTTAGATCGTGTTTGTAATGTTAAGATCTGTTTTCAGACAATTGGGTGTTAAAGCTTATTAATTAGTAGTGTGGGATTGCGATGCTTAGTTCATTGAAGCGGTGACGTTGCTACAAGATTAGGCATTGGTATTTCAAATAGACTTTTAGTTTTAATGATCAATCAATTACAGGTATAAACAATTATCACCAATCTTCCCATCCTGCCCGTTTTCGGCCACAGCGACTGGCTGATTCGCACATTAGACGGATTCCACAATGCCTCCGCGACATAATGAACATACAAACAATTATAAAATTGTTTGAAATGTCTTCAAGTCAAACAAACACGGAATACTATAAAAAATTCGGCAATTGTTTTTACTCACCATTTCGCATGGTGAATACAAACACCATGGTATCGTTGTGTGCTTCTTTGCGTATCTAATAGGTATAGGAATTTATATGCCTAGGCTGATGAAAATTAAAACACATATAAAATACATTTATATGAATTCACAATTGGGAAAAAATCGCTGGGCTAAACAAATGGCAGCTTCAATTTAAACGAGACTAATTACACGTGGTAATCGTGTCGTTGTTAATGTTACTGTAGCTCCGTCAATAAATAATTATATCAATAAACATTGGCTTTTACACACTATACTATAATGGCTCATTTTATACCGAGCGTGCTGAACAAAGACCGGGAGGAATATCCAATTTCCCGAAAATTCGTGTAATTTGATAGCGCTCCGTCACGCCCGATCCTCGCTTTTAAGATTCCCAAGATAGTTAGAAGTTAAATAAGTACATTTAAAATTATGTGTTAACAAACTTCATACATTTCATAAACTTTCCTAAATTTTCTTGAATTTTCATGCTCTTTCATGAACTTTCATAAATTTCATCCATCTGTCGTATGATACACGTGTGTTTTGATGATTATCATCCTCGGCTGTCTTATAACCCTCGCTTAGTGGCTTGGCTCTCAATGTCAATGTTTTACATATATTTTTTTATTTATTTATCATTTAAAAACATTACAAAAATCAATACATAAAAGTCATGCCCATAAATCACTGAGGTTTGTGTTGACGTGACCAGTGACCAGAGTTGACAGGAAACGGGATTCTTTTTATTGTCTTTACTTATTTATTACAAACATGTTTAACGTGATCGTGCCAAACGAATTTATCAATCTGCATTCCGAGATATGTCTGGGTATCGACGAGATCTATGGAAGGGCAACCGCAAGGTTATACACAAGAAGAGTGGAGACAACTATGATTGTGAGCAATAATGTTTTGACAAAGTGCATTTGATATATGGAGACTTTACGTGTAACAGCTTGGTTTATGTGGAGTTGAGAACTAGATCCGCGTCGTGACACCATTTAGCAAGTTAATTAAAATGACTTTGTAACAGATCACATGCTATGTTATGATTTTTGTCTGTAATTAACAAACGTGTCATCTGCAAATTGGGGCAAAAAGCGCAACCGCATGTCGTTTATATATGACAGAAAATGGAGAGGGCCAAACACATTTCACGATTCATGTGCTGTGCCCTCAGTTACAGATATTGGGTCACTATATGTATTATCGATTCTCACAAAAAAAATCTATTTTTTAAATAATTTTCAGAACAACTCAAGAGTACCTAGTCCCCGTATTCCATAATTGTCCAGTATAGCTATAATTTGCCTATGATCAATAGTGTCGAATGCTCGTGAAGAGTCTATAAATAAGACCAGCACATGATTTCGTTATTCAGTTTGTCGTTAATTTCGTATGTTAACTTCATCAAGAGATCACCCTTCCCTGATGGGAAACCAAATTGATTTTGGTATATTACATAGTGCGTATTGTAGAAATGTAGGTTCTGGTTTCAGAGAGCATCGAAGACATGATGACGATGCTCGAAGACTTAAGGGTGGAATCTGAGAAGACTGGCCTTAAGATGAATCCGGGAAAAACCAAGATAATGACCAACATTCCTGATGTCACAAACTACCAGCTTTAGGTGGAGAGAGTGACTGATTATAAGGTTACTCGGGGCCATAAGGTTACTCTGGGCTTTGAGAACCAAACAGTGGAAGTGGAGCGAAGGATATCGCAACCGGTGCATTCGGTGCCAATAAACAAACGCTGTGTAGAAAATACCTCTACATCTCAAGGTCAAAGTGTTCGATCAGTGTGTCGTGCCGGTGTTAACTTACGGCACGAAAACCATGACTCTTACACAGAAATCCGCCGAGAAGTTCCGAGTCGCGCAAAGGGGCATGGAGAGAGCAATGCTGGGAATCACCCTGCGAGATCGGAAACGCAACGATTGGATCAGAAATAAAACCAAAGTTAAAGATGTCATGGTTACAATAGCGAAGAAAAAGTGGACATGGGCGGGGCACATTGCGAGACATGACACAATGGACATGAGTCGCTGGACAAGACGAGTTCTTGAATGGAGACCCAGAGCGGACACTAGAGGTCGCGGAAGACCACCGCACCGCTGGATCGAGACTGGATGAGTCGGACACAAGATCGCCAAGAATGGAAGAAGAGGGAAGAGGCCTATGTCCAAGATTGGATCACTTAAACGCCGCCATGATGATGATGATGATGATGATTGTAGAAATGATAATTTTGTTCACACACATACTTTTCAACAATTTTATGTATTGATGATATTAACTATTTTATTTGATTGTCTTAATTATTTTAAGGACTTTGTCACTAAAATAAATAAAAGGAATAAAAGGAATATTTACTGAGACTTAATAAATTAACATTACTGGTAGGAACAATGTTTGACAGCCCGATCAAATCCTATTGCAAAATTATTTACAATGTCTTTGGTAGCTAGCCCTTCAATTGCGTTTAAAACCGCTGCGTCCACTGATGAAGTTACACGTCCGAGCATTTTGTTGACTTTTTAATAAACTTTCCTCGTATTACTAAAACTTTATTACGTATCAAATTGTATTCTAGTCCAACTTTAATTGGATTCCGTTTTCATAAACGAAATAGTTTATCACGCTTATCACATAATTTGTTTATATTATCATCGATCCATTGGCATTTTATATTGTCTAGAGGAATGTTTGTTAATTTTATGTTTAAAAACAATTGTTGCCGCTTTTTTTTGCATTTTGAAACGATTCTTTGACTAAGTTAAGTATATCTACCGGTGAATCCATATGGTTTGTTTCAAGCCATTTTACTTTTTTTAATTATCGGCTAAAAATATTATAATAGATAAGTCGTTTAAAATCCTTCCGTGTCTTAACACTCACCGAATCGCCTATACAAGCGAGCAAGATCGGCCAGTGTAATGTCCAACGCCGCTGTGTACGGATTAAATGTGTGGAGACGTGCAAATATGTGGTCAATGCAAGACTTTGTTATAAGATTTTGTTTTTTTTAATCAGTAAGCTGTCAGGCAGTTTTCATTTCAATATTTGTATCGCTGATCAAAATAAGATTAAACGTGGATATACATTTACTCAGTTCCATAACAAAAAGCCGGTAGCCGAGTTGGGACGGACGGGGCACTACTCGTTCGAGAGGCCGCGGGAATCGTGGGTTCGATTCCACCGCCTGTACCACTGAGTTTGAATAAAACTTAAGTACAGTTCATTGTGAATATTGCTTGCCTTACATTGTGCCCAATGCATGGCAACACGCTCGCCACTTGTTACATGGGGAACGAATATATCTGGGAAAAGTGGGTGTTTAACACCTCTGCCTACCCTGTTATACCTCTATACCTCTGTTATATCATAACAAAAATACATTTGCTTTTTTTTGGCGGTCTATAAACTGCACATAAAACTATATCTTGATTGGAGTTTATTTTTATAATATCTACCTGTTATATTTTCAAATTTTCGATGTATAGTAATATTATAATTTATGTTAGTGATCTGTAATTTATTATCAAAGGTATCACGTATAATGATTAATTTCAATACTCAATACTTTATTTAATAATTTATTTTCTTAGAACAGATCTAAGAGCAATGACTGGATAAAAATAATTGGATCAGAAAAATTCGGTAATAGCGGAGATAAATCAAATTAACGTAAATCAGTAGAGATATTTTGGTCATTTTTGGATATTTTTTGTGGACAGTCGTAGATATTTTTAGTAGCTATGAACTTGTCAACTTGTCTCAACATCCTGAGTTTTTATTTGAGAATTGTGTATTACTAAAGTATGTATGCCTTATTTATAGTTTCAGTAGTCTCTTCCTGGAAACCAGCTTAGTAGCAAATAAAAGGGGGGGAAGGGGAGGAAAAAGAAAAAATGAGAAATGACAAAGTAATGATACTAATAATATACAGAAGTTCAATATTAATACCGTCGTAAGAAAAAGGTTTTCCAATTTTGATCTTACACGATTGATTATAAGTGCCATTTCTCAGTGTCAGCGCAGTTCGTTGGCAGCTGTTGACAACTTTTCATAATTCAGACTCATAGGTCCGATCATTTGTCTTCAGTTGATCGATAGTTGACTTCGATAAATATTGTATACTTACGTAAGGATATACGTCAATTTGTAGATAGTGTGTAAAAAAGTGTCTTTTCTTAATGATGAATAATGTTCACTTTATGTTATTACTAGCTGTGCCCGCGACGTTCGTTCGCGTGGCTATTTATTAAACGCCGATAAAAGTTTACAAAAAGTTTTTGTGTGTTTGTAATAAGTACTGCATTGTTTTTACAAAGTGCTTAACGTTACGTTCCTACCCACTTAGCAAAATGTTGATTGTTAATAATAGAACTAAAACCTCTAATTATTAAAATAATGAAAATAACTTGTCTATTTTGTAGTATTTCTTTCTTTCTAATTTGTGTTTTTAGCTCCAATCAAGCTCCAACCTAATTACCATTAACCATCTACCTAGGGCGGGATAGTTACATTAAACGTTTAATTGTAACAAAACATCCATATCACATTATAATGCGATTTATATCTTGATATACATAACACATTGGTTATTACATTCTTAGGTCTTCTTAGGCTTTCCATAAAACCTAACTATTATATCTCCTACTCAAATACTATTGAAATATTGAAACCACTTTATAAGCTTAATGTTTTACGACTATTAACTACTACATTTTACTTATACATACCGGTCAGTGTAAGGAAAGCGTGTAATTGTACTTGTGTTTTATTCAAACTCGGTGATGCAGGCGTGTGGTAAACCGGAATGTCATTTGTCTCCCTTGGCTTTAACACTGTGCTTGGTGTATAGTTAAAGTCTACCCTGTGGGCCATAAGCGGCATCGTCCTCAGCCTGTATCGACCCACTGGACACAGGCCTTCATGGAGAAACACATGAGGAATATCGGCCATACAACCACCACGCTGGCCCAACGCGGGTTGTGGGTAAACGGTCGCAAATAGCGACCTGAACCAACGGCCTAACGTGCCTTCCGAAGCACGGAGGAGTTCGAGATCGCAAAACTTTGGTCACCCACCAAAGCCTGACCATGACGACAGGAACTTTGTTTTCGATATCGAAAGCCAAAGCCGAGATCCTCAAAATACAAAACACCCGTAGGCGGCATAATATGCAAATTGTTAACAGAATTTACACGTTGGATTTGGTAAGCAAATCATAAAACCAGCAAACGGTGCAACAAGCGTTCTATTTTGCACTTTAATTCATCGTGCTAAGCGCCATTTTAATTAACATCACATTCGGTAGAGTATTCCACACTTTGCATATCAATAAACAAAGTTTAATAAACAAAATATATGCGCGAATATGTCGATTTACATTCGCTGACGTATCTTATGCTAATCGAGCTAAGACTTGTGAAGCGATCAAATGTTCGGCGTTAAACACATCAAATTTATCAGAAGAACTCCACCGCGTAACTCCTAAGTAGGTTGGGCTCGTAATATGGGTAGCTTTGGAAGAATTTATACGTGTTATGGGGTGTTATTTATAGCAACACTTTTCCTCGTCTTTTTTATTTAGTTTGGCGAAGGGAGAATCGGGTTACATACATATAATAAAACTGTAGATGTCGAATGTCTGTACATAGAAAAAAAAAACAAGAAAAAAAACAATTTTTTGTGTTTTAATTTTTTTGTTTCTCTGTCTGTTCATGTTTGGCTTTTTGTACGGGTTAATCTAAGATATCGCTGGACCAATTTCAATTAAAAATCTATTGCATGGAAATACCTTATATCCTCGGTCAACATCTTAGATACTTTTTATTCCGGAAAATTAAAGGGTTCTCGAGGGATAGATAGAAAACCGCAAAGTCGCGGGCAACAGCTAGTTAAGCTATAAGTTTTGCGTTATAATTTTCGCTGCAACGACAATCTTATTTTTATCTTTTTTAATGAACTATTGAACTATTTAAGCAAAGCTACAATGTTTTTCCTTGGTTACGATCATAAAGCTAAGATTTGTGAATTCGTGAATAATTTTTTTGTCATTTAGATCCTCATTTAAGTATTGAAGATTTTTGGGGTTCGTTCTCAGCCTATATAATTACGTCCTTCTGCTAGTAACAGGCCTTTCTCATGGAAAGGTTGGGTAGAAACGGTTGCAATAACCGGGACTGGCGAACCACGTAAGGGTTCGAGATTACAAAGTTTTGGTCACCTTCTACGGCCTGATCATGGCGAGGGTAGCTTTGGCTTTCGATATCGAGAGCCAAAACATAACCACGACGCCACGGAGCTCGTCAGAAAATCTTTGATGTAGGTACATACCATGACCTAGTGTATATTTTAAATGCGCTACTTTACATCAATTTTTAGTTGGTTACATTTAATTATGAAATGAATATTTTTATACAAAGAATATAAGTATAGTGAGCAGAGACTTAAAAGCGTTAAAACGAATACATGTAAAGTCTATAAAGACACAAAAATTGAGTCTTACAGCATAAATGGCCATAAAACTCGTGGTGGAAAGCAGCTCTTGTAAAATTTTATTATGTGAACGAAGCTGCGGTGTAGGCTGGCTATGAATAAAGAATTTGAGGGATATACGAAATGTTCAAATATTTAGCTTTAATGTTGTCACTGGGCTAGGGTTGCCTTGAATAATTGTCCGTACATTTGGAACAATATAGGGTTAGATAATAATATTACCAGTAGAGGTAGTGTTTTGAATTCGCATTAAACAAAAACAAATTATAATGTAACAAGCTTTTATAACTTATCGGTACGGTTAAGATACAATACTTTAGTTGTTTTTACACAAGATTCTAAATAACAAGGTTAAATGTACAAACTTAATAGACATGGTACGATTATCAATTCCCTATGACTATCCCCGGAAACCTATAACCAAAACTTTTAGACTGTTTCGATTTAGAACTAACTTAGGTTTACATCATCCCCTATCCAGAATTTGTTCCACCTACAAATAAATAAATGCCAAATTACCAGATATTGACATCTTCAATAATTCTGACACACAGTTCAGGCGTAAAGTGCTGAAATCTATCCCTTAAAGTCGAGTTTTTGTTCGGGTTCTTAATTTTGTTTAGATTATGAGATCTTTTGTTCATTTTCATATTGTAAAATTCTGCAGTAAATGTTGTGTACACTTTTAAGTAGCGAGCATATGATGCTTTTGTGTTATTTGTATGTGTTTCATATGTATTGCTGTAAGTGTGCTTACTGAATAAATAAATAAATAAATACTTCAATGATTTGTTATAATTATTCAAGTATTTAACCTTGACCACTTACACATTAGGTACTTATATACATACATATAATCACGACTATTATGGCGGTGCTTTTGCCTATTATGGCGGTGCGGTGCTTTTGCCTAGTCTCTGACTTACCCTAAGGGTAAGTCAGAGACTAGGCAAAAGCACCGCGAAAGCAATCCATTGCCATAGTCCGCGCCTCACCAAGCAAGCAGTAACTGCACTGAGCGTGACAGGTGTTGAGCTCGTAGTCACTATATAAGCTTAGGTATTAGGTACTTAGTTACTGGATCGATTTCTGTACGTATGTATACAACACAATAACAACATATCATCACGCCTGAATACCCGAAGGAGTAGTCAGAGGTGTTAAACACCTACATTTCGCCAGATATGTTAGGTCCCACTGTAACAGGTGGCGAGCCTGTTGCCATGCACCGGGCACAATGTGAGGCAAGCGATATTCACAAACAACTGTACATAAGTTTGGACGGTACGTACTTATATTTCGACGACCTCCGTGGTCGAGTGGTTTTTACGCCGGTCTCAAGGCGTCGCCATCTCGAGAGGCCCTGGGTTCGATCCCCAGTGGAGGCAAGTTTCTGGGTGATGAATTTTCACACATTTGTTCTTGTAGAGACAGAACATTGCTTCATGCTATTGTATGGGAGTTTGGCATCCATATAGAGTACAAAATTCTTGTTCAAAGTCATGCAAAAATAAAGTATAAAAAAGGAGGTTGATGTCAGCAAGTCGCTAACAATGCTCTATGTCACAACACGCGAAGATGCTGCATGTTAATTCAAAACTTATACGTCCTCAATTCAAATAGCATGTCCTCAGCATATTTATACGTCTACGGCACAGGCACCTTCCTAATGGAGATGGAGAGTATGCCGTAACACCACCACGCTCCATGGCGAAGGTAGCTTTGTTTTCAAAAAAACCAAAAAACCAAATAAACCAAACCAAACCAAACCAACACCAACACCAACCAACCAAATTGCCAAATATAAAATATTTTTTCTTTCTTTCTTTCTTTCAATCGAAAGCCAAAGCGTACTAACCATTACGCCACCATGCTCCTCAAATAGCATATACTTTTGTAATACAAAGATTGGTAAGTAGGTACCTACTTCCAATAAAAATATATAAGCTTTTATAAATCAATAATTTTATTGCTTACAGTCAAAATAATTTTATAGGTGCATTTTGGGAGTTGTTTGTAGTGCATTTTGACAGTTAAATAACGCCCTTCCGTCAAAATACACCTAATAAATTATGCAGACTGCAATTTTAAGTCTTCGTTTATTTGATTTTATTCATCATCTAAACATTTTCTTACTTTTATCAGCTTGTAATATTCACCCGCCGCGCCGCCAAGTCAAGAATGTAATATCTTCCCCTTCGTAGCTCTCGTAGCACCGTAGCAGGGTGTCGTAGCGCCGCAGGGTCGGTCGCTACGAAGATGTATTTACGAGTTGGTTGCCCTTATTTGAAATTTCATTTCCGAAATGGCTGCCGTTTGTGACTTATATTAATATAAGTGGTTACATAATAACACTGCAAGGGGAAGGAAAATGTAGTAAATTGAACCTACTTTATTTCTATAACTTTTAATGGCGATAACAAAGAAAACAAAATATAATGTAAATTAGATCACATGATATTTTCTTATTTATATAATATAATTGCGAATAAAAAAGTTACATAGTATTATAACACCTTTAAATGTTAAGTTACAAATAGTATGATCCATGGTCAGGTATGACTATAAAATCATATAAATTTAGGGTGACTTTTATGATCCGTAGTCAGAGTATGGTTACTATGACGCGAAATAGTGTTGTCGCTTAGCGCCTTTCATCGTTTATACCATGGAGAGTGCTCTGAAGAACTCTTTGACCTTATACCTCCCTCTCCTTTCCTACACAAGAGTACGTGTGCTGTCGCCACGTCTACTTTGCGCACTAAAAGATTATGTGACTCCTTTCTCTGTCGTGCAGCTAGAGCGTGAATTCCTTACCGGCACACGTATTCCCTCCTTCTTTCAATATGGGTTCCTTGAAAAGAGGCGTGAAAAGGCATTTTTTGGGCCGGCAAGGTGAGGGTGGCTAGGGCAGTATGTCAGTATGCTGCTCTAGCTATCTTCACATATGGACTCCTCTACTGCTTATCATCAGTAGTGTGGAGTCATTTGCTGAGCTTTTTATAAAAAAAAAATCATAGACAATTTAACCACACCACGAGGCGGAATTAGTAAAATGGCGGCTGGCCGCACAGCTTCGCATTTTCATCGCAAATTTAACCATTTGTCTAGTTAACGTCATACAATTTGGCGTTTCCATTGACGCTCTTGGTCGAGATTTTAACCACAGATTTTAAATATTGAGGTAACTATTACTACGGATCAGAAACTCACCCAGTTTATTTTCTCAGTTGTTATTGCTTAAAAAATGCTTTAATCTGCATTTATTATTCAAAAAAAAAAATAGTCCAATTAAATATATTAATTTGGAATCCACTAAAATTCTAGCTGGAATGCCACCAAGAACTCCTCCATTCAGTCCTGAACAAGAACTAACTGAACTATGTGAATAATGTGCGAGATTGCTCGCGACGGTTATTAAATCAGCCAAGTTTCGAGTCACGTCAGATGTGATGGATATTCGATTATTCCAGTAATTTAATGAGCGTTCACCGCTTAGAATGCGCGCTACTGCTTGTGCGAGAAAGGTATATTATTATTTTTTTATCACTATTTACTTAGTTTTACTTTATGTCTGTCTGTATAGATAAAATTTCTTATCGCAATTTTCAAGCACTTCCTGACATCCGATTGAGCTGAAATTTTGCATACAGGCTTGCTTGCAATATTAAATAAAATTAAAAAAAAAACTAGTAAATAAATAAAAAAAAAACTTTTAAATAACCACGTTTTACGAGCGTTTTACTAATGGACTAAAAAGGGGAAAAATATTTTTTTTGGTTCTAAAGACTTTCAAAAAATTTTACAAACTTTGAGGGTTTGGCGTAATCGAAACTGAGTGACAGCGACATCCATTCAAAACTTGAGGTGCGTCGAAAAACACCTCATTTATGAATTTGCCTACCCATTATAGAATTGACACCCACAGCCTAAGCCCACAACTCTATCGCGATTTTGTTTGTATGATAAATAATACCAATAGATAAATGACTGAAAATGCGCACCACGTTTAAATTTCCAAAAGTCTTTAGTACCAAAAAAATTATTTATTTTATTTTCCCCTCTTTAGAACATTAGTAAAACGTGTTAGTAAAAAGTTTTTTTTAAGTCACCAAATTTAAATGCTCAGTCCTTGTTCAAGAATATATATTTTTTTACATATTTCGACAAAATAACACAACATCTAGCCTGTATCTAAGGCCTAAAGCCTAAAGGGTCGAAAGCAGGAACACCCACTTTTGTCTGATACGCTACACCCCTGTGCAGATCTAAGCATATCTCATATCCCTGAGAGGGTGAAATAGTTCTCTGTGCACCGGGCACAGTATGAGCGATTTTCACAATAAACTGTACATTAAGATTTATTTAATCTCTGTGGTACCTACTTACATACAGGTGGCTTGGGATCGATCCAGCCACCTCCTGCACTAGCTGCGTCCATCTGAACACACGGCTTTATTAGCCGTGAGATTATAATCACTTGTGCACATAAACCCGCATTGGGCCAGCGTGGTGGTGTTACGGCCCATACTCCTCATGTGTTTCTTCCATGAGGAAGGCCTGTGCCCAGCAGTGGGACGTACAGAAGGACAAGTACATATATGTTGGTTTTGTTGCAATTTCCTTCCATTCAATTGTGACTATATTATATGATATTTGACGACCTCCGTGGTCGAGTGGTC
The DNA here is from genome assembly GCA_910589355.1 of Parapoynx stratiotata. Lineage (NCBI taxonomy): Eukaryota > Metazoa > Arthropoda > Insecta > Lepidoptera > Crambidae > Parapoynx > Parapoynx stratiotata. The sequence goes on along the minus strand of OU342466.1, from coordinate 3,249,073 downwards.
TGTATGCCGGTCTCAAGGCGTCGCCATCTCGAGAGGTTCTGGGTTCGATCCCCAGTGGAGGCAAATGATTGAGTGATGAATTTTCAGGCATTTGTTCTCCAGTCTTGGATGTTTATATATATTCAGGTTATTTATATGTATTTATCTATTAAATATATTTATCCGTCATCTAGTGTCCATAACACAAGCAGCATTAGTTGCTTAAAATGGGGCTAGTTGATAGGTGTGAATGTCTGAGGATATTTTTATTATATTATTATTATATGTATTATATTTATATAAAAATGGAATTGTATTCGGTCAAGGAATTCATGAATTGACATAATAATATTATTATTTTATTTTAATTTTCTTTACATTTATAATTAATTATGTATTATTTTAATTATTGACTTTATACTAAGTAATCATATTTTTTTATTATTGGGACATTTCTCATTTAAATTTTATTAAGTGAGACAATTTGATGAATTTTATTATTATATATTTGACATTATATAGATTATTATCAATTTTATTATATCAATTATTAAAAATAATTATTTAATTTTTTTCATGTTGCATTGTTAATTATTTATCATGTAATTTTTGTAAAAATGAGCTAAATAAATATATCTATCAATCTTTAAAACTGATATAAAGAGAGGATGGAACCCTTGCATTGTTTCTTGCCTGTATCTTCTCTTGACAAGGCCTACCGGTAGTGAAGAAGCAGAATAAAATATATTATCAATTTTTAGGAAATAACTAGCTGTCCGCAACTTCTTCCGCGGTTCCTATGGTTTTTAACCTTCCCACGGGAACGCTTTAATTTTCCGGAATAAAAAGTTTAATATGTTGACCAGGGATATAAGGTATCGCCATGCAAAATTTCATTGAAATCGGTCCAGCCATTTAGGAGATTATCCCACACAAACAGATCAACAGACAAACAGAGAGAGAAACAAAAAATAAATACGTAAAAAAAAATATCTTGGCATTTTTCCTCTTTGTTAAAAAAAATGACTTTTGAATTAAATTAAATACAATATAACATTGTATACTTTAAGCTATTTAAAACGAATCATTTAAACCTATTTAAGTGTCCCGTGTCGTACCCAGCTTACCGCCATTATTCTGATCGCGTTATCCCATTTTATGATAAAGGATACCGCGATCCAATCTAGGATACGGAGTCTTTTGACCCTTAAAACTGTGTCGCAGGCCGAGCTGTTCATATCTATTAGGATATTGTTGTAAAACCGCTTTGGAGTTAATGTGAAAAGGAGCTAAATTGCTTTTAGATAGAGGGGTGCCCACAGTTTTTATAAATAAAAAAATATGTTTTCTACTGTTTTATTACTTAGTTAATCGTATTTATTCTGTATTTTTTTTGTAGTATGTAATTTATTTATGAATAATTTGATGCTGAAATTGATGGAGCCAGCGTAAAATGACGTAGCCTAGTTAAAGTTTTTTTTTACAAAGATTTATTTGTCGCTTTGGCTCCTCCATGTTAGAGTAATCCATACTAATATTATAAATAAATACGAAAGTAACTCTATCTGTCTGTCTAGCTTTCACGTCAAAACTACTGAACCGATTCAATTGAAATTTGGTACTTAGATAGTCTAGAGCCTGAGAAAAGACATAGGCTACATTTTATCCCGATATTCCCAAGGGAACGAGTACCGCGCGGGTGTAACCGTGGCTATCAATATCTGCTCGACCGAGTATATACATATATATGTTCCGTCAAAAAGTAATTTCATTTCGAATTTTAACATTTCTCGGCATTGTAAAATAATGATATGACAACAGAGATTTATGACAACAATTAATCAGATGACACTGACAAGAAATGTTATTTGTGTCATTATTTTAATAATTAGAGGTTTTAGTCCAACTATTAACAATCAACATTTTGCTAATAAGAGCTAGGAATTTAATGTTGAGCACTTCGGAAATAATCAATGCAGTGTTAACAAACACACAAAAGCTTTATGTAAACTTTTATAGGCGTTAAATCAATAGCCACGCGAACGACGTCACGGGCACAACTAGTGACATAATATATGTAGCAGCTGATTAAAATTTAATAAACTCTAATTGGTTACCACACCCAGCAGTATATACGTACAACCTATTACACTCCAATCTTCCTTTTAATTCTGACCGACCGCCCAGTCCACTTGTTACGACGACGACTACATCCATCAACGAAGAGAAATGTTCTTTTCGGGTCTGTCAGACCCTTTTTCAGTAATGTAGGGTTAGGAGTATACTTCATACACTGAAGCTCTTGGGTTCTGTGGATGCATATTAATGTAGCATTACGAGAGAAACACTTTTGGGTTCGCATTAAACTTTTTTAATTTTATCCTAAATATGAATGAAATCTAACTGCTTATGATAAATAGCAGAGTAGTACTACTATTTATCATAAGCAGCATTTTCTGTTATTGAAAATTACTGTTATTTGCCTAAATAACAGTATTTTTCAATAACAGAAAATTTTTAACGATGTGTCTTTTCTTTGTTTTTACCCTTTAAATTGTTTATAACAGTGAACAAAAATAACATTACATTATTCTTGGTTTAACTAAATAGGAACAGAATTTTTTTTAATTAACACTGATATGTTTTTTTGATTTTTGAAGGTAATCTGTGGTGGGCAGTGGACGGCCGCGGCGCAAACACACATGCTGACGATATGGTAATGATAAATAAATAATTTCATAAGATCAAAATATCAAGGATATAATATAAATTTTTGAATAAAAATAATGATCATTACTGCATTTTTAAATATGCTTAAAAGCTCTGATTAAAAAAAGTGGTATTATTTGTGTTTTGGAATTAATCAGTGTTGCAAATATTCTTTATATTTTTTGAAATTTATTAAGGTGTATGTTGCGATATATCCATTGTATTTAATTCGTGACTGTGAACGTAATGTAATAGTAAAAACCTTTTCTCTGAAAGCTGTTTTTCAGCGCCGTAAATAGAGCGCCATCTCTTAGATGTTCTCTAAACTACATTACCAATGCGTTCCCTCCTTCCCTCACCTAGTTTTATAAGAACACTACATCACGTAGTTCTTGCGCCACCCAACAGATGGCGCTGGTTGACACTTTCTGCTAGCAAAGAAAAAACTTTTACTATACGATATAAAAAAAAATTCTGCGCAGATTTTGTTAATAATAATGTATTGCAGGATACAGTATGGCCCCGGCACATCGGCTCAACTCACTCGGATGCCTGTCGCTCTCGTTGCTATGTCTCTTCGCAACTACTCTTCAAGTCACAAGCGGTAAGTTATTAATTAATAACAACATTAAAGTCGTTTTTCTTCCAGAAAATCCGAAGTTTTGCACATTACTAATAAACAGGTTGTTTTTAGGTAATCGAGAATGACGATAAACTTATAGATTAGGTTTATGAATATGAGCTATAAAATATAACAATTGTTGAATCTCGCTCAAAATACTAGAAAAATGTTAGGTATTTCATGTTTTGTTATCGATTTATTTATTTAGTTAGTAAGCATTAACCCCTTGGCGGGCATCGCGAACACAGGTATTCGAAAAAATACATCTATTGTGTCTCGTTTTTTACCTTTATCTACGCGTAGTTCAACGAACCGATATCACTTTATTAAAATAAGGTACACATATACATAGAGCGTGTGTACATATACATGTTAACGGAAACATAAAAAATATGGCATATAGATATACGTTTACATTCTGTATTATGTTTACGCAGCAAAGTTTATCTTCATTGATATGAAACATCACTTTCTCCGCAAATGAAGAAGCTCGGATTGTTTATTTCATTGTATCACAATCACATATTTTTTCATCAAATATTTAAATTACTAAATTAATTAAGTGAGAATACCTGGAATTCAATTAAAATTTTTAGTGTTTTTCTTGTACAACATACTTACGTATTTAAGGCAATGTGTTTATTCTTTAAAATTTTTTACTGAGATCTCGGTAGTTTCATGGAATACATAACTATACAAGTACCTCATGGGTACCTCTGATAAGACCAATTAAATAGTATTTTTTAACTACATAATTGTTATGGATAAATTAGACGGATAAATTAGTGATTGTGTAGGCGATGAGCTAGCCACTTGTTACTACTCATTCACGATTTTCATCTGACCAAACCCAATTTTTGTATGGCTAAATGTGGTCTTAAGGAACACAGTGCTCCTTGGACTCTGCCTACCCCTTCGGGGATTACAGGTGTGATTGTATGTATGTAGACTGTTATTAAATTGACATATTTATACATTAGTACTACATGTATAACGCAATTAAAACGTGCAGTTCCTACATAGAGCACAGTTTTGCACGCACTTTCGTATGCGTAGTTGTATATCTTCAAGGATAAGTAGGACATCTATAAAACATATTCATCCCTTTCCTACATTAGCGAAAAGTGTACTTCTATCTCTCTCAAGGCTGTAAGACGATCAATAAGGATTGCGATTATAAATTCGAGAATGCCTCCGGGTATAAGACAGGAATTACTCTAATGATGTTTTATGGTCCGTTAAGGTCTGAGCCGATTGCTTTTTTGTTTATACTAGATATTTTATGTTTATCAGTTGCTTAAGGGTAAAAAAAATATTAAGATGAAAACGAAAAAGGCACAAAGGGTTAAGTCGAAAACTGAACGTTTTCGAAAAGGAATACGAGTAAATGAAAAATACATTTTTTATTGGGTTTCCTTTTCTACTATAAGAATAAATCATCACGATAAGTGAATTAAATTACATAAAATAGCGAGATGATATGTTATGTGTTACGCTATATTCTGAGCAAATGGTGAGGTGTTAAGTTGACCATGGAGGTCCATGGTTTATTAATTAATTGTTACTATAAGAGCGTCTTGAATAAAATTTTAAGAAATTTTTATATTCTTTTTTGTAGAATCACGAAACAAAAAGAAAAACACGGCGAAGATGTAATCAGACCCGTCATCTCGGGCGGCTTCAAAATAGAACGCAATTTCAAATGCCTCCAATCTTGTTCTATGAAATTCATATATTTGAAATACATGCGTCCTGAAAGAGGCCCTGAAAGCAGTCTGAAAGACGCCTTGTACATATATTTATATGTAGGTGTAAGTGCCACGCCAGTATTGTCTATGCCAACTCCAGACCCGTCACACCATTTGCTTAATTACGTCTAGAGCCCCTCTAAAACATTTTTCGCTGTTAGCTTTGGACGGCTCACTGGCTCCCAAAGAGCGCGAACAAGAATGGTGGGAACTCATTAACTCGTAGCCATTGTAATGTTCCAATGGAAAAGAAATTCTATTTGATTTTCAGTTGAGGTTTAAATAAAATTCACATTGTGGGCTTACGTAGATACTGTGCCTATTGGTAAACTGCATCTTTTTTATGAATATTGATATTGTTATCTATTTACCGTCACCTAGTTTTCAACACAAGTAGCATAAATAACTATTATGGCTAGTTGATAGGTTCAAATATCAGAAGTTATTTATTGTATTATTATATTTATTATCAAAGCTTTTCTTTTTTTATTTGTAATCAGGATAAGTTTCATTGTTCATAGCTTGTGAATGTTTAAGTACCAAATTAAGTCTTTTTCAATTTTTTTATGTAAAGGTAACATGCAAACTTGTCGAGTTTCTTGTTCGTTCTTAGGTAGTTTTGTAAACAAAAATATAAAAAAAATATACACCAATATATTTTTTATTTTTTTTAACAGTTTTGCACGCACCCTGTTTAACATCTGTACCCTTATTATAGTATGAGTTTGTATCGAATTCTGTCTCAACAATCGTAAACGTCTTCCTCCATCCATGTACGTCAGTTCTATATAGTTTCCGATAGAAGCGCTGGTGGTAAAAGTATTGCGAGTTTTATCTATAAGTGTTTATTAATATATCTGTATGATTCGAAGTGGGCATAAATGGTTCGTGCTAAGGGTACTGATCATTTTTGAATTCTGAATTTAAATAAAGTGAAAAGTTACTAATTATACCAGTACTTATAATCTTGTATACTTTGTAGCTAATCCAAGATTTGGAGTGTTGTAGATGGCACCCTTGATCTTAACTAGATCACGCGGGCCATCTCGAATTAGCGATACACGAGTTGCTATGTGAATGATTTGCCTCCTTAGATGGCTTCCACCAGACCTGTCCAACAAAAGGAAAGGGAAGGAAAATGCTACAAAAGGATTGGTTCGTTTTGAGCATCTCGGAAATAACGCGGTTGCATTGATCGAATTTTACATTTCACGACTAAAATCCAACCTCATTTCTACCATTTACAAAGAATAAATAATGAGTTATTATTTTTTATTTAATTACCATGAAACTCATTTCAGGTGTATGTCAAATATAAACCGCGTATTGATTCCTCCACTCATGTGATTTATTTATAAATGGCAATAGCGTCAGCTTAAAAACGCTCCTTGCACCATGGGTAGTAATTACGTATTGCCAGTCATATAAAAAACCAGATAGCTCGGCCTAGTTGGTCCTACCAAAATCTGTCGCCATCAAAAATAACAATGTTATAAAGCATTGCTGTGTTCTGAAAAATAAAGGTAAGATAGATATTTATTTATTTCAATAATTGTAATATTGTTTCGGAGTAGATATAGTTACGGAAAATCAGTGTAGTTTTGTGTAATAAGTGTCTGTGATGATGTGCAATGTGGAGGATTATCGAAATAAGCGTCAAGTGGTGTGAAAAGTGCTGAGTTTTTATCGTGGTAATCCACCTCATCCAAGTAGCACCACAGTGTCTGCCATCAATCGTTTGACGTCAAACTCTCCCAAGATGCATTGAAATGCATTACGCTAGCATTTCAATGTTCAAACTTCTGAAGAAATGAAATACTGAAGACTTGGCTGTATGGGCTTCGTTCCCTTTGCCTTCCCTACATGGGGGAATTTTACAAAAAAAAAAACCCGCTGTCAATGGGCTCGGCGACTTTTCTATAGAGAGTAATTGATGATAGAAAAATAATAAAATAATGATTCAAAGCAATATGTTATTGCTGTGATCTTCTACAAGGTGAAGACGTACGTTACCCGTTGCACGCTAAGATTTGAGTGGGAACTACTGTAACGTGACATAAATCTTTTATTTCGTTTTGCGTGTTGCAGCTGCAATGATGGCGGCGGCCGCGTGTGTTGTTGCCGTGTGGTAGCGACTCATTAAAATAATGCTACCAACCCATCTCTTTCCTTGGGAGTGGTGAAAGGCGACTAATGACGGCGACGAGTTCACCACCTGTCAATCTGAGTGCAGTTATTGCTTGGTGATGTGCGGACGATGGCAATGAACTACTTTTGCGGTGCTCTTGCCTAGTATCTGACTAACCCTTAGGGGATTATATGTCGTGATTATATGTATGTTGCAGAAATTAATAGAAATACGTCACTATAAAATCTGTGACTGTTTTTGCAGTTTATTTAAAGCCCAGTAATTTAATTTTTTACACCTTCATAAATCTAACAACATTTTACCATGAAAAAAGGCGCAAAGTTACTGCCAACATCATAAAGGCACACTAAGTAAACTTGGAAAGCAATCAAAGGAATGGCTCGCAAATACATCGCTTTCCTGCGTCTCTACGGAGTAACTTAGCTCGGTCGGTGAGTAGTCTCACGTTACTGAAAGCTTTTTATTCATAAAGTTAATTACTTCCTTCATTTGAAATTAACACTGTAAACATTTTTTGGTAATATGTATACATCAAGCTTACACAGGAACTCTGTCCCTAATGCTATGTCGTCCTAATCTTTGTCGTCCTCAGCTTATTACGTCCTGCTGCTGGACCCAGACCTTCCTGTGTGGAGGAACACGTGAGGAGTATGGGCCATAACGCCACCACGTTGGCCCAATGCGGGTTGATATGTTGTGTGAGCGATGGCAACTTTTAGATTTGTTGCTGGGATAGACAAAACAAAAAAAACAACATTGATAACATTCTAGAAGGACGACTAATAGGCTCAGAGTAAACAGAACTGGAGTAGCCATTAGTCAATTTCTCAAACATTTTTTTCTGTTATTTCTTGCGGGGGGTGAGGTTACCACTACACTCAAAGCCAGCACACAAATAATAACTTATACCGTTTTTACAAATGCACACATGCATAATTTTAAATTTTACACAAATTTAAATTTCACGCACACACGCTTAAAATAGTCTCGTGGGGTGTGCGTTTTGACAACGTCACAGCCGCACTCCCCACGAGACTAGGGTTCGTTCGATATATAGCAATTCTAAAACATGAAATAATGAAGTAAATAATCATAAAATCTTAAAAATTATAATTACAAATAAAAGGTGACACCATCTTTTAGCATATTCGATGTTTTCTATTTATTTTTACAACAAAAAACAGCACAGGCAGGCATTTTTGCGGGAGCTCTGTTCGCCGCAACGTTTACGATGTTATGGCTGTCAAAATGGCGGCTCAACTAGTTTTATTAAACGTACAAGCATCCGATGCTTATGCATTTGGCAGAGGGGAATGTTAGACAAAGGCTACTCCAGTTCTGTTTACTCTGAGCTAATAGGAAAATTCAAACGTTATGCTTTTGGAAAATCGTAAAAGCATAGCCATTACTGAACACCAAAAAAGGACATAAAGATCAGCAAACAGTAGAAAAACCACGCTACACAAGATTAAAAATTCAAAAGCAAAGTTGAAAATTCAAATGATGCCTCGTAACTAACTAAGCAAGCGTGGCTGACCTGGTTTCTAAGAAAGATCACTAAAGAGTTTGCACGTTATTTTAGTTTTTATTCAACATCATTTTATGGCATACATACATTGTGAGAGAAACTTTTTGCCCCTTATTTTAGATCGAAATTGCTTTAGCAAGGTTTATTATTTAATACTTCAATCACTCGTTCGGTTTAATGAGTTATTATTTCAATTTACGGGTTTTCTATATCTTTGTGTTTTTTATAAAATTTTCTAGTTGATTCAGCTGTTCACTTTAATATTCTTTGCTCTGGCGTCAAATCTAAACAAATGAACAATTTTAAAGCTTCATCTGTGATCCAATTATTACGCAGAATTTTTGGTATAAATCTAGTCGTCGGATAAAAATACCTAATATTACGCATACGAATATTAAAAATAAATATATACCTAATACAAAAACAAACAGATATTAGTCAGGCTGAAAACTCCCTCTTGGCTCTTGGTATAACAGTGATTCATACATTTTTAAATATCTTGTAATGCAATCGAAACATAGTTATGTATTTTAGTATACATTCCTACTTATAGAACGTACACCGTATGATATAACTAGAGATGCGCTGAATAGCGGTTTCGCCGAATAACCGAATACCGAATATTATTTGGTTTAACCTTTACCGAACCGGATATTCGGCCGAATTATTCGGTATATTTTGCTTGGCCACGGAAACAACTTAGACAACATGTACGTTTCGTGTCATTAGGCGATGTTAAAATAAAAGTTGACTATACTAAACTACCAAAAGCATATGAAGTCATTATGTTGACATGAGTAACGTGAATCTTACAGAAGAAGTTATGTCTTTTTGTTCTATACCCGGTCATCTAGCTAAGAAAAAACAACCGAATATATTCGGCATTACAACCGAATAATTCGGCCGAATACAAATAGTGGAAATGATGCCGAATACGCCGAATACCGAATACAAAACGAATATTCGGCGCATCTCTAGATATTACGTATGATAAGCATGCGATCACGTACGCGCTCTTGAAGCTGACTATATGAAACTACTCCCCCCCTTGGCGGAGTGACCTTGACGTGGTGGGGGGGCTTACGGGTAGGAGACCGCACTTTTATGCCATGAATACCTGGAAATTTACTTCTCTCCAAACTAACGACTCCACAATCCAAGTCCTCGGTGGGGCATTTGTCCGGAGGCAGGCCGCGACGGGGTACTTGCCCGGTGGCAACCAGCTCCCCGAAAGGGGTGCTGTGAGGTGACTTCGCGAGTCCCTCAATCCGTAGCCCGTCCTACCTTCGACAACGATCCTCATTCGAGGCGTCTATGGGGTACGTCGTTGGTCGCGGACGGAGCGGGGCTTGTCTTAATTGACCGGCCTTGACAAGGAAAAGTCTTTAAAACCCGGGAGGAAACCCGCTCAAAACCTAAAGATACCAGGCGACCTCTTTAGTATATAGCCAGTACTTCCGGAATGGGCGTCACCCGTGAGTACTATTTAGATCGACCTGACTCGTGGGATCAGTAATGAATATTGAACCTAAAAAACTAAATAAAGAAAACCCCAACTCGACCGAAAACTATTTAACGACCATAATTGCGATGAACACGGACAACCGATCAACCTCCTCCAGAAAAACGGCAAGTAGAACAAGAGACGCACACGTTCGTTTCTTATCTACATCATCAACTACAGGCAATATCAATGGCAGGAAAACAACAGTTACGCCAAAACTTACAACTTCCCCAAAATCAATAATGACCAGATCCAAATCCCAAGACATTACTACATCAAACACCTTTGCAGTGCTATCAGAATCTATGGACCTACTCTCGTCAGCAAGTGGTGATAACACCCTAACTGAAGACCAAATTAACAGTGAAATACTAGAAGCAAACACACTACCACGAGCAATATCACCCTCTCAATCAATTCATCCCGAAGTTACTAGCCCCGGCTTTTTCACACCCACCCAAGAAACCTCCGAAGATTCCGACTCCTCACAATCTCAGCAACAATTCCCGGCTTTACCAAGTAGCAGCAGAGCTTACAGAAATATAATTAACACACCCAAAACTACACCTAAACCTATACCCAAAACTACACCCAAAACCAATATATCGATTCCAATAGACGATGAAGACCTCCTGGATGACGCTGATGATGACAGAGATCCAATCATTAAATTTAAAGACTCAATAATGAAGAAGACTGGCTCAATATTATATAAATTATCCGAAGGTAAAAGCCTAACTAAAGGTAATAAAGATCACATCATAGAAATTATTCAACGAATTCAAATAGAAACCGAAACATTTACTAAAAATATGAAACAGCCAATACCTCCACCACTCCATCCGGCTACAATTAACGCTATTAAACAAACAATTAAAACAGAAATAAACAATGAAATCAAGAAAATAAATATACAACCACAACCATTCACAAATTACGCTAATGTTCTTAAGTCTACAGCACTTAAAAATAAATCGAATACAACAGCTACATCTAAACCAGCCATCATCGTCTCCTCCAAACGTGAAGTCAAAAGTGCAGCCGAGACTTTACAAGTTTGGCAGCAATCTGTCACCTTTAGAGACACCAACTTTGCTCCTGCAAAAGTTAGTTTCATTTCGAACAAAAAATTACGAGTGGAATTTGATAATGAAGATCAAAGAAACCAAGCAATAAAAAAAATAGATAAACCTAACTGCCAAATCACATGCGAAGCTTCAAAACAACTCAGACCAATGATAATTCTAAAAGGAATTACAGATCAAATACCCCCCTCAGATATAGCAAATGTAATCACACATCAAAACGAATCTCTCCAACCACACTCAAACCAACCGAACGACATTGTATTTAAATTTAAACGGGGAACTAGAAACCCTAAAACTTATAACGCTGTCATGATGACAACTCCAACCATCTTCAAAGAAATCATACAACTAAAGAAATTAAATCTAGATCACCAACGCATAGCAGTGGAAGAATTTGTACCACTCATGCAATGTTACTCATGCCTGCAATACGGGCATACACGGAAAAGATGCACTAACACCCAGAAAATCTGTTCGCACTGCTCTACAGAAGGGCATCTATATAAGGAATGCCCCAACAAAAACAACTCTAATAAAGAAACATGCTACAACTGTACCAACTTTAATCATAAGCACAAATTACAAACCCCAACTAATCACAGCGCAACATCTCATAATTGCCCCAGATATAAGCACATGCTTAATAATATAAAAAATAGAATAAACTATGGCTAACATTCCGAAACTAACTAAAACCAACATAAACTACAACAATCAAAACATAACATGCTTACAAATAAATTCAGCTAAGAACAGAAAAGCCCTACAAGAAATTATTGTATATACAGAGAAAAACCCAATAGATATTATATTTATATCCGAACCCTATATTGGAAATACCAATACTATTAACTACATCCCTAATTATCAAATTTATCAATTTTATACAGATAGACCGATTAAAGCTGCAATTCTGGTGAGAAATAATAAATTCCGTGCACTCGGAATAAATAAATACTCTAACTCTAACTTAAGCGTAATAGAACTAAAAACTAAAAATAACAAAAATCTTATACTTACCTCATTTTACATTGAACCTAGAACAGATCAATACAATATCCTTAATAATATAGAAAATATTTTAAATGAGAACCCTGATGCTAGTCACATTGTGGCCGGTGACGCAAACGCGTGGCATACAATATGGGGCTCCACTAAAAATAATCATAGAGGTGATCTTATACACGATATCATATTCAGCAATAATCTTTCTGTCTGCAATAACGGTGATACACCTACTTATGAATCTAACTTCAGAAACGGAACACGCGAATCATTTATTGACATAACTCTGGTGAGCAATAACCGTCACATCAATATTAATAACTGGTTAGTAGATCTAGACATAGCTACAGAGTCCGACCACAGCGCTATTACTTTTGAAGTACAATTCTGTCAGGATAGACTAATTAAGAACGTCAAGTTATCAACGTGGAAATACAATATAAATAATAATAAAAAATGGGAAGAATTAGAACACGTATTTTACACTGATCTACTTAAATATATAGATACAAATAAAAATATTAATAATATGAATTGTAATGAATTAGAGAAATATATAGAATCGATTACAATAAGTATACAGAAAACATGCGACAAACACTTACCGAAATCCACTGGTCCCTCCCGGAGCCCACCCTGGTGGTCCTCGGAGTTGGACGTTTTAAAAAAGAAAGTAATAATTAATCATCGCAAATTAAGGAAAGCAATTCACAGGAAACAGCCAATACAAGATATCTTACAAGAAAAATCTATAGTTAAAAAAGAATATGCTGAGGCTATTCAAAGAACATCCAACGCCCACTTCCGCGAGTTCTGTAACAGGCAGAATAAGGAAAACGTGTGGTCAGTTACTAACCGAATAATAAAAACCAAGCCACTAGCACAACCACCTGCCACACTTCTTAAGGATGATGGAACTTATACACAAAACTCAATAGATACAGCTAAATTCCTAATTGATAAACTTTTCCCGGATGACACCGCAGACAGTACACTACAAAAAGAGATAAGAAAAGATATCCACTGTCACCACAGCAATAGTAATGAACCACCCTTCACACACAATGAAATAATAGCAATAATTGCAGGAATAAACCCGAAAAAAGCCCCAGGTCATGACCATTTAACTTCAGATATTTGTCTTAGATTCGCTAAATTTTTCCCTGATATCATTACAGATATTATGAACCGCTGTATGGAACTGAGCTACTTTCCAACATTATGGAAAGTGGCAGAAGCTAAAATTATCCCCAAACACAACAAAACAGAATACAATAAAATTACCTCATATCGACCAATTGGACTAATATGTGTATTTGGCAAAGTACTAGAAAAACTTTTAATAAATAGACTAGATTATTTTATGTACAGTAAAAACAAATTTAATAAACATCAATATGGCTTTAGACAACAATCATCCACAACAACAGCTTTACAAAAGGCACTGAGTTCTATCAGGGTAGCTAAAGCGAGTGGAGAACATGTTCTGGCCATTTCGCTCGACATAAAAGCTGCCTTTGATAGTGCTTGGTGGCCCTCCATTTTTAAGAGACTACGGTATATCGGATGCCCAAATAATTTATATAACATGTTTGTTAATTATTTCCAAGACAGAAAAGTCAGAATTAAATTCGCTGATCAAGTACTCACTAAAAATCTGACGCGTGGATGCGTCCAAGGATCTATATGTGGCCCTGCCATGTGGAACTTGATTGTGGACGACCTTCTAGATGAACAGCAAAATAGCGGTGCACTACTCCAGGCTTATGCAGATGATCTGCTACTCATAGTACACCATAGAAATCTGACCATTCTTCAAAGTAAAACAAATTATATTCTCGAAAAAATCACTGACTGGGGGGCAAAAGCTAAATTAATCTTCGGACCGGAAAAAACTCAAGCAATAGGTTTCACCAAAAATAGTAAAAAATGCAATGTAAAAATGTACAACACACCAATAAAATTTTCAAAATACATTAAATACCTAGGAGTAACAATAGACCATAAACTTAATTTTACACATCACTGCAACACCACAATAGAAAAAGTTAAAAAACTACATAATAAACTATCAATATTTGTAAAAGCTACATGGGGCGTGCACCCAGAGAATGTCCGCACCATCTACCACCAAGTAGTAGAGCCAGTCATATGCTATGCCGCAAGCGTGTGGTACTCAGCCCTCAAATATAAATATATCACCAAAAAACTTCTTTCTCTTCAAAGACTCTTCGCCATTAAAATTATAAGATCATTTAGAACAGCCAACACCGCCACTGCAATCTCCCTTGCCAACCTCACACCATTACCCTCCAAAATTAGAGCTGCTGCAGAAATTGAACTGGTTAAAATAAATAAAATATATGAAGACTTACCTGACCTTGAACCCGAAACATCAGCACCTCCAGACCAGTTGCGCTGCCGAAAGAAAGCCTATTAAATACACAACTATAGAATCTCAATATGAATTTCAAATTAATATAAAAAATGACAACACTTACCTGTTATTTACAGACGGCAGCAAACATGATGATGGAGTCGGGGCGGCAATAATTATAAGCGCTCCTGATGGCAACAGACAAACTATTAAATTAAGACTACACAACAGTTGTTCCATATTTCAAGCTGAGCAACTTGCCATAACTAACGCATGCGAGTGGATCGAAACCAACAACATTCAATCTTCAATAATACTGACAGATAGTCTTTCCAGTCTACAGGAACTGCTTAACTTCAATAGTCACAACCCACATGCTGTTAAAATTTTCAGGCATATTGATCTTATTAGTTCCAAAAATCATAAAATAGAGTTTGCATGGGTCAAAGCGCATGTCGGAATCGTCGGCAATGAACTTGCTGATGATGCCGCCAAGGAGGCTGCCACATCTGGCGCCCCCATCACATACAGTAAATTCCCAATTAGCCACATCAAGTATTTAAAACAAAAACAATTAGCAGAAGATAAAATGAACCTTTACAACAAACCCGGAAATTGCCTATACACCAAAGTCTTGCTGCGAGATTACAATAGTTTAGCTAAGTTCCTCACCAAAATAACTCCGTCCTTTGCCATAACACAATATTTAACTGGACACGGATACTGTAAAAAATACCTCCATCGCTTTCAGATAATATCGGACCCTTATTGCCCCTGTGATGACTCCAGCATACAAACCTTCACACACCTTTATTCTTCTTGTCCCCGTTTTATTCAATCAAGGTATCATCACTTTAAGATGTGCCATATGAACAACATAGATCCACAAAATTTAATAGAAATTATTAAAAGAGAGTCATGTATCAAAACATTTCAAGAACATATTTCTAACATAGTAAACAATCTAAAAGAATTTAACAAAACATAAACTTATAACTATTATTTTGTATATTATCTTATATATCATATATATATGAAAACACATCAATTACGTCATAAAAATTGTGTATAAATAAAAAACCATTTGACATAATAAAAACGAACATCCATATATATCTCTATAAGAATAAACCAGCAAATCTGTTATAAATGCAAATATAAACACAAATTTAATAAAAACCATCTTTTAAATAATGAAATAAAAACACGCTGTTTAAGTATGAGCGTAGTCCATAGCGCTCTACTTAAAGTAGCTTAATGAAGAGCTAAAACATTAATTAAAAAAAAAAAAAAAAAAAAATATGAAACTACTCAACTTCGTGGCAATTTTTTACGAATATCGTAAACGTAAAGAGAATATTTTTAGCCTAAATTGCGGTAATGGAACCATTGTAACATTCATACAAAATTTAAGATAATTGATATTATTTAATAGCATATAGCTTCCTTATTGACAAATGGTGGGTAGGAAGGAGAACTGAAACAGATCCAGATCCTTTAGTATGCTTATCACGACCGAGGAGATAAGTCCCTCTAAAAATTGCTCTTTCCCCCTCGCTTCTTCTTTTGTTTCGAGACCAGAGTAGTATTCTCCAGAGCTATCAGTTCAAGGCGTACAATATAGTTAATTGTTCGATACAGACAAATAAATACTAGGGTTAGTGTGCAACTGTCAGTAATTCTTAAAGTAATATAGAGTATTATAGAGTATGTAGAGCAAAGAGAGAGATTTGTCTAGGGGCACCCTTTTTAAAAATTCCTTGCTCTGGGAGTTAGTCTATTAGAAATAGTAGAATATTTTTTGATGGCCTTCAATGTTAACCTCAGACGAATTCTGAAGCATGAATAGCTCCTAAGATTTTGCTATTATTGATGACAGCAGAAATACTACTATCGATCTAATGTAGGCTAACGCCATCTGTTGGAGGGTTGCGATACGTAAATATTATTTTTATTTGACAGTTTATTGTACACAGAACGATTGTACAGAACACATAAATAGAAAGTACAAAGGATGTGACTTATTCCTAAATAAATCTCTACCAGCCCGTGAGCGATAGGAGATAATAAAAGCAGGAGCCTATTAAACGACCTTGTCTTTTAGGTGAAATGTTGGTGCTAATATCTCTGCGTACCCCTTTTATATAAATAGATAAACTCTTTATTTGCAATAATTACACACGCACACAAAACAAATATAGGTATAACATACAAATTTCTTATATATATATATATATTTTTTTTTTTCTGGAATGATATAACATTGTTACTAATTTCAACGCGGTGCTATTTACTACACTTTGTTGAAAATCCGTTGTAATATTTATTTATTCATTACATTGTAGCGTTTTCAGTGTACAATTTTGATTTTATTGTGAGATTTCTTATATATTAGGTCCTTACCTATGAAATTGGTGTTTTTTATGGAGATTTTGGGGATGTCTGCATTTACATACTAACATTTTATCAGTTTTCTTCACAAAGACAAATCCAGAGATAATAATATTTGGCATGTATCATTAGACAAGCTTAAGCAATATGTGTGTGAACACGCTTGATAAAAAATATTCATCGTTTTTATGTTAATGCAAATCAAATGATGTATTCGGGAGGCAGTTAAAAATAATTGTCTTTGTGTCTAATTTTAACACAATTAAACCTACAAAAAATTATCAAATTAAATAATACGAGCTAAAATATATGGTCTATTTTTAGAAGAGGCAATTATTTTATAAGAATGTTCTGAAACTTAATAGTTACGGACAAATTGCTAAGACAGAATAAAAACACCAATTTCATAGGTAAGGACCCAATATTACACATAATAATACAATAAACATTACAAAACAATAAACAAAAGGTGGTAAGTACCATGTGTGCCATAAGAATTCAAAATGGCGATAGCTCAAATTATGGTATGCTCGATGAGCAACCACTGATTTTCAGCTACGAGTATTACCCAATAAAAAGGAGAAAAGACCTTTTGAGACATGTTTGTGACTATACGCTTATGTAGTTTCCTTCCTCCTATTTGGATATTAATTTGTGCACTCTTTAAAAAACAAGCAAGGGTGAACTCCGGTCTGTTTTCAGAGTCATTTAACTGATGAAGCGTCTGCCATCGTGGGCGGTCTCTTGTGACTTAATAAACACAGTATTTTTTATACGAATCAATGGAACTTCAAACTACGAAATGAGATTTGCAGCTGAATACAATTTCTATGGTAAACGTGAAAAGCGCTCCTAGCGGAAATTAGTTGTAATTGTAATCACCTATAACAGTTAAGTTTTTACAATGAAAACTTACACAAGGGGTACTGATTACTTCCCACGATTCTCAAGTTTATAAAAAAAAATTAGCTACATTGAAAAAGGGCGTTAGATTGAATTTTTACTATTTTTTACCCACTGCGATAGTGTTTTCGAAAAATAATATTGATACACATGTCTGTCCTGCTGACACCGAACTCATTTTCAATAATTATTATGTACAGCACACATAACCTGTAACAATTTTGTTATACATCTATTTATGACTAACCTGTCTGCTCTTCGTTGTCCGAACGGGGTCAGATCTGCTGAGTCGGCTCGGACTTAATGATGTCGCGTCAAACAGGAACGATGAATTTATAATACGCTCTATAATTATTTTGACACAAATTGATATTTAGTTTATACTTGAAGGCTACTGTCTGATGGTCGATAATGGTCTAATTAATATTGGTTGTACTATTAACATGTCGGACATAATTATGACAAAATTATATACTATTTTTACTCTAATAAAGTTCACTTAACATACATACGTTCTTTTTTATTACATTTTGTCATGGGTACCTTATGACATCATCTAATTTATTCCATTTTGACTTGTCTGGAATTTGTATATTGTAGAACGTAAGACAATTTTATGTAAGGGAGGTTGGAATCCATGCAGAGTTTCTTTCTCTGTATCTTTTCATGACAAGGCCTCCCGGCAGAAAGAAAAAATGTAGAGGTGAACCAGTAGAATTGTATGATTTGTTTGTTAATTTTCTTATGTTTTTGACGCGTCATAAGTGTAACTTGTTATCATTGGTATAGACTGGTATACATATAAGGCAGTGGTAGCCGAGTTGGGGCGGAGGGCACTACTCGTTCGAGAGGTCACAGGACTCGCGGTCTCGATCCCACCGATTCCCACTGCCATTGAGTTTGAATAGACTAATGTACAGTTTATTGTGAATATCGCTTGCTCGTATTGTGCCTGGTGCATGACAACAGGCTCGCCACCTGTTTCATGGGGACTTAACATATCTGGCGAAAAGTGGGTGTTTACACATCTGCCTATCACTTCGAGTCTCTGACTAGCCCATAGAGGATAATAGTCTTTTATGTATGGATGTGATTATATGTATGGATGTATGTTTCATAATATCTATGAGTATGCATTCAAAGTAAAAAAGTTGTCGTTTATTTAAAGGACAGCGTACCTAATTATTGGATTAATTAAGTATGGATCTGAATATTGGGCAACGAAAGCGATAAATGAAAAAAAACTGCAGTCAGCAGAGATGCGAATGTTGCGATGGATGTGTGGAGTCACAAGAATGGACAAGATCAGGAATGAGTATATTAGAGGAAGTTTGAAAGTAGCGCCAGTGACAGAAAAGATAAGGAGCAATAGGTTAGCGTGGTATGGACATGTGATGAGGAGGGATGCATGTCACATTACAAGAAGGATGCTGAGCATGGATGTGGACGGACCTAGAGTGAGAGGAAGACCAAAGAAGCGATGGATTGAATGCGTGAAGAATGATATGAGAATAAAAGAGTTGGATGTTGAGCTGACGAGTGACAGAGGAGTATAGAAGAAGAAGACATGTTGTGCCGAACTGGCGACCCCACCTAGAGTGGGAAATGAGCAAGAAGAAGAGAGCGTACCTAATTATTAAAAACTCTCCCTACTTCTAGCAATATGTGTGTGAACTTGCTCTGATTGTGTCAGCGTTGGGAATAACCACTACAATTTACCGATACACCCACGCACCTTTCCGTGGAAGCAATTCGGGTTTCGCCGAAATAATTCTCAGAGCCGTTTAGGGACCCTTTCAAAGTTAGGTATCTTCTGAACATGTATGGCGAATAGCGGCGGTTAGCATTTTTGGCTAACCTTTACCACAGTAAAGGCGAGGTGATAAAATAATGTTAGGTAGAAAATATAAATAAAGTTAAAAAGTGTGTTATCACGGTGCAGAGTGATGCTTAATACTTACCAGTATTAGATTACAATTGGTTGGTACATAAACCCAACCATAGAGACTATTAAAACTAAATCCGACCTTAATATCTATATTGGGTCCTTACCTATGAAATTGGTGTTTTTTTTTCTCTCTTGATATTTTGTCCGTAACTACTAAGATTCAGAGTATTCCTAAAAAATAATTACCTCGTCTAAAAATAGATATATTTTTGAGCTATTTTGATTTGTTTTGATAATTTGTTGTAAGTTTAATTGTGTTAAAATTGGACACGAAGACAACTCTTTTTAAGTACCTCCCGAATACATCATTTTATTTGCATTCACTTAAAAACGATAAATAATTTTTATGAAGTGTTATATTACACATATTACTAAAGCTTGTCTAATGATAGATGCCAAATATTATTATCTTTGGATTTGTCGTTGTGAAGAAAACTGAAAAAAATTTAGTATGGAAAATGCAGAATTCCCCAAAATCTCCATACAAAACACCAATTTCATAGGTAAGGACCTAATATTAAACTCTTTATTGCACCAACAAAAATAAACAATACAGTGAAAAATACAAGTTTGCAAGGGAGGACTTATCCCTATTATCCAGAGATATTATACAGAGATATATACTTAACACAAACCTTATTCTTTGCAAATATCATTTCATGTGTGTAATAACATTTATACACCTTGCAATTTTAAGTGTTTTTCCATTCTAAGTATAGCATAGGTTTGTATAAGATGTCGATACGTCAAATATCGTATATTCAACATATCGAAAGAGCAAGATAAATCGCTCACAAGATTCCTTGCACATCGAGCTCAATAAATCCAATTTTAACCTAAATCCGTGGGAAATAGAGTGCATCTGGGAGTTTGTTCGAAGCCTGCCACGGAAATAGATTCAGTTCCGCGAGAGAGGGCAAGATGCAATGCATATTGCTGAGAGTTTGTGTTGTCAAATACGAGTATATATTTTTATAACAATGCATTTTTATAACAATATTGGAATATTTCATTCTCTTGTATCTTGACAAGTAATGAAATTGCAACAGATATATATATTGGAAAAGACATCAATGGGGCTGCTGTGAAAAATAGATTGTGAATTTTTTTGTTGACGAGGAGAAATTCATTTACGAATCGTTCCTACCGGTGGTTTAGGCCCGGCGCACATTATCGGCATCGGCACGGCTCAGGATTTTAGGTGATAAATAACATCATATATTAACTTCATGGCAACAAAATTTTCCATGATATATGGCTGCAGTAACGAAAATACCGCTTCGGTATGCTTGAGGTTGCTGCATCTGCCGCCTGCCGCGCCATGGCAATACTCGGGGGTAGTTTGGACGGTACAACATGCTTAAGGACGCTTCGGTATCACTAAGGACATTGCTGCATACCAAAGCATAGTTGCCGACAGTGTGCTCTTGCATGTGGATGCCGAAGGATTCCTTTCATTACCGATGCCGATGGCCGCTGGGCCTTACTCGCCAATAATGCTGTCAATATGCTTTAAAACTCTCCTATACCAAATACCTTTATACCACTCATCACGTAAAAACTACAACTTTACCAATGTTCTTTATCCTCAGTCTATATACGTCCCACTGCTGGGCACAGGCCTTCCTCATGGTAACAAACACATGTGGAGTATGTGCCACCCCGTAACACCACCACGCTGGCCCAATGCGGGTTGGTTCTAATACAGAGGTAGAACCATGGTTCTGCTAGAGGTGTAATTTACAAAAGAGGCCCATTTTACTTCAACTTGATTGTGAGTTTCTATACTACAGAGTAAGTTATCATTGTGACAATCTTATAAATAACTTCAACTTTCACTAGGGGTGCTGCACCTGTAGTGTAAAATAACATTGTAAATTAACATTATAGTGTAAGACTACCCGCGCGTTGCCCGCGACTTCATCCGCGGTTACTATGGTTATTTAACTATCCCACGGGAACACTTTTTAATTTTCCGGATTAACAAGTATCTAAAATGTTGACAAGATATAATCACCATGCAAAATTTCATTGAAATCGGTCCAGCCATTTCGGAGATTAGCCCGTACCAACAGAAAAACATAAACTGATAAAGAGACAGTGAAACAAAAAAATTGAAAAATAAAAAAAAAAAATTTGGTATTTTTCCTCTTTTTACATCCTCCTGACTTGGTTTTAAGCATTTTTTTTTCTATGTACAGATATTCGATTTATTTATATGTATTTATATAGATATATAGATAACATTGGGGTACTAACAAGGTACTAAGCTCTTTGCGGTACAAAATAAATATTCTTCATTATAGGTTTTTAAAAATATTGAATATTTATTACAAAATTCATCGAAAATTATTCTGTATCGCTTTTAGATCTTATGGATGAGATTTCTTACATTAACATAAAATGCCTTTTAAAGTTCCTAGCCTTAGGCAATTTGTGTCTGTTCCAGATCTCAACAGTAAGCCATTATAATCTGTCCATCTATTTGGAGCGATAAGGGATATATCTATATGTGTTATATTCAGTAATATGGTTTCCTTTTCCATATCATTTTATCCCTAACTGGAATGATATGAAACCTAACAATGTTTTTCTTCATTTCTTTCATTGGAATTTTCGACCACAACCAATATCGAATCGATAATCGGCTCGATTTAATTAAGTAATATAGCGAGCTGTTAAATAAAGACGTTGATGACAAAAACGCTGAAGCACATTTATGTAATGAGCAGAATTCTAGTTGAAATTTAATAAGGAGCCAGTTGACGGCTGAGTTCGCGTCGCCCATTCATTATTTTCGGTACATTTGCTCGGCCCTACTAAATTGTCCCATCTATCTGAGCCTCTAGGACCTAGCTTACGCCGGCGAAAGTAATTTCCGTTCGCCGATACAGTTTTAAAATAGCTTATTGGCTACGTATGTGTGGTTTTATTAGGTTCCGAACATAAATCTCAATCAGTGTTGTGCAATAGAACTTATTGCAACTGAGTAAGGTGGTATGTATTTTGTTAGAAGGACTAATTAATGGTTTCTTTACGATACAACAAATACAAAAAATCTTTTAAGAGGCAAAGATGATAGCACAAAATCTTTATCCCGTACAAATTAGATTACATTTGTGGGATTTAAGGAAGGTTAAAGTTTATAAGGTATTTACAAAAGAGCCGAAATTTCAAAAAGTAGAAAAAAAGTCAATAAACACGGAATTCTCTCCCGGAATTGTGTACAAAACTTAATAACAGCACGAACAACTGAGTAGTCTTTCCGAGCGGTTTACAACTTTTAAAGAGAATCCGCTGTTCGGCTCAGGGATTTTTATCCCGGCAACTTTTAGCAATTTCTCGGGAACTGCCGGTTAATCCCGGGGTGGGAAAACGCGGCTTTATTAATTGCGCTCCTCTATTGGAGTTTTTCCCGGATTACGGCGACATCTTTTGAGCAAACACGGAGACAAAATTATTGATATATTCTGACTTAGACCGTAGCATCGAGAGGTAAATAGACGTCAGTAATATGATAATGCAATATATTAATTGGTCCGGGACACAAAAAGAATGTACCAACTGCTTTACTTGCCTAGCATGTGGTAAAAGCGCGACTAAAGGCGTATTGGGTACTGGGTCTGTGATTGTGTAGGCGATGAGCTAGCCACTTGTTACTACTCTTTCACGATTTTTCATCTGACCAAACCCAATTTTTGTGTGGCTAATGTGGTCTTAAGGAACACAGTGCTCCTTGGACTCTGCCTACCCCTTTGGAGATTACAGGCGTGATTGTATTTATGTATGTATTAATATGTGTTAATAACTGAACTAGCTTTTTCGGCTGATCGAATGATAGCCATCTGTTTGCTTTTCTTAGCTGTTTTGTTTCGTTCAGGTAGTAAGGTACCGCGTTCCACGCAGATGCAGAATATGTTACCAGTATAATTATAATTTTAATTATTTTCTAAATGTTTTAATATTTAAATTTGTTGATAAACTTTTTTCTCTTATTTACACTGATATTCATCTCCTCATAAAGGAGTTCCTCTTAAGTAATCTTTCAATGACCACAAAATGAGACACGATAGAAACATACATTTTTCGCGAGTGCCGGCGTTCGCGTGGCTCTCTAAGAGCTCGGTGGCCTGACTCTTGTGTCAATAAAAACAAACCAAGTGTCGTTGGCTATGGTAGATTATTTGTATTCAAAATGAGTGATCAAAACTTTATGACGTGAGCTCCTTCCTAGCTAGTCAACGGACACAAAACAAGAAACAATATAAACATCTATTGCTTGCGAACAAAGGTGTTCGCGGTGCCCGCCAAGAGATTAAATAATACGTGAAACCATTCTATTCGATATGGAATTTTGTGGTGGAGCAACATCCCATGCTATTTACATGTCTTTCTACAAGTATGAACTCCAGCGTTTACGGAACGTACGGAAGATGGAGGCGAATTCACTGAAAATACAGTTCCAGCGAATCTCTCAGTCAGAGAATATCTAGGAATATTTTAAAGCGAAAACATCGCTCTTCTCACGGAAACCCCATTTCTTTTAGAGCCTCTACAGTCAGTGTATTCATTAATCTTCACACTAGTAGTTCGGACCGGCAGGGCGGCCGGCTGACCTCATACGTCAGTCGCGAGACAAAAAACGTAAAAATATCCCCAAATTGTAGTGCCTTTTTATGTGTATGTTTGACAGAAAAAGATTTTAACATAATCAAACCTTTTTGTGAGGCTTTTAAAAGTAAATTAATTCCATTCTTTTCACGAGTACAAATATAACAATATGTTTACGAATAAATTATAGAATATACTTAAATGTGCATAGTACATTACCTATAACATAATTAATACAATTACAAATGGAGAAATAACATAATTACATATTTTTTTAAATTTGAGAAATATGTATATAATATTATACATATTTCTCATTATACATGTATATAGTATATAATATTTATTATACACGTTTCCTGATTATATCTCAGTTAATAACACCTACATTTTCATTCATCAAATTTATATGTTCAAACTAGCTGTTGCTCGCGACTTCGTCCGCGGTCACTATGGTTTTTTAACAATCCCACGGGAACCCTTTAATTTTCTGGAGTAAATAGTATTTAAGATGTTGACCAGGGATATAAGGTATCACCATGCAAAATTTCATTGAAATCGGTCCAGCCATTTCGGAGATTAGCCCGTACAAAAGAAATAAAATAAAAAATTGGTATTTTCCCTCTTTTTACATCGCGCCGTCTTGGTTTTAAGCAAATTTTTTCTATGTACAGACAGACATTCGAACTAATTTTATTGTATGTATAAATTTTACTCAAGTACAAAATAATCGTGCTTTATAGATTGGTTTTAATTGAAACAACCATACTTTACTCAGTGAAATATTTATATTAGGTCCTTACCTATGAAATTGGTGTTTTGTATGGAGATTTTGGGGAATTCTGCATTTTCCATACTAAATTTTTTTCAGTTTTCTTCACAACGACAAATCCAAAGATAATAATATTTGGCATCTATCATTAGACAAGCTTTAGTAATATGTGTAATATCACACTTCATAAAAATTATTTATCGTTTTTAAGTGAATGCAAATAAAATGATTCGGGAGGCACTTAAAAAGAGTTGTATCCGTGTCCAATTTTAACACAATTAAACTTACAACAAATTATCAAAACAAATCAAAAGAGCTCAAAAATATAGTCTATTTTTAGATGAGGTAATTATTTTTTAGGAATACTCTGAATCTTAAACGTTACAGACAAAATACTAAGAGAGAAAAAAACACCAATTTCATAGGTAAGGACCCAATAGTTATATGAGAAGTTTCATTAAATACTAGATATTGTTTCATAAGTCATACCTTCTCATCTCGATTGCCCCAGGCTATTTTCAAATTGCCTTTGGGGATATTATGAGGTGACGTTTGTTTCATACAATAAAAACGGAGTCGATGTCAGTTCAAATCTCTCTGATCGACATTTAGAAATGGATGGGCATTTAGGAATATGACTCGTTCGTGTGCTTTTAATATAATGACATAGATAATGTTGAGATTATTATAAATTTTATAACCGACTTCAAAAAAAGGACGAGGTTATCAATTCGACGATAACTTTTACGTTCCTTTTTTTTGTTTATTTTTTTATGTATGTTCCCCAATTAATCGAAGACGCCTTGACCAAATTTTTTTCTTTGGTCGTAAAGATCCAATTCCAATTTGCACGTTTTACGCGGATTGTTTTTCAAAATTTGCCAAATTTTTTAATGCGTACCAATTGATTATTTATTTAAAGTTTTAAACCATATTAACTGCCAGAACATGTGTTCTAGTCTTACGTCTATTGTGGGTTCTTTGTAAAAGGGTGGGCAGAAGACGGAGAAGGCTGTCCCCTTAAGCATTCAGTAACTTCAAGGCGGAATACAACTGTATGTAACAGTAATTTACTCAATAAATTTTCACTTAAAACTAGGCTATGGTTCAAAATCAATAAGGTAGATACAGCGTTGTCAAGTCCAATGTGCTATTCTCTGTACATGCTATATTCACCTCAAAGGTACGCACTTATCGCGGGAAAGCGTTGCCAATACTGCTTAACGTCTTGCCGGGTTGAGTGGCCACGCGCGCCTGTCAACTCAGGTTCGACTCCTTGCGAGATGTTGGTATGATGAAAATGGACATATTCACGACCGGTACATAGATTATACATAGGTATTATGATATTTTATGTGGCCTTCATTGGAGTGTTCCGGTTTGAAGGGAAGGGTTAAAGACAGGTTGTACAGTTTGTAGGACTTGCAAACAGATCCAATTCTTTTCACGTTACCTTAGTGAATATAACTTAATATTAGATGGGCAGACTGCTTGTTTGGAGTTTAGTACACACAAACAGTTTTACTTTCAGTTCAGTACAAATTTCAGTACTAACAATAACATTTTCCATTTTGTTCATATAATTGCGAGAAAATCACAAAACCTCAAAATGTAAAAATACGAGCGTAAAATCAAGAATAATGTCATATAAGTCGCCTAATAGAAGAAGTGTTGTTTCAGCCTTGCGTATTTTTTTTATTGCTGCATTTGTTTTGTGGCTCTGCTGAAAGCTGCGGCTACGCCTCCCTAAGGGGCCATACATTTACTCGGAATGGAAACGTCTCCGCTTACTCCGGATCACACGCTATAAACAGATTTTATTACACCTTTTGTTTGTAGGTGAGCTGAAGGTCCAAAAGTGTTATATACTTAATAATAAATAGATACTGTTACTATGAGTTTGATAAAAGAAATTTAATTGCTTTAAGTAGGTATCATCATTAGCCCACAGTTGGACTTATGGCTCCTCTAATGTGTGCTATTTCATCTTGTCTCCGACTTGTGTATTTTGAAAATTTTATGATTTCATACCTATTTTATTACTTAAGGATGTCTCTGTCAGTCATATTTACATTCCTAACTATTCTTCAAAATTTTCCATGCACCAGGCAAATTGTAAGGCAAGCGAATATTCGTAATGAACTTTTACGTTTTATTCTAATATATGGTGAGTTTTTTGATCCGTGGGTTCCGTAGTAATAGTTTACTCAATTAGTTAAAACCTAGACCAATAGCGTGAATGGAAACGCCAAAATGTGTGACGTCAGCTTGACAAAGCGATGAAAATTCGAAGCAATATACATTAGGTTTGGTTCCAAAGGCCATTTTACTAATCCCAGCATGGTGTTGTGGTTATATTGTCGATGATTATTTACGAGTATTATTTTATATTTGAAAATTGGACAAGCTGTCATATCGCGACATCATACGTTTTCGCCATTGGTCCATATTTTAACCGGCCCACGGATAAAAAAACCGACCCTTATGGTGCTGGCGGGGTTGAACTGACGACCTCTTGCTACTGGTGCCTGTTTACCAAACTCGGCAATCACAGCATTTGGTAAATTCGTATTCAGTACTCCTAGGGTAAGTTTCAATTGTAAAAACTAAACTTTTTTAGTTGCGTTAAGAATGTCAATTTCTATAGGGAACGTGATTAAAAAGAAATAAATTGAAAGAAAGAAAACGTAAAGAGCGCCCCTAGTGAAAAGTAGTTGAACTTTCCGCTAGGTGCGCTTTTTACGTTTCCCATTGAAATTTAGCTTCATATCGCAACAAAAAACTTTAAGATTTTTACAATGATAACTTACACTAGAGGGAAATAACTGTTTGTTAGTTTTCTTTTTTAATTTGTTGTTGTATTTAATTGTTATTCATTAATGTTGAATTATAGGTTATTAAATCACCGTAAAAGTTTATAAAACATGTCTGTAAATTGTGTAAGTTTTGCACGTATTAAGTTTCATTTAGATAAGCTGTGTAACTTCTCTTAGTAAATCGCTATCTTAACTATCCAGTACATCCATTCCATTACATAACTGCCCATAACCTTTCACACGCGGCGATATATCCACCATAGATTTATGGTGTACTAATAGCTAGGTTTTTTCCTAATCCATCTCGACGGCAGATGTCCGCGTATGATTGAAGCCCTCCCCGCCCGCCCAGGCCGCCCTAGCCGCCGCCGAGAGCCGCGGCAGTGGCTGTTTGCGCCTCGACCCCCGAGTACGCGACACCGCGACAATTTAAAAAATTGCCGCGCGCTTAATCTGTACCAATTACGCGCCAATTAGTAGAGAAATAAACTCATAGATAATTCTATTTTTAAAAGTTCTAAATTTAAATAGTTTAGCTTAGCAGATAAAAAATTTATATTTATAGATTTATGTTAATAATAGCGTTAAAAACAGTGAGTGGCGTGATTTTACAAAATTATTAGTATTCGAATAAAGTTAAAGTGAAGTGCCGGTATACATATGTTATAAAAATATTAATTGAATTCGTTATATATATAAAAATAGTCAAAATTGTTAGAAAAGTGTTACAATTACAAGGTAATATATTAAACTTTTTGGTTAAGGATTTAATTTACAATTTACTGGTTACCTATACAACATTTATGCAGGAGACAGTAAATTTAAATGTAAGCCAACTTTAATAACTTTTTTATCTGGACACAGCATCGCTCCTTCGTCGTGTAATTAAATGATATGTCAAGGATGTCATCTGCGGCCGACACTTAACTCTCTTGTTAATGGTCGGAATAAAACTTGATCAAGCCAAGTCTCCAGAGGTGTTAAATGGAACTCAGTTTGGTGATGAGTCATTTATTAATACCACTAAAGAGGTTTACTACTAAAGGAGCCAGCCCATCTGATGGAAAGTAGTCTATGGAATTATAATTATTATAATTAGTAGCATTCAAATATACGGCACCACCGGATCAAACATACGGAAAGAAAGCAGTTATCGTACTTTATGGATGCTTGCATGCAACTCGTGGCATATCACAACCGCGTAGCCGATCATTCAAAAACTTTTTTACGTTTTTTCATCCCACAGTGCCGTGTGTTGTGCTTTTTAAGAAAAAAGGTATTGGATTTTTCTTGTACAGTCACCAGCATAAATATATGACGGTGGTACGGCCGTGCATAAATATCTAATCATCCATGGGCGCATAAGTATATGACGACATTACCTCGGTAAAAATATGTGATGCTTCGTGGCCGGCAAAAACATTGTTACACACTATCCGCATAAATATCTGATCGAACAAAAATCAAAATTATCTAATCAGTGTGTTAGCAAAAATATCGAATGACGGAGGGACCGCATAAATATCTCACACTTAAGAAAATCATAATATGTCATTAATCTGCAAAAACAAATCTTATCTATTTAGTATAGAGCTGTAAATTGTTTACGAAGTGTTTTGACAATTCACGAAAGGACTGCAGATTTGTCATTGCATGTCTGTTTCACATTAGGAAAACAGTTGTTGCCGCTTTTTCGAAACAAGAACAACGGCATCGACGCTTATTCTTAAGATGAAGTTTGTAATAATTTAAATTTTTCAAAATGCATCCATAGATCTGAAAAGGCATAGAATGGTATAGACCGCAAGTGAAAAATAATAAATATTTCTTTTTCATGATTTTGTGATGATGATGAAAAATTTTACTTAATTTAAATTTTCTCAAAATGTATTAAGTTTTCCACATAATTAGTTAAATATTCGTTAATTTAATAGTTTAGGGAAAAGAATGGTGTATTATATTTTAGTAACAGAAATTAATAATTTTACATCGAAAGTTATCAGCCTATATACGACCCACTGCTGGGACAGGCCTTCCTCATGGAGAACCACATGAGGAGTATGGGCCGTAACACCACCACGCTGGCCCAATGCGGGTTGGTGGGTAGAAACGGTCACAAATGCGACCGGGACCAACGGCTTAACGTGCCTTCCGAAGCACGGAGGAGCTCGAGATCACAAAGTCTTGGTCACCCATCCACGGCCTGACCATGGCGATGGTAGCTTTGTTTTCGATCGAAGCCAATGCGCACTGACCACTACGCCACCGAGCTCCTCTTCACATTACATCAAAAGCTTCTCATTATTTACAATAATTTTAGAATCAAAACATCTGCTATTTGGCCTATACTGGTGCCGCTTATAGGCACAGGCCTTCCTACAGTGAGAATTAAATTTTGGTCACCTATCCAACGCGCAAAAATAGTAAAGGTTGCTTTGTTTCTAAAATCAAAGCCAAAGCGTACTAACTTCTACTGAAGAATGCTAGGCGTACATAGAAATTTAATTTGAGATTACAATTTTTTGGTCACCCATCCTAGATATAACCATGGCGAAAGTTGCTTTTTTCTAAAATGAAAGTTAAAGCTTAAGAACCACCACCAAGCAAAGTTCCTTGTACATAGGATTAGATTTTGAGATTATAAATTTTTGGTCACCCATCCAAAGCACAACCATGGCAAAAGTTGCTTTGTTTCTAAAAACGAAGCAAAACTTACCAACCAACCACGACAAAAACTAAGTTTCTCGTAGGTATATGGAAATACGACTATAGTGAAAGTAGCTTTGTTTCAAAAATCAGAGTAAAACTTAGAAAACTAAGTTTCTCGTATGAAAAGAAATGAATTTGTGACTACGAATTTTTGGTCACACATTCAAGATACAACCATAGCAAAAATTACTTTGTTTCTGAAATTAAAGCTAAAGCTAACTTTACCAGTACAAAAACGAAGTTCCTAGTTGATTTGATTTGGCAACGGCATTTTTCGCTATGGTTCTATCTGGGATGGGTGACCAAAAATTTGAAATCCCAAATCTAATTCTATGTACGAGGACCTTTGCTTAGTAGTGGTTAGTAAGCTTTAGTTTTCATTTTCGAAACAATGAAACTTTTGCCATGGTCATATTTTTGGTGACCAAAAGTTTGTAATCTCAAATTCAATTTTTATATATACTATGCTAGCATATACTATGCTAGGCGTAGTAGAAGTTAGCACGCTTTAGCTTCGATTTTAGAAACAAAGCAACTTTCGCCATGGTTGTGCTTTGGATGGGTGACCAAAATTTAATAATCATTGTATTAAGGCCGCACACATAAAAATTGAATTTGGAATTACAAACTTTTGATCACCCATCCTTTTTAATAGATCTAGATAATAGATTTGATCACGACCATGGCGAACGTTGCTTAGTTTCTAAAATGAAAGCTAAAGCTTACTAACCATTACTAAACCAAGGACATCGTTAAGATTTACAAATTAAGATTACGTTAAGATTACAAATTTTTGGTCACCCATCCCAAATACAACCATGGTGATAGTTACTTTTGATTCTAAAATCAAAGCTGAAGTTTACTTTATCACTATAAAAACCAAGTTTTTAGTACAAAGAATTTGATTTGATTTAAAAACAGCAATTATCGCTATGGTCATATCTAGGATCGGTGACCAAAAGTTTGAATCTCAAATATATTTTTTTAATTAAATTTTTCTACATCAGTATGAAAGTGCTCTAAATTCCATGCAATTTGGCATTTACTTAACATAATCATAAAATTAAAAAAAAAAAAAAAAGTATTTCGCTCCACCTGAAAAATCACGTTTTGTCCTTAACATTATAAACAAATAATATAGGTAATAAATACTAAGACGAAATACAATGATAAGTCTAAACGCTTTCCGTGAATTGTCAAAACACTTCGTACCTATATCAAATACATAAGATCTGTTTTTGCAGATGAACAAGATATTTTTAATTTTCTATCGTGTCAGATATTTATGCGGTCAATCCGTCATCATATGTGTTTGCTGACAAGCTGGATAGATACTTATGCCAGTTTTGGTGTACACATAATTTTGATTTTTGTTCGATCAGATATTTATGCGGATAGTGTGTAACAATGTTTTTGCCGGCCACGAAGCATCACATATTTTTACCGAGGTAATGTCGTCATATACTTATGCGCCCATGGATGATTACATATTTATGCACGGCTGTAAGCCGTCATATATTTATGCTGGTGACTGTACAACCAAAAACATGTAACCACAAATCGTATCACTGATCTTTGGAAAGTATACAACATATTTTGTGGGGTGGTTATTAGATGAGTGTAGATGTAATGGATAAATATTGAATATTTTCACGCTCCATGCTCGCGATACCGTATCAAGATTTAGCCATATTTCCGAACTATAAATCATCGTTTTCTATGCCAAACACGATTCTCCTTCTAGTGCGGATAAAAGGTGGTTAGTATACATTTTGTCTGATATTTTCAGGATATTTTAAGCTAAGCATTTTTCAGGATATTTAACAGGGAGCCTGATGTTATCCATTGGGTGTGTAAAACGTAAGAAAATAACAACCCTTTTTTTAATAGGCGCGCATGGGGAAAAGGCTCCATGCACGCAGACATAGTGGCTGATGAAGATTACATTTCCACACCAGCTGTTCTTTGCTTAAGGATCTCTACTGTCATTTAACATATGGGGGATGAGTCGTAAATTTAGAGAATCAGAAAAAGAAATGTTAAGAGTTGATCCAGATGTTTCCTAAGTTTCTCAAGCAATTTTGTATAAATTTTCAAGACTCGTAAGAAAGAAAAAATATTATTTGCTGCAAGACGCGTATCTCTTAATAACATAAATAGAGCACATAACAATAAATTATCATAAAAATAAGAAAATTGTTTTATCTCGCGGCTGCAGGTTGTTAGTTTAGCATATTTTATGCCAGAATTTTAAGCCTGGCGCTGGTTTTCAACTGGCACCTTTAGTTGTTACTTCATATAAATGTAATATAGTTAAAAAACGCTGTTGTGTACAAAATACACTTGGAAAATGGAGTTTTAATGCAACAAAAGTCAAAACAACAGTTTTTGGTAATTTTGACAGTCTGCTTGATTTTACACTTGTAAAAATTAAGTGAAATTGAAAACAGTATATAATTAGATTTATTAAATACGGGATTTTACCATTCGATTTTAAAATGCACGCATACTTAATAATAGCTACTGTTTCAATATAAATTATGAAGAAGAATTAATTAGGTATACATAGTCTCTACACCTAACTAAACAATTGAACAACGTGCGTCATACATGTTTAACACTCACGTATAAAGAAAATATTGAAATTTTTATCGTTAAGCTCACGTGTATTGAAAATTACCTGTATATCGCTGGAGATAGTATCTATATCAATTTGTTGCGATTTTCCACGAGACTAAATAGGTAAAGCGAATCTTTAATCGCTATGTCAACCCATGTCAACATCTGTGATATTGCAGGACCCTTATATGTCTACCTAGCCGTTTTGATTTTGTTTCTGAAATACACGGATTGAATACTAATTGGCTTCTTAATAACAATGATAATAGATTGTTTATCGGATGAAACATTGATTCTGAAGTTTGTACTGCGCAAAAGGGCGAGAAACTTTCATACATTTTGTTGAGTAATGGTCGACTCAACATCATCTATACACGCTTATCAATTATCTGGATAAGATATTTTTTGCTGTTCCATTCTTCAGTTCTTTTTAGTTGGAAATCACATCAAAACACATCAAAATTCTTGTGATGTTGTTGTTTTGTTTGGATATTTGTTACTTTTCTACTTATTGTATTATAGTCTTTCTTCATATAATAACAGTCCATCATTGAAGGTAGGTAGTTACTTTTGGAAATAACTACGGGTGGAAATAACATGATTCTAGAGCCCCAGATTTTTGTAATGTATAGAGCGTAGCTTTCATATCTTTTTACCTTGGTTGTTTATTGCCGGTGTAAAACTATTTACAAGTCCAAAGTTGTGCTCGATGTGGTAAATACATTTTCCAGAGTTCTCGTGCGAGGATAGTTGGTAAACCAAAAGCCACCAATAGCCTTCCTTATCTTTACCATAATTTGTATGTAATTTTGCCTACTTTTTGAATTTTGTTAGAGATACCAGAATTCGGAGAGTTGTGTGCACCTACTTAAAGGTAAATCTGGTAGTTAAATGACTGGGTACTGTGATTTTAACAATCTTATGTCACACATGTGCACAACATGCAAATCTCGCGAGTATTTTGCTTCTTTGTCCTGCCCTGTGCCCAATTTCATTATTTGGAGCTGGTACAACATGGTTTCTTCTTCCACTCTACTATATATAAGCACAGGAAAGTCAGATTTCACCCTGATCTCCCAAAATATACGCAGTATATACAGCAATTCCGATGACTTGCTCAAACAAACAAACCATAAATGAGCAACGCAATAAAGAAAATTACCCCAACCCTCTAGCTGTGCACATGGCATAAAAGAAGTCACTCCATACCGACCAGGGAAAAACCTGCTTAGATCATATCATGCTGAAAATTGATAAAACCAAAAGTTCTGCGCA
Organism: Parapoynx stratiotata; assembly: GCA_910589355.1. Classification (NCBI taxonomy): domain Eukaryota; kingdom Metazoa; phylum Arthropoda; class Insecta; order Lepidoptera; family Crambidae; genus Parapoynx; species Parapoynx stratiotata. The sequence goes on along the minus strand of OU342466.1, from coordinate 3,214,320 downwards.
TTAAGCGATATTAAATACTACAACAAGAGATCATTTTAAAATATATTTATTTATTAAAAAAGCACTTGAACACTTAAAACAGGCTAATGTTTCTTTGCACCGTAATGATCCAGTTACAATAATTGACAGTCTTACATTCTTTCAGAGTCAATAAAATTTTAATATAATAACTAGCACAATACCAAGAAACTATCGTAACATTAAACAATGGATCACCTCGGGGATACTTAGCTGCATAAGAAACCGTAATAAACTACAATTAGAATCTAAGAAAGACCCATATTATGAAATAAAAAAATATAACATATACCTATCAGATATCGAAACTATTGCAATAAAATTATTAAAAAAATGAAAAAGGAAAAAATTTAAAAACTAATAAGTTGCTTTGAAGAAATATTAAAACAAATATTAACATACAAATATTGTAAATACATGAAATGCATTTGCCAACTTCGCAAATAATTTTTTGGCTAATATTGGCTTAATAATATTAATAATTATAGACCGATTTCAGTACTACCTGTTATCTCAAAAATTATCGAAAAACTGCTCATACCCCTAAAGTACCTAAATTGATTTTATATATATATTATCACCGTTCCAATTTGGCTTTTGACAAGGGAAATCTACAAAAGAGGCAGTTTCTGCATTCAGTTCCTACGTCATTAATTACGTCGATAATAAAAAGAAATGCGTATCTGTTTTCCTTGATCTAAAAACTGCTAATAAGCTACGAAATCTTGGCGTGAAGGGAACCACACTTTCCCTGTTTAAAGACTACTTATCGGGCTGGAAACAGCAAGTCAAACTGGGAGACTGCATTAGCGATGAGGCGAACGGTGTCATATGGCGTACCGCAGGGAGGCGTGTTGGGTCCAACGCTCTTCCTTGTTTATATAACTAACTGTGTAATTTGGAGTTAAAAAACGCTAATATTTTTTTTTCTACTTATCTGACACCGCTGTAGTCTTCTCTGGGAGTCCTGGGTAGATGTCAAAGCATATGTTAAGCAGGGTCTGAGACTTGTTGAAAACTGGCTTCGTGATAAGATACTCACTTTAAACCCTTCTAAAGTCAACTAGATCTGTTTTGGTATTTACAACGATTCATAACCCAGTAAGGAGTTTAAGATACAAATACATAATTGTGACATCGCAATGTCTTTAAAGATATGTGTATGTCCGAATTTAGAGAAGGTTTCACAAACTAAATATTTAAGAGTTCTAGTAGACCAAAGACGGTCTTGGTATCCACATCTAGAGTATGTTGGGAGTAGAATTAGAAAATTAACGTGGATTTTTTTAAAACTTAAAAATATTGTACTTCTTTATCACTTCACTTCTAATGGTTAGAAAATTATATGTCATGCAGACAACCCTTAAGAAACACCGTAAGTTAAACTTTGATCCAGGTATTATTTGTAGGAGACATAACGACAAAGTCTTAAAATTGCCGAGGATAAAGTCCTTATTTGCTAGGAGCTGTCGTCGACCACAGAGGAGATAATACTTTTGTCTACCCCTTCGGACAAGAGGTGTAATGATGTTTATGTGTAGCGATAAAAAAATCGGGGGTATTCTGTTTGTCGACATCAAATGACAATGGAAATAAACTTTGGCGGATTCATTCCATCTACTATATTTATATTCAGAGTAAGCCCAAACCTGCGCGAATGACGTCGGGGATCAGACCGTTGAATTTTATATAGAGTGAATAAATTTCTACGCGAGTTTAATCCGATAAAAGTTGTTTTTTACTTGCAGTGTACTGGGAGAAAATTCTAGGACTGTACATGTTTGTTAATAAATAGACGGGTTGATATGTGTTTCATGGGAAATGTAGAAGACGTTTACGTAGTTAGAATAAATAGTAATTATCATAATTTTAAGCTTATATACATAAATGAATAAATAAATATCTTCAAACCCTATCACCTATCAACTAGCCCCATTTTAAGCGACTAATGCTGCTTGTGTTACGGAAACTAGATGACGGATAAATATATGTAATAGGTGAATACATAAACATATTCAGATTTTTATATAATATACATATAAACATTCAAGACTGGAGACATTCAAATGCCTGAAAATTCATCACCCAAACATTTGGCCCCACCGGGGATCGAACCCAGAACCTCTCGAGATGGCGACGCCTTGAGACCGGCATACAGGCCACTCGACCACGGAGGTCTTCAAATATATACCTCTCTACCTGAAATACACGAATAATATGGGCTCTAACACAACCTATTTTTATTCTATCTTAATAAAGAAAGTTTTCACAGAAATAATCCATTTTGTAATCATAATAATTATGTAATCTAATGTGGCTTACCCCTGTTGTACCCTTTGTACTGTTTAGAAGTACACGATTATGGTTTGTTGTTTACATCGATTTACTTAGACCGAGCAACTAAGACCTATGGTCTCTATACAATTTTTAGTTTGTATAGTGATATACAATCGAAATAACAATTTTTTTTTCAAAATATCCGATATCTCAAAATCTAGTAAGATTTAAAAAAAAATTAAATACCATTTTTATTTTATTTAAAATTAAGATCACGGTTCCTAAGAGAGTTTTTCTCTATCTCTTCTAGTTTAGATTTTTTGTGTATATTACACGTTGCTTATGAATTATTATCATTAGAAGACAACAAGGTAGTTTTGGAAATAAATCGAGGCTAGATGTTCTCTTAGAATGATGGGGCAAAACTTGTTCTAATAAAGGTGAAAATCTAAATATAAAATGTATTTTTTACGAATAAGGTACGTATAAGGTCACTAGCTTGAATGGAATTAAAAAGAAATATGTCTAAGAAGTTTAACAGCATTCGTCACAAAAGATGAGGAGGATTAAACGAATAATGAAATATAGATTAGAGTGGTCCAGACATGTTATGAGGATCGACCGGAGGGATGAAGCTTAATATGGAAAATGCATAGAATGGGTGTGAACGAACGTAGACGGAAGGATGAATTGAATGTGAGAAAATTATGGTATGCCTCTCATATCCAAAAAAGGATGCCATAAATTCCACTAAAGTGTAATTAGGGCAGAAATAGATACAATGGATTTTTTATTGCAATGCAAAATTTCTGAAGCTTCGAATTCGAAGAAGAGGAATTGGATTCTATATCAATTATTACTTATAAAAATAATATTCCATAGTAAGTTTTACTTTTGATTTATACGATTTAGATTCTAGTAGAGCTGAATTCTAGTAAAGTACGGGTGTCCTCTATCCTGTACCTACTTAGTAATAAATTAGTGCCTTCAGGACAGTTTAACAAGGGATGCCCAGTTCTGCCTAATCGTACCGTAAATGTTAAATCCAAAGTAATTCCCGGGACTGTTAGGACCGGAATCGTGTCACAAACTGGAAAACTTTGGGAAAACCGAATATTTGTCGTGTGTTGCTCTCCGAAGTTACACTGAAATTCGAGTTTAAGTAGCTTTTACTTCGTATGTATGGCTAAAGCTATTTTCAGTCTCTCTTATATCTTAGTCTTTACTTACTTCTTTTACTAATGTATTTACTTGTGGATGAGTGATATGAAAGATACGGTTTCTACACAAATAAGTAGTCACCAGCTTGTATGTCATAGTAGGCAATTGTTTCTACTTGGAGAAACACATCTAGTAATGTGAGTAATTCCATGCTAATATATATTATAAATGCGAAAGTAACTGTCTGTCACGCTTTCACGTCAAAACTATGGAATCGATTAAATCGTTTGGTGCACACTTAGTCTAGAGTCTGAGAAAAGACATAGGTTACTTTTTATCCCGATATTCCCATGGGAACGGGTACCGCGCGGGTGAAACAGCGGGAAGTCACTAGTAAAATTTAAAACTTCACGTGAGAATAAATATTTGTTCTATTCACAAAATATTGGCCCTCGGGGACTCAAACCAAGGATTTGATCAAATGATAAAGAGGAACACCGGTTTTTAAAAAAAACGACTTCAAATAAAATCCAAAATAAAAAAGCACTCAACCTTTAAAAAATAGAACTTATATCCTTTCAAAGAAAAAATTGTTTTAATCGTCTTCGAGTAATCGGGAAATATACATAAAAAAAAGTTTTCGTTGAATTGAGGACCTCCTCCTGTTTTTTAAAGTCAGTTAATGAATATCTACGATATAATCTTATGAAGTGAAATGAAATGAAATTTTTTATTCAATCATTTAGGTAACAACAAGTAGTTACACTCATGACGCGTCAAAAACAATAAAACTTAACAAACAAATTACGAGTATATACTTCTACTTGTTTACCTCTACATTTTTTTCTTCCTGTTCACTACCGGGAGGCCTTGTCAAGAGAATATACAAGCAAGAAACTCTGCAAGGGGTCCACCCTCCCTTTACAAAAAATTGTCTTACGTGCTACAATATACAAATTACAATAAGCACGTCTAAGTGGAATGAATAAGAGGATTTCACAAGGTCATGATTCATGACAAAATTACTCATAAAAAAAAAACAGTTTCAGAAAATTTCAATTTGATCGATTTATGCAGCTAATGACATCCTCCATCACAACATTGAATTTTTTAACATTAATATAATCTAACAATATAATAATTAATTTCCAGACCTGGTTATCATCAAAATAATCTTAAACATTATAATAGCCTTTTTTCATTAATGTTTGTTTTACAAATAGTTTAAATTTATGTATTAAATTCTATTATGTTTTTTGGGGATTTTATTACACAATTATTATTTTCTTTAATCTGAAGCTAGGAATTGCAAGTTTATTTTTATTTCTGGTGTTAATATTATGGTGCTCACTAAGCTTTACATAATCGTTCTTATTCTTGTGAACATAAACAATGTTATCATATATATACTGGGATGCAATGGTTTATATATTAGGTCCTTACCTATGAAATTGGTGTTTTGTATGGAGATTTTGGGGATGTCTGCATTTTACATACTCACATTTTATCAGTTTTCTTCACAACGACAACACCAGAGATCATAATATTTGGCATGTATCATTAGACAAGCTTTAGCAATATTGGTGTGAACACGCTTGATAAAAATTATTCATTGTTTTTTATGTTAATGCAAATCAAATGATGTATTCGGGAGGCAGTTAAAAATAATTGTCTTTGTGTCTAATTTTAACACAATTAAACTTACAAAAAATTATCAAATTAAATAATACGAGCTCAAATATATGGTCTATTTTTAGAAGACGCAATTATTTTATAAGAATGTTCTGAAACTTAATAGTTACGGCAAAATTGCTAAGACAGAATAAAAACACAAATTTCATAGGTAAGGACCCAATATTAATTTCCTTAAAGAGCTCTCTGAGCGAGTCTCGGGGTTTCAGTTTATAAATAGCTCGTACAGCTCTTTTCTGCATTATAAATATATTTTTAATATCAGCTGCAAATCCCCATAACAACAATTCATATGAAATTACACTATGGAAGTAATTAAAGTAAACAATTCGTGCTGTTTCTACATCGGTTAGGTCTCTTATTTTCTTTACCGCATAGGCAGAAGAGCTCAATCTCTCAGACAAAGTAGAGATGTGAGGGAACCATTGTAATCGAGAATCTTATTTAATGCCTAGAAATACAGTTGTGACGTAAAGACAAGTAGAAATACAAGTGTGTAGACTACTCGATTTGTTCACCTTTGACTTTTATATTAAGGTTCACATTTCTTACATTTGGTTGTGAATATTTTACACATTTAGTCTTTTTTGAATTTAGTAATAAGTTATTATTTGTAAACCAGTATAATACTCTTGAAACAGTGCTATTTACAATCTATACCAAAAATGAATAATTGGAGTATCGTATCGTCTGCAAATTATACAGTTTCACATAAATTTTGAGTATAAATATAAATCATTTATGTATACAACGAAAAGAAATGGCCTAAAATTGATCCCTGTGGTACACCTGTCGACATAGGTGCACCAGAAGACTCGGTGCTATTTATAACAACTTTTTGCGTCCTATTGCAAAGGTATGATTCTATGAGCTTAAGCGCACTACCTGACACACCATAATGTTTCAATTTACCCAATAATGCCTTGTGGTGAACTTTAAAATAATAATAAAGTTAAATCATAATGCCAAGCTTCTCTCCAATTATTTGTCTCATCCCTTATTCATCCTCTGAACGGTTATATAATTTTGCTGATTGTATAATAGGATGCAATGGTTAATATATTAAAGTTTCGTTAAAGTTAAAAGTTCGATAATAGATATGTAACAGCAAAATATTAATTTAACGTGTATTTGGACTTATCTTCGTATACAAGAAATATGATTGCAATTTTGCTATAACTACCAAAATTTACTAAACTTTGACATTTCATGAAGATTTATTGTGTTGTGGAAATACAATTAGTGAACTTATTACATAAAACTTTTTAACACTTAATGTCTTTATGAACTAGGGGTGTTCATAAAATTTAAGGTGGTCGTGAATATATGACAGCATCGTCATTTTAATGTCATTATAACAATGAAAAGTGACACGTAATAGAAATTACGTAAGAAGTTAATAATTTAATAAGCTGGTGCTTTAGGTTTAAGGTGCTCTTTGCATGAAAAGTGTCAATTTACATAGTAATAAAAAATTGTTCTGGTGATAACTTTTATTGTTGAATAAATTGAAACTTAATGTATATGTGTGTATGTATATACATGCATACATATAATCACGACTATAATCCCCCAGGGGTTAGTCAGAGACTAGGCATAAGCACTGCAAAAGCAATCTACTGGCATAGTCCGCGCTTTACCAAGCAGTGACTGCATTCAGCGTGACAGGTGGTGAGCCCGTCGCCGCTATAAGTGTTGGATGTTGTGCAGCTCCATTAGTCACCTTTTACAACACCCAAGGGAAGTGATGGGTTGGTCGGCTTGTGTAGATGTATGTGTTATATCGGTCCCCGCTCGCTTAGATATTTTTGATATTGAAAATAGAACTCTGTTGGCCCTACTATTACGTCACAATAACTATTTGGCAATATCTCAGCATCAAAATTTAATTCTATCTATCTATTGTCAATGATCTCCACAACTCGCGGTCCTGCGCCGCCTGCATGCAGCGTTTTCCTGCGACCTTCACCAAAATTTAATTAATATTTTAAAATTAAAACTACTTTACATGTTGCTACCTATAAAAATTGTATTTACAAACTAGCATTAATAAATGTTTTTACTTGTAATGTAGAAAATAAATGAAAACAAAAATTTTCATTGCATGGTAAATGGAGATCTATAGTAACCACTGTTTGCCTGATGAAGTCTTTATGCTTGCTTGTCAACAGTGTTGAATAAATATAACAAAAAGTAAACATAATGTAGCTTTTATTCTTTACAGATTTGTCCACAGTGTATTTAAGTGTATGTCTGTAGAACAGCTAATTGTTACATCAAATACATCAAATAAAAACACCCACAATCGCCTAACGAGTCAGGATTGTTTTAGTATTTTAATTGTTTGTCTTCGTTAGCCAATTGGAGAAGTCAGAAATAAATATCAGTTTCAATTCGGTTAACGATAAATACTTCTTGCATGTACTGAAGTATAGAAAATACAATTATCTTAACAAACATTTGTATTGCGTTGTATATTTAGCATTATATATTCTGTTCGAAAGACAGTGTTTTCAACAAATTACATGTTTAAATTTTAATTACAAACAATGGATCTATGGAACCAATCAATCTCAAATAAAAAAGTGTTTTGATCCGTGGTCAGGTTGAACAGTGGGTTAAAATATGGACCAATGGCGAAGACGTATGATTTCGTGATATGATAGCTTGTCCAATAGTCGAATTTTCAAATATTACTAAAATAATCATATACAATTTAACCACAACACGATGCTGGGATTAGTAAAATGGCGGCTTTCGGCACTGCTGATGTATAGTTCTTCGAGTGCTTCCAATTTTCATCGCAAATTAAACAATTTGTCAAGCTGACGTCATCATTTTGGCGTTTCCATTGACGCTACTGGTTTAGATTTTAACTATTGAGTTAACTTTTACAACGGATCAAAAATCTCACCCTTTTTATAGACATACCAAAAATATTTTTAGAAAAATAAATTTATTGCGATTTTCCCAACAACAATCTCAACACTCTCGGCATTCAGGGACGATTATAAACGAGTGGGAGGCATAACAAATTGTGACACTTCTCTGTATCGCTTTGTGCCTAATGAAATATTGCAGGGTTGTAGACAACGTTGAGAGCTCTTTAGCAGCTCGCCGTCTCTCTCCACCGCTCATTAGCCGAAGAAAAGAGATGGAACAAACAAATAATGCTTAACCACGATTTTCTACTTAATAAGGGCATTTTCTTTGAGATAATTGCCGCTGTAAGAAATCAAGCGCGCTATCGTGTTTAACCTTCTTCCTGTAATTGTTCCAGAAGATTCCGTTTACTTTATAGAAGTATTATTTTTTTATCACTGCGATCACCAACACTCGTAATCTGTTAAGATAGAGTATAAATTGAATAGATTGAAGCGCATTCGTGAATTGTAAGACTTGTAACGAGGCGCCATAGCTATATTAGCGCCTCGTTGCTGTCATTGCGCTCTTCTCTGGCCATTTTTCTCTTGGTTTCCGATTTTAAATTTGCTGTCTGTCTCTTTTTATTTGTTTTGTTCTCGAAGCTCATTCTTACGAGAGTCAGTGCGTAGAGCGGTTGGCTCCCTTCTAACAATGATTGTAAAATATTCATAAAGTGAATCAATTTTTATAAGCTGAGACAAAGTTACAACAAACCACATTATCAGTTCCTAATTTATAACAAAGACTATATGTTTCTCTAAGGCACTATTGTAAGTAGCCCTACCCTTTTTATAATATATTTAGTGTTAAATGTGAAATTGTTTTTTGTTCAGTGTAATTTACCTTTTTTATATAATTGTTTCAGTTGTGCCTTAAATCATCATTATAAATATACGATCCCTAAGTGACGACCCAACAGCATTTTAATTATTTCCGGCTTCACCTTGTCACAGACTTATGAAAATTTTTTCGTAGGACTGTTTTGTCATGTGGATCTTCAGTAGCCTATAGTTGCCCTCATGAGGTTTCGTATACTGTCAGAGCATTGACCTCCACACCAGGCTATTGACTTTATAATAACTTTTTTCGACTTTTTTACAGCTTTACACAATTTTTAAAATAAATGCATTTTAAGTATATCATTTAAAAACAGTCTGTTACTTTGCATAAATACATTTACACAGATGTTGAATATAAAATTAACATAACGTTTGGTATGGCTGCTTGTGCGGTTGCTAATCAGTTTTTGATCAAGAAATATTATTTTCGGAGATAGTCACAAATTATTGTCTTAGATATAAAATAGCCTATTACGAATGAAGACAGAATTTTATGGGTCTTTTTATGAATTTCTTACTTTTGTACATACTTCAAAACTATACATAACTATTTAGATGACTTAAATCCTTGGAGTGCTTCTTTTATGAGAATTTTTGACGTTCAAAATATTCTTCTTTTCGCCTTCGCCCACACACAACGCACAAATAAAACTACATCTCTTTATTTCAGTTCGTTATAATCCGCGATGGCGAGAGACAGCCAACTTGATATTTTAGAAGGACATAACCAGATTATTATTAAGTTCCTAAAGCTTCGCTTTTATTTAATAATGTCCTCTCTGTTGTAAAATACTTTTTTGTAGAATCCGTTCACGGACCGTACCTACCCCCGGTAGGCGTCGGAATCACCCAGTAACAGCAATACTAAATACATACTAAAAGTAGTACTGCAACTAGATAATATTTTTGAAAACTAAGATATATTTTATAACCATGATTGGACTTAAGAAGGGTGTCCAAAATGATCTAGAACTACTTCGTCAGTACTGTGTCACATTATCCGTGTACAGCATATTCCTAGAGACGTCATGTCATTTGCTTTGAACATTTCATTCGACAAGTACATAAATAGTCTTTTACTTTGATGATGGCTTGTTAATTGGTTCTACCATCAATTCGCATTAAATCAGTTTGGTCAAGGTATTGCGCATACTCCGTGCAGTGTCTTTCTTGTGGGGAAGCTCCCAAAACTATAGACACTAAAAATAATTAACTGTAGATAGCTTTTGCCGAGCATTTTTAACATAAAAAAATATGCCATTGTTCAGGGTGTCTCAATAGATTTATCACATTATTTATGTTACTTATGCTATTTACATTATTCTCTTGTAACTCCACAATTCCGGTCATAATTACTTAGCAGAATTGGTAACCAAATCAAGTATGCACAATAACCCTTTAACCCGGTCATTAATTAATACATACATACATGTAATCACGACTATTATCCCCTAAGGGTTAGTCAGAGACTAGGCAAAAGCGCCGCAAAAGCAGTCCGCAAAGTTGCCTTAATCCGCGCTTCACCAAGCAGTGACTGCACTCAGCGTGACAGGTGGTGAGCCCGTCGCCGCTATAAGCTATTGAAGGTTGTGCAGTTCTAAGTCCATTAGTCGTCTTTTACGGCACCCAAGGGAAGAAATGGGTTGGTAGTATTCTTTTAATGAGCCGCTATCACACGACTCAATTAATTAATCAGTCAACTCAACTTAATTCAACAACTAATTAATCGGATTAAATCAGTTTGGTGATGCTATTGCGCATATACCGTAGTTATGAAGGCCGATTATGAATCTAAATCTCTATATCTGTAGTGCCGTCAGCAGAACAATCTTATAAGTGCCTTATTGGTCTATATCGAATAGAATGTATTTTGATAATAATTGACTTTACTTATACTAAAAACATCAGAATACTTAATCTACAAGCTAAGGACTAACATTCACATAACATTGTGTATTTAATTAAGTTCAAATAGCCGTGTGGTAGCGCCTCATTAAAAGAATACTACCAACCCATCTCTTCCCTTGGGTGTCGTAAAAGGCGACTAATAGACTTAGAACTGCACAACCTTCAATAGCTTATAGCAGCGACGGGCTCACCACCTTCGCTAAGTGCAGTCAGTGCTTGGTGAAGCGCGCATTATGGCAATGGACTGCTTTTGCGTTGCCTTTGCCTAGTCTCTGACTATCCCTTAGGGGATAATAGACGTGATTATATCTATGTATGTAAGTTCAAATATCTTGAGTCCGTTAGTACACGCTGTAATTACATGAGTTTCACAAACCCGTGAAATCAAGATGAAAATACACTCGATTGTACTTCAAAATAGGTCGTAATTGGCGGTATATATAGCATTGTACTTATGAATATTAATTTTTTTATCACAATTAACATTTTCCAACAAAGAATTTTCTCGACAGTTCATTTTCCCATTCGTAAAGCTATTACCAAAATGTTTTCTCTATTGACGACAATTTCATTTGCATAATAGCTTTAGGACGTCCGTAGAATTCGCGAACTATAATTGAATACATGAGTCATGTACCTTAGGGTATTGTCAATAAAGGCCAAAGTTGAATGCACTGAAAACTTACCTACAGAATTCTAGACACACTTTGAAGTATCATTTTAAATTGGGAGTAGATTCAATTTACCTTTAGTTGCCTGTTAATAGGCTGTACATTCGAGGGGTGCTAGATATTGTCAGTTAAATGCCAGAACTCAAAACGCGAGTTACAAAAGGGTCCATCCATGGGGGAGGGAGTCGACCAAATGTGACATAGTGTGACAAGGGGGTGGGAGGAGACTTTAATTTCGTACGTCACATTAAAAAACCGCTCCGCCACATGTTCGCCGACAGGTAGCCTGTGAAGTGGAGAGACACCTGCAGGAGACCGACACTCGCCATCCACTCTACGGTCACTCCTTGCCTCATTTCCGACTTAAAAGTCGGAAAAATTTTCTTAGAACAACAGAGGGGATTACAGCGCATCCGGGGGAGGTTAAGAAACACCTTTGCAGCTTAAAATGCCCCGTCCAGTCGGACTACGTCCAACCGGCAGACAACTGCCACCGGGCAAGGACTTCCAGTGGCCCACCTGGCGAACACCTAACCGTCTTCGCACGGGGGTGGATCGCTGTAGGTCTAACCTCGTCAAATGGGGATATTCCATGAAGTCCGACTGGGACTGCGGTGCTCCGAGCCAAGATATGGAACACCTATTCTGTCCGTTGTGTAAGACCACCTGCGACAAACGAGACCTCATGAAATCCACAGCAAATGCTGAAAGTGTGGCTCGCTTTTAGAAGGACAAAATTTAACAACAACCATTGATTCGAAAAGGAGAAGAAGATTTAAAAAAATATACAAGTGGAAAACCTAATTTCAGAACTTCAATTTCTAGATGTAAAATGGTGAAACTCACACGTTTCACCGTCACACTACAATTGTGTCAAGCTGTGACAAGAACGGGGTCCAAAAATCATGAAATTCGTTAAAAATGACGTCATTTAAGGATGACCCCAAACCATCGAGGGTAATGTCTCATCGATGTCTCCTTGTCCAATTTTAACACAATTAAACTTACAACAAATTATCAAAACAAATCAAAACAGCTCAAAAATATAGTCTATTTTTAGACGAGGTAATTATTTTTAGGAATACTCTGAATCTTAATAGTTACAGACAAAATACTAAGAGAGAAATAAAACACCAATTTCATAGGTAAGGACCCAATATTACAAACAACGTCATTTGTCGTCATCACTCCATTCGTTATTTGAGCAAAAGTAAAAAGGGAATTTAAACTTTGGTAAATAAATAACATAGATGTCATCATGTATGAGTATGATGCATACCCGAACGCAGAGGTGCTAAAATCGCATTCCACTTAAGAGCGTTTACGCAGCGTGGGTTTTCATACAAACGCACAAGTCAATAATCATGGAAACTACTAAACCGATTTTAATTAAACTTGGTACTCATATGCTATATATCAAGGTCTAAAAAGTTAGTTAAGAACATTTTTGAAAAAGTGTTTAGAGAGACAGAGAAAGACATTTTTATGTTTCCATACAATCTAAAAATTATGTATAACTGCTCACCTAAAGAATGTTTCAAAAATGTTCTTAACTAACTTTTTAGACCTTAATATATAGCATATGAATACCAAGTTTCATCTATATCGGTTTTGTAGTTTCCATGATTATTGACTTGTCAGTTTGTATGAAAGCCCATGACGCATAAACGCTCTTAACCAGTTATGGTTTCTAAGTAAAGAAAGCTAGCCTTATGACGTGGTGAACCCGGAGATAATAAATGGCGCAGGGCGTCACTTACAATAGTGCCTTTGAAAACAATTCTCTTCAAATACAATACAAAAATATTTATTCAATTACAAAATGTCATCTTAGAAAGAGTATTACAATTTATAAATGTAATATATTACTTATTATATTGGAGACCAAAACAATGAGAAAGACAGATGGTTCGTTTTAAAAAGAAACAAAGAGGGAAATGGCCTAATCGCTCGCTAATAATTTTCGCCTAATAATTGCTAAATAAAATATTTATACAGGATATTATAGCATTTATGATATAGTTTATTATTATTATATATTATTATATATGAAAGTATATTAAACCTACCTTTTCATTCATTCTGTCTCTGCCCAAAGGTTGCCTGGAAGATATTTATTAGCTATAAGGCCGCCTGTGTTGCATTGTATTTTTTAAATATATTTCTGTGTTTTTATTAGTTGCAATAAAGAATTTTATCTATCTATCTACTCTCGTACTCGCTTTCCCTTGTGTAGCCTCGTGGAGTGTGGATGGTACATAACGTTTTCTCCTGTAATTTGGTTGTGGTATATACGTTTTTTATTAAGCGCGATAGAGGCCCAGGTACAGTATTAGATAAGAAAGTTGATGAGCCGTCCAACACCATGGATATGTTTTTACTAACTTCGGTTCTTTGCTAAGGCAGCTTACCTTTTTTGGCATTGATAATATAATTTATTACATTTTTACGATTCTTTTTGTGGCACGTTAGGTCTTAATAATTTGACATAAAGACATTCCATTTACGATCATGTTACCTACACAGTAATAAACGTAATCGTATTATATTGGTCGTTAATTTATATGAGCACAATGAAAATAATCCATCAGTGCTTGAAAAAGCTCTCTCTAGAAATGGGTCACACACAATGTTCCTATGGATTCAATCCACATCCCTCTAGCCACAAGCGATTTTATAACGCTAATAAGTCAGCGGGAGGCCATACCGGGCTATAATGTACCACTTAATCACGATTGGTGAATGTAGATACTATGACGATTCGAACCATAATGAATCGATAGGCTCCGTAATTTTAAGCATAACGTTTATTATCATAATATGAAAATCCATAATTTTGAGAGGCATAATCATCAAAACGCATAAAATCGCGACGCATAATTTTGAGAGTCCTAATATTGTATAGGCTAAAATTGTTTGTCATAAGTATTAAAAGGCATAAATTTGAAACGCACAACTTATGAAAAGCATAATGATCACAACGCATAATATTTTTCTCTGCCTCAAATTGTTTACTAAATAAATTTCGATTGCACAAATATAACTATATTATTATTGTAGGGGTCATAAAAAAAATAACCTTAACCTAATATGTATCAGAACACATTTCCTTGAGATTGGTTCTTTCGAATCTGGGTGATTATTCGATTCATTTTAGGACTACCTAATGTTATGCTAAATGAAATTAGGAATTTCTATAGTTATGTTTTAAAATAATATGCCTTTAGAGAGTTATGCCACTTAAATGTTATGAGTAAGAAGGAATATGTGACATGAGTGTTATGCTATTTTATGATTATGCCATTCGATGTATGCCAAACGATGTTATGTCATAACATCGTTTGGCTCGTTCGACGTTATGCGAAAACATGCGCTCCCGAATCGATTTCTATTGAAATGAATCTTTTATGCGGAAGAACGTGACAACTCGAAAAGGATTCAAAACAATTTTTTTTAATAATAGCATTGATCAAGCCGATAAAATCATATTTTCATATTAATCTTCCATTTTGTAAATCCAATTCAATATACAGAAATAACATTTTGCAGTTGTAGACCTTTTATACTTATACGAAATTGTAAAAAAATAAGTTTGGTCTCTTGATGATTTCTATGGAAATATGTAACAAGATGTATCGTGCTATGTACATTTAGCTGTCGTCTGTGAAGTCCCTTCCCTATATAACATAAGAACTTTTATAGGTAGTTGTAATCCGGTTAGAGTGTTCTCACGTCATCTTTAAAAACGAGATGTTTTCCGAGTTTAATCTTAGCATAAACGGTTCGACAAAGGAAAATATGCTTTATGGTGATAGCGTAGAATTTCAAAATCAGTCAAGCAGTTATAGGTTTTGGTCGGAAATTCCAGGGCAGCTTATCACGTTATTCACTTGAAGTGAAATTGTTCATTGAATTCCTCAAATTAGAACCAAACTACGTGCTTTATTCAGGAGGCTACACGTCATGTCACAACTACGCTGGTTAATTAGGAAATTATATTAATATTAACAACAAACTATCACACATATTAGTGTCCGGAGTATGTGTACTTTTATATAATTAAACTAGCTTTTGCCTGCGACTTCGTCCGCGTAGAATAGTTACTTTGAGATAGTGTGATGGTATGTAGCCTAATAGCCTTCCTCAATAAACCGGCTATTCAACACTGAAAGATTTTTCCAAATTGGAACAGTAGCTTCAATTAGTGGAATTGAAAATTTACTTCTACGCTATTATTAGTAGCAAAGTTCATAGTGGCGTAAATTTGTCCTTCATTTTTCTGGGAGACGTTATTTTTCTTTTTTACATTCACTTGCATGTCACCCGTTCCCATGGGAATATCGGGATAAAAGGTATCCAATGTCCTTTCTCAGGCTCTAGACTATTTGGTACCAAATTTCGGTTAAATTGGTTCATAGTTTTTACGTGAAAGCGAGACAGAGTTACTTTCGCATTTTTAATATTAGTATGAATAACTCAAAACTACCTGAAGGTAAGCAGTAGATGAGTCAAGTATGCCAAGTATGCCAAGAAGCTAGGGCAGCACCAAAGGATGCAGGCCTAGCGACCTCCACCTTGCTGGCTCATAAGATGCCTTTTCACGCCTCTTTTGTAGGAACCCATGCCGTAGGAAGGAGGGAACACGTGTGTCGGTAGAGAATTCCTGAACGTACGAGCAAAGTATGATTCCCTTCTTCTTCTTTTTCCTTCCCTGTTCCCAATTATATTTGGGGTCGGCGCAACATGTCTTCCTCTTCCACTCTCCTCTATTACTCGTCAAGTCAACACTCACGCCCATCCTCATCAAATCATCATTCACACAATCCATCCATCTTTTCTTTGGTCTTCCTCTCCCCACACGCCCATCCACTTTCAAGGCCATAACTTTCCTGGTGACATGATCATTCTCCCTTCTCATTACATGTCCATACCAAGAAAGTCGTTTTTCTCTCAGTTTATCAGCAATCGGGGCAACTTTCAGACTTCCCCTAATATATTCATCCCTCACTCTATCCATTCTCGTCACACCACACATCAAAGTATGATTCCCTGAACCTCTTAATGCGCGCGTAAAAATATTCAAAGTTATTTATTGCGAACCAAGTGTTCTTCTGAACATCTGATTCTTCTGAACATTTCCCATGGAACATCCGATCATCCATTTACATCTGGTATTTGCTATAATAATATGCAAAATATCGGAAAGTCTTGCTTTACTATTGAAGACAGAGATGAAGCTAGTGGCATCATAGAATTAAATTATGTACCTAATTTTATTTTTTTACACTCGAATCTGCCCTACGAGCATAGAACATTCGATAAGCTCAATTTGACGTCTAAGATCGACAATTGTCGATAAATTTGACAGATAACCCAAAGGAGTGAAAAGGACGGATGCTTTTGTCGATCAAATATGGCGGCTATCGAAGTTCTATGCTCGCACTGCTGATGAAGTAGAAATCTGAGATTCTATTGTTTCTGATGTCGTCATACATTTTAGTGTTTCCATGGACGTTATTGGTCGAGATTTTAAATATTGAAGTAACTATTACTACGGTTCAAAAAACTCTACCTGCTAAGAATGGGGCGACCCATTTATAAAACAAAACATTAGATATAAATAAATGTCTACGTTCAAACCAATTAACCTCGCCCAAAATAAATAGCTTAATGTAATGCTTGTGTTTTGGGGTCTATGGTAACGGATAGGCATACATATTGTACAGGCGAGTTCAAAAATATGTAAGTATGTACGTTTGACAATAAATGACTCTTATTGCAAGGGAATAAAGACTGTCAGCTGTCAAAAGTGCATATATATTTTTAAACTCGACTTTATAAAGACCGCCAACAACCTGTTGTACAGGTTGGCGGTTTAATTTAATGTAATGTGATGTGATATTTTGGATAAATAAATAAATAATACGGGCATGTAATTCACCATAGGGTAACAAATTGCCGACACTAATGGTAAACGATTACATTAATAGGTAAACTCATGGTGCCCATAAAGATAAAGGCAGCATTTTCTGAGTAGTTTATTAGTACAGTAACCCCCATTATTCACTCATTGATGGGTTGTTAATAATATTTTATTACTATTTTAGCACTATGAGTACTCGACGTGCAAGTGATTGCGTTTTATCTCCGTCTGTGGTACTGAGTATACGGAGACAAAACCGTACCGTACCCCAAGTATAAATTTTCATTTTAAGAACCTATTTTTTTTTAAGGATAAAAACTATTTTATTAAAAACGAGGACTACGATAATACCAGTGTCGTGTAGTGACTACCCATGAGTATTTTACAAAGTTTGGAGTTTATATCTTTTTGACAAAAATCAAGAGACAGACAAAATAAAATTTTATCAAATCAAATGAGGTTTAATATAAATATATTCATTAAAAAAATCGAAAAATACATACTATTACACGAATAATTAATCTAAAATACGTCAAAATTACAGACGAGAGCTTGAAATTTGTAGGATATGTATATCGCAAATTTATATTGTTTCAAAACAAGACGGGAAATATGTCCTCGTATCTTGTTGTTGTTTGTTTGAACAGGGATAATAAATATTGTTCCCAAAAGACGTAAATAAAGGGGTAATGGTAATGACTCTCTTGAACGTTATGGTAACAATAAGCCTTGTTATTTAGTAGGAGCAGTTCTGGCTTACCTTGCCTCAAAGGAAAAGTTAGAGAACAAAACTGAAGACAGTGCCCGTGCAAGGTAACAATAAACCATAATTATGTTCATATCAACATATGGAAATGAATTCGTAATATAAACCTTTTCAATTACACCTATGAGGGGTTCCTCACACCTGATTACACCTAATTAGGTGAGATGCTAAAAGTTTTTTTATGTAACAGAGATGAGAGTCATGTATTATCTTAGATTTTTACTATCTAGCAGACGGTATTATGAAAATAATTATAATTTTATAAATAAGAAAATAACGTTCAGCCAATAATTAAACTAGCACCCACGTTTCACCAATTATGTTAGGTCCCATGTTAGGTGGCGAGCCTATTGCCATTTATCGGGCACAAAAGTCGCAGTACATTGCTATTGCTAGGTGGTATAAGAGGAACGCTGCGGCCCATTCCTCATCACTGATTTATCCTTAGTGGCCTTGTACGACACCCACGGGAGAGATTTGGGGTGGTGACAATTTATTCTACACTGCCGTCACCACTCTGCCGGCACGTAGGTGCTAGTTCACCTCTGCCTATATATATAGTGATATAGGCGTGATTTATGTATGTATGTAATAATTAAAGTATGCAATTTTTTAGCTCGCAATAGGTATCACTTATTTAGAGAAAGGGAGAAGATCTAAAAAGTATTTCGATAAAACTTCTTCCCGTCGAGTGTCATTGTCACACAGAATTACGGTGTCTGTGAAGAATCCTATTGCCCCAGCTTCGCATACAGGCCACATACTAGAATCTGTCATTTCAAAAGGAATTTTATATGACTTTTCTTCCACTTCGGCATGATAATCGTCTTACGCCGGTTCCTTTTACGACCCACTTGTTATGTTCAGTATCTCTCTTATAAGTAGGTATATAGAACCGCATTTGTAATTAGTAACATTAAAGGTTTTCTCGAAAATACATTCAAAGAGATACGCTTTGTACTACTAATAACTCCTGATTGATAACATCTTTTTTTGAGTTGATCTATGGCTTATTACTGACAGAAATACTAGTCCTAATTTCTGACTGTGTATAAAAGTATATGTTGCTCGCAGTACACATAGACATAAAAATAGGAGGCAAAATATGGGTATAAAGGCTACCTGTCCACCGGAGCGGAGACGAGAAGCGGCGCTTCAGCTGTGTCAATATCAACCAATCGCATTGCTTAAAAACTACGCTTTGCTCTTCCCAAATCCCGATAATCCAATAGCGTTGCTAAAAATTTCCGCTTCGCACCCTCTCTCCGCGTTAGTAGATAGGCAGCCTAACTCCTCTGCTAACAACATTGCTTAATTATAGGTAACCGTGATGAACTTATAAATAATATAAATAAATATCCTCAGACATTCACACCTATCAAGTCCCATTTTAAGCAACTAAATGCTGCTTGTGCTACGGATACTAGATGACGGACAAATATATTTAATAGATAAATACATATAATTATTATTCAGAATATACATAATTATAATACTTAAATAATGAACAACCAAGACTGGAGAACAAATGTCTGAAAATTAATCACCCAAACACTTGTCTCCACTGGGGATCGAACCCAGGATCTCTCGAGATAGCGACGCCTTGAGACCGGCGTACAGACCACTCGACCACGGGGGTCGTCGCATCACTTAAGATCTAACAAGCAAAGCGCTTTCGATGCAATGCAATTCTAGGTATAAATATTCAAGACTCGTGTATATGTTCATATGAAATACAGAGAAAATGAGCATGTGACGAGGATGGCCATGAATGTGAATGTAGACGCTTACGTAAGAAAACGAAATCCCAAGGAATGATGGATACAAATTGTTAATACAATGGGTCCTTTTTATTTTTGAAAAATTGAGGAAGCATGTTACGCGTAAAGAAATAACGAACTCAGAGAATTTCTCCGAGAATTCCTTTTTTCACAGAATAGCAACAAAGGTTTTTTTACACTAGAATGTAATGTAATGTCCTTATTAAGTGTACTTAGGTACAAACCAAAAATTTAAACAAATATTATGCGAATCCGAAATTGGCCAGCGTGGTGGTGGTAAGGCCCATACTCCTCGTGTGTTTCTCCAAGTAGGAACGCTCCTGTGCCCAGTAGTGGAACCTTACAGGCTGGTACCGACGACGACTCAGTACTAACTGAACGACTGTTTTAATATTGTATACCGCCCAACGAAGTGGGCGCAGATCAGCTAGTAATAAAATAATAATAAATGTAATCAAATCAAATCATCTCTTCAAATGTCATTTACGCACTTAGTGTTTATGTTGGTAACCAAATGTATTTTTTTTTAATCTTTATTGAATTTAGAGTAAAATATCTATCATAAAAAATGAGCCCTGTAGGCCTAGCACGGGCCAGGGAGAAAAAGTCTCCGGAGACAAAAATGTTCATTACCTCTCGCTTCTTCGTTCGCGCGGAAGCGAGAGGCAATAAGCCTTTTTGTCTCTGGGGACTTTTTCTCTCCGGCCTGTGCTAGGCCTTCTGTAGTAACTATTTAGTTATCTGTGCCCCGCTGTATCACTGCTGGGACAGGCAGAGATTTTAACCCCTCATTTTCATTAATAATGTACTGATATAAGGAAATTACAATATACCACATAATAGGTTTGACCAAATAGAAAATAGGTATTATAATAACATAAATTTTTAAGTATAATTAAGAAATTGTACAGGAAAAACATAAACATATCGGCTGTATAAATATTAACAATACTCATGGGATTTTGGAGATTACCTACTTGAGAACATTTGTTAATAATGTCCTAGAAAAGAAAATTTTAATTCAATTTGAATATTATTTCAAAGGGTTTTCAAAGTCCGCTCACGTTCCACATAAGATATTTTCCCTCATAAACCGACCGCTTACGGGTATGACACTTAAATTCTTTAGGAAATATGAAATCGCTGAGCTTAACACATGCGTGTGGAATAATCCGCACTAAGTGATGGACGTAATCTAATAAAAAGGCGCATATCAATGCCCCGATTATAGCTGAGAAGGGAATTTCTCGTCGAAACCTACTGAGCTGGAGTCCGGGTTTTAGCTTACGAGCAGAGTGACGTGAACATAATATATGTCATCATTGTGGAAATGGTATTATTTCTGTAGGCTTACTCGAAAGTAAATTTTGTAGATTATAAATTATGGTTTATTTTGTTATATTCTTACTTAGGGAAGACAGCTTCGCGCATTTGTTATTGATATATTTTGTATTTTTTTTTCCTCTTGTGGGTGTTTAACACCTCTGCCTACCCCTTCGGGGTAAGAGGCGTGATGATATGTTTGTTTTGTTTTCCCAATTTCAGCGGGTCAGTGTGTACTGTTAGTTCGAATAGATATGTATAGGTAAAAATATTTAATACATGACAAGTATGACGTTTTCCTATTAACCTTGAGAAGCAGCCAAATTACTCTAAGCTCATAACCATTTATAATCATATTATGGGAAACTTTAAACATAATAAGATTAACTAATTATTTGCACTTATGTGGAGCACGGTTAAGTGTAGAAGGAACTTGATCACGTAAAGGTATTATATTCCTATTAAATTATATATGGCTTCTTAGATCTCTATTCATTTTGTTTTCCATATACTTGATGACAGTCGACTAAAATAATTGTCACTCGTGCAAGAAATCGCAAAGAAACTCAATAATATTTTGTTATATATAAAGGGTTTTTAGGTTTTCTCGAAAAACAATCGGACTATTTCTTATTTCATTACGTTAATAGGTCGATTCTGCCCACCAAATTCATGTTGACATAGCTAATGACTAGGCTGTGAGTAACGAGCGAGGCTGCCCCAGGATGTTACGGTGACACGTAATTAATGAATCATTACTACCAAAGGGTAGCCTAAAGGCTTCCAATTCATTGGTTCCTTGTATAGCTCCTAATTTAAATTCGTCATTTGTCACGTAATATCGATTTGGACACGGATACTAGAAAAACACAATAATGATACGTAATATCGTATTTGAGATTGAATTCGACTTACGATTTGACTGACTTACGTGTCAGGGCAAATTCGACCAAATTGAGATTAGTAACACGGGAATAGTAATACCAAACTGAGCTGAAATGATTGGTCGAATCTGCCCTAAGGGCGGAGCCGATTAGCTATCCTAGTTTTTTAATGTTTGGCTACACGCGAGTAATATTATTTTAATGGAGTACGCAGTTTTTCGCGCACGAATGTGTCAATGTCTCGTTTGACACAGGGCAGATTCGACCAAACGTTGCAGCTCAGTTTGGTATTACTATTCCCGTGTTACTTATCTCAGTTTGGTCGGATTCGCCCTAAAAAACTCAATGAGGGCTGACAGCAAACGAAAACTTACGTCAAACTCTTACTGTATATTTATTGAAAACACAAAAGATTAGTTTACAACAATATGAGGCTCTATTCAGACGATACAATAGAGAACATTTCAAGAATATACCCTGATAACGGCCATCCTTTATGTTTTCGGGTTTTTCTTGGAAAAATGTTAAGCTTACGTTTTAATGGGATATTATCATTGTTAGTACCTCTTTAGATTAATGTCCGCGAGTCCAGGTTGTATATTCTTCGGTTCTCGATCTAATTGGGGTGTATACAAAGCAGCCCGCGACAACGGAGGAAATGGGAGACGAAATTGGAGTATGCCTCTTGCATTTTAATTTAGAGATGGAGGTCATTATGAGACCTGTAACAATTACTCTCTTGTCGCTCGATCCATGAAATTGAAATATTTCAAAGCGGCGCTGTGTCCAGAATAGAAATAGTAACTATTTTTCAAGGGTTGGTTGCTCAATTTTTAGTAGTGTAAGCAAATTTGAAGACTGATTCGGCCTGAAATCGTTAGTGAGTGATTTGGTGCAAAATGGCTAGTCTCCTAAACTTAAGTGTTGACTATTAAAATTTGCTTGGCATGATTACGTGGAAAAGTTCGAAAGTCGTTGTGGGGTAAGGTTGTGGTGTGGCGTAAAGTGCTTGTCGCGGCTGCTGCGCGTGCGCCGCGCGGGCGCCTCCAAGCTGGGCGAGCACGCGGCCATGCTCGCGGTCGCCATATGCTGCATACTGGTGCTGCTGCTCGTCTTCATCATCCTGATCATCGTGGTCGGACAGAACATGGAGACGAAGAGCGGATCCTAGCGGCGGAAAGGTATTTTTTACTTTATGTTTTTTTTAAGATACTAGCCTGTAATTATATAGGTACACGTGTGAAATGTGGTTAAACGGAAGTAAGTATTTATATTAAATTAGAACATTAGCAACATATTGATGAAAACCTAATTCAATTCCATTCAGAAGCTTTACTATGATGTGTGCGACACTGATGGAGGAAAAATCTATAAATGTAAATTATTGTTGTAAATAGTACAACAATAATTGTACATTTGTACACCATACAAAAACTGTACAACATACATTCGCTTGCTACAATTTTATTATAATAGTTATGTTGTTTTTTTTATACTTTGTCTGTTTTTACCTTACTAACCTGGAAAGTAGAGACAGCTAATATGTAAGTGATTACGGTTAGTGTAATTAAGAAAACAATTATATTAAGTCTTTTATCTTTTTTTACGACCTCCGTGGTCGAGTGGTCTGTACGCCGATCTCAAGTCGTTGCCATCTCGAGAGGTTCTGGGTTCTTGGTCATGTTATGTTCATGGTCTTAAAATAGACCAATACGGTTATACGTCTCATAAAGTTCATACCTCTATCATTTCACCCCGATCGCTAACTGGGCCGAAATAAGGTCTCCGTTACGGAAGGCACGTAATGCTCAGATAGTCTCAGTGGCTACAGCAATTTAAGATTATTGTTGTCAAACAAGCTTACTCAGGTGCCTTAGCGAGGGCTCGAGAATCGACTCTAGATAGCGAAACCCTTGGCTAATAATAGAATAATGTGGACGTTTATATTCTAAAATCTTTGATAGTTATATTTCGTAGGCAGGTACCCTATATCTAACTGTCACCCAGTTGCAGAAACGAACTTTAAAATTTAATGTCAGCATTATCTCTAATGCTCCATTAAATTAATTTATTGAAGTGTCAAAAGACAACATTAGCCTAGTTTTACGTTGCACAAAACGACATTAGCACCCTGTCAATGCTAAAGAGACATTTAGATAGAACTACTTTGTGTGACAACCTTAACTTTAATGAACTTTAAAGTTTTAATGTCTCATTAACAAATGTCGTCCTTAAAAATCTTTGTGCAACTGTGTGTGTGTCTGGTAAATAAAATGAGTCATCGTCTGTGACGTTTGTAGCTACAATAGAAAACCGATTGTGTTTCGGTTAATATCCTCCATCTCACAGACGAGGGGTTGAACTGAAATAATACGTCATACTACTACATACTTTTATGTGCCCGAAAATTATCTAAGCTTATTACTAAATATAGCACACGTGGAAATCTACTTTATATTCTGACGTATACTGTTGACTCCTAGATTACATCAAATCAAACCGGGTGGAGCATTAGATACAACAAAAATCAATGATATTTTCTCACTCCTTTCACCAGGCGTGTGCCCAAAATTCTATCCTGAATTGATTTATCGTGAGGAAGTACTCTGTGGTGTGGTGCACGACTTATCACGCTCTGTCTATCTATTAGTGCCTTTATAACTTTTAATCTGAATTTCGCACGAATTGAAAATGCATCGGTATCATGCCCGGAATTTTATAAGGAACTTCAAATGCCTTCATCGCCTTTTCTGGAGAAAATAGCATACTTAAAAGCTCCCAGTTAAATGGCCAGCAATGCACTTGTAACTCAAGGTGTTGCAAGTGTCCATGGGCGGCGGTTATCTCTTGCCATCAAGTGAACCGTCTGCTAGTTTATCCCTATTCTATAAACTAGTTATAAAATAAATAAATAAATATCCTCAGACATTCACACCTATCAACTAGTCCCATTTTAAGCAACTAAATGCTGCTTGTGTTACGGATACTAGATGACGGCCAAATATATTTAATACATATAAATATCCTGAATATTATAATATTATTAACATCCAAGACCGGAGAACAAATGTCTGAAAATTCATCACCCAAACACTTGCCTCCACTGGGGATCAAACCCAGGACCACTCGAGATGGCGACGCCTTGAGACCGGCGGCGTACAGACCACTCGACCACGGAGGTCGTCGAGAGTCGGAGTTATAGCTTCCATAACTAGTTCCTAACTAACAGCCACGTGTTCAATATTGAATGCCATAATAAATACCTGCGTTTTGTGTACCGTTTCAACCCATTTCCCATTTGTTAACGCCCAATACGTGATATTGGAGAGCCCGCACGTGGTACATCTACGTGCCTATGAATACTTTATCGGCCTTAAAAGACGCATATATTTTCTGGTACTATCTGTAGTATTGATGTAAATTAACAGAATTAAAGTCATGAGTGCTTTAGATCACTTATACATATTTTGTGTAGGAGGAGAGTCGAAGATGGAAGTTGTGAAACATGACATGGCCAAAAAAGCGTAAGAGGTGATAGAAGAGAAAGGAAGAGTGGATGCTTAGTGCAAAATAATCCATACTAATATTTTAAATGCGAAAGTAACTCTGTATCGCTTTCACGTCAAAACTACTGAATCTATTTGATCGAAATTTGGTACAGAATGAGCCTGAGCAAGGACATAGGCTATTATTTATTGCGATATCACGGGAAGCCACTAGATGCAAAATAGAGGAAATGTGTGAATATAGGCGTGAGGATGACATGAATAGAACTGGCGAGAGTCAGGAGGACAATGGCTTGTAAGATGTAATTTCTCTGTGTATTTCATCGTCTTTTGAAGTATTTTTAGACTTAGATGGTACGTTACCTGATCGTAGCTTTTTCCTTAGCCTTTGTGAGTTTGCGAGAGCAGGTATAGGACTTAAAAGTTAAATCTTAAGGTTTCTGATCATTTATGTTTCTGGGTGAATGAATAATGTATAGAATGTTGAATTTGAACTCACTTGTACTGATGATGGAACGGAAATGGTGAAATATTGTGTCTATTCTGCTTAAAGCGGGAAGAGGGTGATAAAAAGAAGATTTTTAAGCTATTGCATAGCTTCTATCGCGGGCCTTGAGCGCGGGGACCGATTCCAGAAATTCCGTAACGAAAAAACCTCACGCTCCCCACTCCGATGCGCAAGGAGGTGTGGCTTGAAGGCCGTGCATGTTAAAACCCAAGGTGGTTACCAAAAATTAAACACCGTGTCTAAGGCAAATACAAATTTTGATTAACATCGGTTTGACCATATAAGTCTATGAGAGTAAACAATAGTGCGTTTTAAAGGATTGGTGGCGCCATCTAGTGATACAACAAAGAACTAATTTTAACAAAGACGCCACTTTGGTTTTATTTAAAAGCTAACTATTACACATTGTTTATTATGAGTTTTGTTATTTTATTAATTAGTTTATTAACATTTATTTTAGATAATTATTTTATGATTTAATTTACTTATAAGTGATCCGAACGAAATAATGTATATGCAAACTACCAACAGTTTATATAATTTGTTTTCTTATCGGTCACCACGCTCAAAAAGTGTATCTTGAATTAATATCAAAGAAAAAGAAATACTGCATGAATAAAATAAATAAATAAAATTATAATTGCATAAGTTGATACAAAATGCTATGCCATAGCTTTACCGCGGCAGTCCCCGAGTGCCACACGTCCTTTTTTTTTCTGGTGCTACTAGTGCATGTGGGCGGTTGTACATACATCCTCACTTTCCGTTATATAGAACCGTCTGCTCATTTGTCTCTCGTTTACATGAAAATGGAGTTTTTAATCCAATATCTTCAATTAAAAAAGTTTAATTTAATTCAGTATCTTTAACAACGTAATTTTTTTTCTTTTTGACGTCGCATTTCACAAAGATTTTTTTATAAAGGGCAAAAAACGTGATTGATGGCGGAAAATTTATATCTATTAATATCGGAGTTACATTGGGTTGAAATAAAATTGGGCCTTCTCTTTCGAGCCACTGAAGTTCACTAATAGGATGTAGCTACCATAGAATTAATAGAGTATATAGATATAAAAGTGTGCAAAAGAGAAAAAATCTCAAAAAGATTTGCTTATTTATTGTTGCTGTAACTGTGTGTTTGACGACCTCCGTGGTCGAGTAGTCTGTATGCCGGTCTCAAGGCGTGTCCATTTCGAGAGGTTCTGGGTTTGATCCCCGGTGGGGGGAAATGTTTGTGTGATGAACATAGGCATTTGTTCTCTAGTCTTGGATGTTTATTTAAGTATTGTATATTTTCTGATTATTTGTATGTTTTTATCTATTAAATACATTTATCCGTCAATAGTATTTGTAATACAAGCAGCAAGTGGATAGTTGATAGCTGTGAATGTCTAAAGATATTTATTTTCTGTAACTGATTTTGAAGGACAAGTCGTCATAATTCTGTATACTTTCCCTAATATATTCATTTAATAACATACATTTTTCACTTGACATTTAAATAAGATTAAAACGATTCGCCTAATACCTACAAATCTCCACTTAACTTTTATCAAACTAAAGTATAATTAAGATGATTACCGCGAAAAAGATACTCATTTAGCTTAGGACGAATGCCTCGTAAGCTTTTGTACTTAATAAGTCAATAGATTTTTATTACCTTCACTGATAAGTTTCATTTTTAATCATAATCATTTGTTCTTGTAAAGCACATGTACAATTAGTGGTATAAAGTAAAATTACCATGAGTACAGGTTGTGCCTTGCCTGGTCAGGCGTACAAAGTTGTTGGGTTTTGGTTACATGCTATTTATTGCTAATGAATAAATATTTTGCGAAAACTATAAAACGTCATCATTGGATTGAAATACAATTGTAATTATTGTTGATTTAAATTCAAAGTACGAAATTTAAAAAATGTCGAATTAATAATTGAACAAAACCAGTCACTGAGCGTCTGTTTTTACTCTTCTGTAGCACACGCAAAATTTTGTTCTTGTTGTTAAGCGTATTTTTTTTTGTATTTTTGTGTGTATGTATCATATGTATGTATCATCCTTCCATTTATCAGCTCCTTGAAATCCACTGCTGACCATAAGCGACTGCCAATGACCTCCACAACGACCGGTCCTGCGCCGCCCGCATCCAGTAAAATATATCTGTGTAATATGTAAAATGTATCGACATAATTAAACAAAGATATCGAAACAAACGATTACTTGAAATGTGGACCATAATAAACACATTTTATGTACAGTCGAGTACACATTTTAGAGGTGACAATCCTTATTTCTTTCTAATAAGAGTAAAATACTGACAAAAGATGTTACATATTTTAGGAGTCGACTGTAGCAGGCTACTGTATTCGCACGTGCCCGGTTCACTGATCAATCGGCCTTGATTGAACAAAGCAGGAACAACAGGAATCAAATTAAAAATTCGATTTTAGTAAATCCCGCGCGGCGAAGCGTTGTTAACTTTTGTTTGCGACTCAGTAATCTCATTTTGTTCACTTAAAATATTTGCGGTAAAACCTTTAGGCCTTCAATCGTAAATGAACAGAGAATTTCTTTTCTATTCAGGTAAATTGGGATGTTATTTCTGTTTTATATTGAGAAGGTTAAAAACGAAATTGAAATGCCAATTATCTATTAGTAACACTGAAAATGACTGAATAATCATAGAAGAAAATTTACGCAGGCAAACAGTTTGAGTTACTGTGAAAGTATAAAGATAGATTCATAAGTTTTAACTGTAGAATTTGTTTTCTTTTAGTTTCTAAATTATCTGTTCTTTTCAGAGTATTATCAAAACTAGGTATTGTATTTTATGTATAAAGATATCTTCGACTAGTCATCAGAAATCGTCAGGATCTCGATGCGGTCCAAGGCCTCAACCTTTCAGTACGATTTCGTATGATTCTAGAGCGCGGTCAATAATGAAATAATTTTTCGATCCGTTTTCTTAGGATAAAACATCAAACATTTTTGTTTGTCTTGTGCACTGGTGTCGCTTCTCACAACTCGAGATCTCACACACCTGTGCTGGTAGTTTCCTGTGCAATAAGGAGTTAAATTAACATCATGTATTTTACGTGATCCTTTTCGTAGCATGTTTTGTGTAAGTCCACCTCTATACTCGGATCGGGTTTTGAAAGCCTTTGATACATTTGTGCATCACAGCCGACAGGTCGTTAAGGAGGCCCCCTTTGAGTCTCCTTTCCGATGCATTTCTGTCTTGCTATTGGTTTTCTTTGAACGGGTAGTCACGGGTAGTGGATACATATAACTATTGGGTTCTTATCTATGAAATTGGTGTTTTTATTCTGTCTTAGTATTTTGTCTGTAACTATTAAGGTTCAGAGTATTCCTAAAAAATAATTACCTCGTCTAAAAAAAAAACTTTATTTTTGAGCTCTTTTGATTTGTTTTGATAATTTGTTGTAAGTTTAATTGTGTTAAAATTGGACACGGAGACAGCTCATTTTAAGTGCCTCCCGAATACATCATTTTATTTGAATTCACTTAAAAACGATAAATAATTTGTATCAAGCGTGTTCACACACATATTGCTAAAGCTTGTCTAACGATACATGCCAAATATTATTATCTCTGGATTTGTCGTTGTGAAGAAAACTGATAAAATGTTAGTATGTAAAATGCGGACATCCCCAAAATCTCCATACAAAACACCAATTTCATAGGTAATATAATATACCTTGTTTGTATAGGATTGGTATAAAAACAATCTCGAGAAGAAATTAATATTAAAGTTATATTTACAGCACACAGTGATTACTATTGTTTTTTATTGATGTTCAATAGGCTAGTTGACCCTTTTTTTATTGGGCCCCAAATGATTCATTACTGTTAACCACCACCTTAAAAAATTATATAATTTTTATCGAGTCGTGATGGTTTATGAATTATCTGTGCCGTGTGCTCAAGATTCTGGTAAACAATCAATACGCATGCGTGACACAGCCGACAGACATGCTTGATTGGTTGCGACTGGCGTTTAACGGATTTTGACAATACATAGTAATTGTTTACATGACGCGTTACTTCACAAATTTCACGAGCATGGTGCATAGCGATTTTGGCACATGAAAAAATTAAAATAAAACATGTTGGAATTGAATTTCTATAGCAATCCCTTCGTCGTCGTCGTCAGCCTATGGCAGTCCACTGCTGGACGTAGGCCTCCCCAAATTCACGCCACTTCGATCTATTTTCGGCTTCTCGCATCCACCTCCTGCCAGCCACCTTGCGCAAATCGTCACTCCACCTGGCCTGAGGGCGCCCTACACTACGCTTGCCGAGGCGCGGTCTCCACTCCAGAACTCGTTTACCCCAACGGTTGTCGGTTCTGCGGCTAATGTGGCCAGCCCATTGCCACTTCAGCTTGCTTATTCGGTAGGCTATGTCGACAACTTTGGTTCTCTGTCGGATCACCTCATTTCTGATTTTATCCCTAAGAGAAACTCCGAGCATAGCCCTTTCCATAGCTCGCTGAGCGACTTTAAGCTTGTGGACCAGCCGTACCGTCAGTGTCCACGTTTCGGCTCCGTATGTCATAACGGGTAGGACGCACTGACTGAAGACTTTCGTCTTTAGGCATTGTGGGATCGACGATGAGAATACTCGATGTAATTTCCTAAATGCTGCCCAACCCAACTGGATTCTTCTGTTCATCTCGTCCTCGAAGTTGTTTCTACCTAACTGCAATGTCTGCCCGAGGTACACGTATTTTTGAACAACTTCGAGAGCGGCACCGTGTACTGCAATCGGTTCCGGTAGTACATGCTCATTGAACATGACCTTGGTTTTATCCAAGTTCATCCGTAGGCCGATGCGTCCAGAAGAGTTATCCAGGTCATTTAGCATTTTTTGTAGGTCCTGCAGCGTTTCTGCCATGAGAACGATGTCGTCCGCAAATCTCAAGTGAGATATGTATTCGCCATTAATGTTGATGCCTCGCCCTTTCCAGTGCAGCGTCTTAAACATGTCCTCCATTGCATTTGTAAACAATTTCGGGGAGATTACGTCCCCTTGCCTTACACCTCGATGCAATGGTATACATTTTGTTTGCTGATTTTGTACTTGGACAGACATAGTGGCAGCTTCGTAGAGACATCTCATCACTTGGACGTATCGCCAATCTACTTGGCATCGCTGCAGGGACTCCAAAACAGACCAGATCTCAATCGAGTCGAAGGCCTTCTCATAGTCCACGAATGCTAGACACAGGGGCTGATTATACTCTTCGGTCTTCTGTATAATCTGCCGCACTGTGTGGATGTGGTCTATGGTGCCGTATCCGCTCCGAAATCCAGCCTGTTCCGGTGTTTGAAATTCATCGAGTCTTCGCGCAAGGCGGTTCGTGATGACTCTTGAAAACAGCTTATAGACGTGGCTTAGAAGGGAAATGGGTCGATAGTTCTTCAGCCGAGTCTTGTCTCCCTTTTTGAAGAACAGGACGACCGCACTCCTACACCACGCCTCCGGAGCAATCCCTTATTTATATTTATTGAAATTGGTATATTCCGAGCCCTTGTACTAAATACTATATGAACTAAACATTATTTTAATTACTTTTCATATGAGTTAACTAGCCTATTGGCAGACATTCAAATTGCTCACCTGATCGTGAATGGTTGCATCCTTGTACACTTGTGATATACAATGTAAAGTAACAGTACTAACTCTGTAACGTAATATTGACAAATCAATATTGACATGCTTTTAATAATTTCAAAAATTGTATTCGAAATTACAGAAATCCAATGCTTATCTAATGAAATATAGTTAGGAGTATGGCAGATAATTCTACAAGATGAAAACAAACCTGCTATAATTTTTGCATTAACGACAGAAAAAAGGTTTTTCAGATGCCTCGTCCTTATACCCGAAACAATCATTGCCTTTTCAAAAGGAGCAATTTATGAGCGGGATAAAATAAAAATACGACCGTACAATATAAAGCTCGCTTTATTGAGGAAGATTCTTTTTTTTACTTGGGGCAGTAAACCAACCTTTGCACATAAATGACAATAAGGAAGGATACGTGTAGCTGCTACCTGCATACGAAAATACTCCCTTTACATGCATGGCTTCGTATACAGGTATTAAAGACAGAATGAACCACCTGTTCAGTGTGGATGTTGAAATAAACCAAATATGAAAGTCCTCATTAAAAACCTAAAGCAACCTTTCTATAATTTTTGTTTGTCAAATTTTATTTTTTACTCAAAAATAACGTATTAAGGAATTGAATGCATTTTTTTACTGATGTAGATTAATAGGTCTTCCATACGCAGTCGAAGGAAAAGTTAGTTATTTTTTTGATTGAGCAGTAAAATAACTAGTAATTTATAATAAATTAAATAATGGACTATTTTACTACTCACTTACGAAACGAAAATGCAAAATATTAGTACAAGAATGGCTTCTTAATATTGATTATGAAACTACTGAGAATCTGCTGTCGACCATATTATAATAACACAACATATTCTAATCAAACAATCATATTAATATAAACGCTTACTCGCTCTAACACATTTAAACGTATATGGCACATTTTTATTTGTTATAATAACAACTAGGTATTGCCTATTGTGTTCTACATACTATTTGTTTTATTGTATTTAAATCATAAGCCTTGTTAATTGATTAATTGTTTAGAGGGTGGGAGCCTGGCGATCCGTCACACAGGGAATACCCTAGTATGGACACCAGTCTCTCACAAGGGTAGTACACTAGGTTTATTATAATTAATGTAACTCTGCAACTCTAATGATGTGCTTCTTTTAAGAGAGATAATAAATGATTCAATTATTAAATTATTATTTATATAAAGAGTTAATTATTACTGAATAAATTGTAGACCATGTCAATAATTGCAGGCAACAAGTATTATGTGTATTTTTATCGACGAAACAATAGACAAAACTCCTTGGTAGCACTATACGAGTCCGTGACCTACCGTTACGCACCGGTGATTTTCTGTGATCTCTATTCGCGTACCTCCACTTATATAATTACAATATCAATGACAAATATGATAAGCTTATTACTTCTACCATTCTATTTGCTATTTGTTGAGAGTTATACTCTTATACCCCTCTACAGGCAAAGAGTACATTTAATTGTTGCCGAGTTTCTTGTGTATTCTTTTCAGCTCAAAGGCTTTTTGTACTTATACGAACGGATGGCTAAGATGTTTCTTAGAATATTTCGCAACGTTCATAAAAATTATGTCGATGTCGAAGAAATGTATACGAATTGTGAACGTCTCTAAATAATAATGGTGAGATGGGCTGAGGAACATGCTGGTTATTATTATCTCTGAAGAACTTTTACTGAATGATTCATGATCAAAGCGTCGTGGTTGTACTTGATACAAGCGCTCGCGGTAATAAACATTAATATTATGATTAATTATTATTATTTAAATTGTAAAATAATTATTTAAAGTGTCAAATGTTGACGATTTTAAGTGCCAAGCTTGGCCTATGAAATAAAGTTATTTTTGATTTTGATTAGAAATATGTTACGTTTATTCATAAAAGGTGTGTTTTAGCATACAGCCTTCATTTACACTTTTGTGTGATTAATATCATATTATGTGATGCGATTTATCCTTAGATATGAAATATATTAATTTCATTATTCGAAAAATCTAACGCGTCAGGGAAAGTTTTTTAATATGTCCTTTAATAAAATGATTACCTCCAAAATTTTGGAGTTAGAAGTAAACTTTGCACAGCGTCTAGGGTGCGCACTAGGGTGAGAGTATTACCATAATTTCTCATATAACTTTGGCCAGTTATTGACTTGCCTTAGTAATCCTGACAATTCGTAAGAAGGCAATGTCGATAAAGAATCGATTAATGCCTGGCTCCTGCAATCCAAATCATTCCATATACAATTGTGAAACTTCAACAAAAATAGAAATATTAACTATTATTTAGATGTTTCAATAAATCTAGTATTTTTGTATAAACGTTTGAATTGTTTATTAACTTGTTATTAAAATATTTAAACAACTACAACATATTATCACGCCTCTTTTCCCCAAGGGGTAGACCGAGGTGTTACCACGCTCGGCGGTGGGATCGAACCCGCGATACCCGCAGCCTCTCGAACGAGTAGTGCCTATAGGAATTATTGAATTCAATTACAATTTTTTCCAGTATGTACAGTTTTTTATGAGGAAGACTTTGAAAGGTATTTTTTTAGTTAAGGAGAGAAAAGTGTCATTAATCTTATTATGATTAATGGTATTTTCTAAAACTACTGCTAGTGGAAGTTTACTCAGAATTTACGATAAATATAGATAAAACAAAACATACCTTTGATTTAATTTGAATATTATATTTATCACGTTTCACATCAGATTTATTTTAGAGCGGTTGTTTCCTCTCAAAGGAAGTGATTGTATAATCGCTCATGAATTTTAAAAACCTTTCTTCTTTGCGCCTTAAAATAATATAGAATGATGTAAAAGAGATATTCAAGTCAAATATTCCTAGTGAATAAGCGGCTTTGGCTCGAGCGAGCACTGTTCAGGGAGGGCTCAATGGCCCAATGATTTGGGCCTTTACTGTTTGATAAATGTGTTTTCGATTAACCCCAACTTAGCACATGATATGAAATTACAAACTGATTACCTCCTTTTCGGGTGTGGATATCGATCTCGCACTTTCATTGTTTTTATTATACAACTAGTAGTACACTGAATAGCAATGAAAATGGTGGGTTAGAAAAATCTTCAATATCTTCCAAAGTACTTGACCTAGCATAATGATTTAAAAACTAAATAAAAGCGTGTTTAACGCCGCATAAAATGATATATAAAATATTTACATTTGTTTTTGAAAATTGTATAAAAAATTTAAAATGTAAAATAATGTCTTGTAATTTCTACTTTTGGGCTATTTGCATATACTAATGTCCTTAAATTTGCTTCAACTAGATGCAGCTACTGTATACGTACATTGCCTTTAACTCGTCAATGGATATTGTTTATTTCAGCAACCGTAAGAAAGCGATTTCTCAAAACGGTTGACACCATATAGCGATCCTCATACGTAGTCGTTCACCTTGTTCGGCTTGTTTCTGGTCTTCCAAGATTAAACACTTTAATTCTTGTTAAACTCTAAAAAGAGTCACGGCTCGAGTTGTCGCTGTATTTTGTTGATTGCGCCTATATTCAATATTCAAGCATTGTTAGGATCCTTAACATTCTGTAGAGGTGAATTGAATGATTACTTAAGAAGATTCGAATTTGTAGGCCAGAAACACCACATTGATTGCATTTTTTCTTTGAAAACTAAAACTAACGGAAAATAACTGATTTAAAGTTTATGGTACAAAATTGAAAAACGAAATTTTTTTTACATTTTCAGTTTTTCATACAATTTCAAAAGTGAATGGAAATTTTTATATATATCGTTTAATGTGGCATTAAATATTCATTAATTTAGTTTTTAACTCATAAAGCTAGGTCCAGTACCTATGAAGATATTGAAGATTTTATAAGTAACCCTCTTTCTTTGCTGTTCAGTGTATAAATAGCGGCATTAATCTTTGGTGTTGACCGTTACGTGGAGGCTGCCAATATCTGCGCATGGGGAAGTGACTTGGCACCAATGAGGAAGACGGAATGCGAATGGAGAGCCAATCGGCGCCACCGATCACGGATGGGATGAGATGCTGAGCGCCGATTGGCTTACGGTCAAAGTACTGTTACCACTTACCATGATCTAGCATATGACCAGCCTGATGGTAAGCAGTTACCATAGTCTTGATACAATATTCTGGTATCTTGGCACTATTCACATATTGCTTGCCCTCGTAGAAATTAAGAGATGTCAACATTGTGGATAATCCTTTTCGCTTCCTATAAAACGCCATCTTAATGACCATTCACATCGGTACATGTATAAATTACTTATTTACATACAAATAACTTTATAGATATGTATAAATAAATACACAATATTCGCCAATACACATACAGACAGAAAATATTTTCATTAAAAGTTTCGCTACGTTCGTAGTTCGCTACGACGTAGCGGACTCGTAGTATGACAGTAGCATTTTGATTGAAAACATTTCATACCGCGTTTCCCATATTTGCCAAACAATTTAATTTCGACAAGACAAACATGGCTGAACGGCTGCGTGCCCTTCGCCTGTTACGACCGATCGGTGTCTGCTTTTAATTAAGTTCGTGTAGTGGAATATCATTGTTTGGAAATGTGTGGAAACAATAATTAACTTTTAAAGTCTTTTATTATCGTGACTCGTTTGTTATTGAAGTAATCACATAGCTTTGTATTACAAGTTTCAACTGTCAAATAAAGTCACTCGAGTTTTACCTTTTTCTGTTTTTTTGTGGTCTGGATAGCTTTTACTGCAGACATAATTATCATTATTGCACCCATTTTTATTGTTTACGAGAACAAAATCCTCACTCGCTGAGCTGTTCTTTGAGAATTTTTATTTTATTCCTCTATATGCCTCTTGGCTTTTGGCTTTTGGTACTTCACATATGTATATTTGTAAATAGAACTACACAAGAGTCCTATATGTTACAGCATCCATTCCATTCTGTAGGTGTTTTAGTTAAATATTTGATAGGGAGCAATAGCAAACTTCGACGGACTAAAGTTACACAGATTGTTTGGAGTCTCTCTGGCAGCTGACCGAGTTAGTTACTGACATGCGACGTCCAGCAACGGATAGTTGGTATTTATTTAATTATAAAACTCTTTCGTAATTAAGACGCGAATGGTTCGGTTTTATTCCCATTGCAATTTGTGAACTTCCAAGTAGTGAGGGTAATGAAGTCACACCATGGCTGTTCGATTATTTTTTAATACGAGGATTTGGTCACAGTGCTTCAGATTTATTTTAAATATATTCAATTTTAATAACATAGGCAGTAATCAATTTTTATAAATTATTTTACTTTACTTTACTTTAAAATAAATTGTATGTAACATATAATTTATTTTTATTTTACGTATAAAACCTTGTTCCAGCAAAATTAATTTTAAGGTCCTGTAAGATAATTTATACGTGACCGAAACATCTCGAACAAAAAACAGCACCCTTTCGAAGGGTTGCGGGCGGAAGAGTAAGTAATTATCCTGGTCACGCGATGTGCGAGGGTATTGTTGCTAGTAGTCGCAATTAAGGGCTCTTGGGTCTTCAGGGGAGTTTGTCTTAATGTCCATCGTCTTCTGTAGCTTTGAGTATTGTGTAAGCAAGAAGTTAGAAAATTCAGTCATATTTTACAAACACAAAATCAATACGAAAAATCAATTTCTTGTCGGATATATATGAACACACAATAAATAAAAAAAAGCCTCTTATAAAAAAATCCAATACCTTTTTTAGCTATTTTTGTTTGAATTTTAATTTTAATTTCTTTGATCATAATTTAAGGATTATAAAAGAAACATGGGTGGAGAGTGGCCGCTTAAAAAAGAGCCTTATAAGGAAGCTCAATGTCACCCAAAGGGGAATGCGGCCTTGTCCATATCCCTCTATGGTTGGAATTTGTGTGATTGAATCAGTAATAAGGAGATTCGTAGAAAAATGATCTGATAAAGGTTGCAAAAAGCCACTGCACGGGACCCATTTTTATGGAAATCCATGTGGGAGGCCTATATCCAGTAGTAGACAATTTTCCTGGCTGAATATAATGATGATAAGTAATTTATAAAAGTTTGTACAGTTCTAAATTGATACCGTTAGGAAATCGTAAAGCCAAGAGCAAGCGAAGAGGAAATCATAAAGGGAATAATTTTCCGTTGTCAAACTCGAATTACGGTTTTACCTAACAAAGAGAGGAGAAACAGAATTATAGGAAATATTGGAATTACGATTTCAAAAGGAAATGGCGTTGAATCTTTCAGTGAGACTCAAGAGTCGCATCAATGTCGAGTTCGGTAAATATTTTATCTAAAAGCAAGTGATCACGGCAACATTTGCGAAAACACACTCGGCAAATATTGATAGGGTTTCAGAATAACATGGCTTCCCTCCACTGCTCAGTTTCAATTTGCCAAAACAAACACTGAATTTCTATCTTGGTCTTTTTGCTGTTTATTGGCGAGCGACCTATTTTGTTGTGATAAAGTCATTTTTATAGTAACTATTACGAGCTACGTTGATACAGTTTTGGTATCGATTTTTTCAGCTCTATTAAGGTTCTATATTTGGTTTCTTGACAGACTTGTTTAATTTATTGACATCTTTTATTATTAAGCACATAGGACTGCTTTCCGTGTGAATTCCCCTTTATTAGAGTTCATATTAGTTGAACAAACTTCATTTCAAGAACCCTTTACCTAAAGTTATTTAACGAAAATATTTTAATAGCGGGTGATAATCTTTATGACAAGAATATTAGTAGAAGACACAGTTATAATACAAGCCAAAATAGTTTGTGTTTTTACGCAAAAAAAAAATAGAAATTGATTAAAATTCACATTGTATGACTAGATGTCTTACTTGAAATATATTTATATGTCGAATCTAGAAATCAAATGTAAAAAATGACAACAAATAACTAACTCAAAAGGTATAGTTCGCCGTCAATTCGTCTGTATACCTCAAATAAGCAGTCATTAAACTCACTGTCGTCTGTCGAATTATTTTTACTAAAATTTGGAAGCATTTAGTTTCCAACTTAAAAGGTTTTCCTTTTGTATCCGTCAGCGTCACCCATCGCACAACTTGAGATCCCTTGATCGATCGGTGTCGAAGTAACACTTACCCAAATTCTCACAGGTTTTCAACCCTTGTGGCCGGATCGTGATTGAAGATCGAAAAATAAGTTGGGATTTAGTGATTCTTTACAGCTACTGCTAGCATGTGAGACTTTTATAATATTCTTCCAACAGAGTTTTTAAGAGCTGTTTTTAAAAGTATGGAAATTCATTATCGGTCCAAGATTATTTAATAAAAAGCGTTGCAAATGACTCTGCACCACCTGATAATATATCTGCAAGCAAACATTCACACCTATCAACTAGCCCCGTTTTAAGCAACTAATGCTGCTTGTGTTACGGACACTAGATGATGGATAAATATATTTAATAGATAAATACATATCATTATTCTGAACATATATAAACATCCAAGACTGGAGAACAAATGCCTGAAATCATCACCCAAACATTTGCCCCCACCGGGGATCGTACCCAGAACCTCTCGAGATGGTAACGCCTTGAGACCGGCATACCAACAATAAGTAGTAGAAGAGTAATTAAGTAACAGAGAACAGTAGGCCTAACCACTCCCACCTTACTAAAATAAATCTAAGTTATCTAAAATTTCAAATTCCCGCGGAAGCAATTCCAAGTATACAAGAGTCTATAGATTTCCGTTCCTTTTAGAGAACAAGGGCTCTCCCAATCAAGTGTTAAACAAAACCGGATTGTGTGATGAAAGGAGGATTCAGAGTAGCGTTGTCACACTGAAATGGTATTTAAGACAATGGCATAAGGTTGGTTAAGAGAAAGTGTTAAGTTGGGAGCTCTGCTGACCTTACAAACCTCACCAATACGGCTCCCGATTTGCCTCCGCCGCGATTTTCCCACTGACCCACTTTTCTTGTAATTTTTTCTCGTACGAACTAAATATGGAACGCAATTTCTCGAGCAATTAGTGCCGTACACTTTAAGGCTTCATTATTTAGTTCTGTCTTTAAAAAGTCTGGTGAGACTTCGCTTAAGGGGAGGAAGTTAATTTTATCCCAGACCTGAGCTGAGCTGATATTTATGAATAAATGTACACGATGCGCTGCCGGTGTCCCCGAATGGACGAAGAGGTCTGCCTACATAAACGGAATGATAAACATGCAAGACCTTTCCCTATGGGATAGGCAGATATTACGGATCTTCAATTGCTACGATATGTAATGTAATACATACTAAGACAACTGGACTAGATTTAACCCAATGACATCGGCATGCAACCTAATTTCATAGACAAAATCCAGCCTCTCTAATAGAAGTGTGTACACGTCCGGCCGTCCGGTTGACCCACAAACACCGGCCGCCGGAACAAAAGACGCCCACAATAGCCGACCTTGGCTTGAGCGGGAACAGCCTACACACACGATCTCTGATCCGGTGTCTAACGAAAAGTCTTCGCTTTTAATATCCACTAGTTAATACCCAGTCAAATGTTTTTAAGCATGGATTGAGAAAAAGGGACAATTTGCCTTTTTTTTGTTGATGAGGATTCCATTTACGGACCGCTCCTAACGCTGGATGAGCGCAAGGTGTGTATAGGACTCTCCATAAATGCCGACACCACCTACTTAAACTTCGCGATATAACTACCCAATCCTCGCGGATTGTCTAAGCGTTTCTCCGAGTTGATTCTAAAGCTAACAGTTGTGACAGGGTGAAGCCGGAAATAATTGAAATGCAGTTGGGTAGTCACTTGGTATCGTATATTTATAAGTAAGATTTAAGGCACAACTGAAACAATTATATTAAAAAAGGTAAATTACACTGAACACAAAACAATTTCACATTTAACACTTAAATATATTATAGAAAAGGTAGGGCTACTTACAATAGTGCCTTAGAGAAAACGTATAGTCTTTGTTATAAATTAAGAACTGATAATTTGGTTTGTTATAACTTTATCTCAGCTTATAAAAATTAATTCACTATATAAATAATTTACAATTATTGTTAGAAGGGAGTCAACCGCTCTACGCACTGACTCTCGTAAGAATGAGTTTCGAGAACAAAACAAATAAAAAGAGACAGACAGCGAATTTAAAATCGGAAACCAAGAGAAAAATGGCCAGAGAAGAGCGCAATGACAGCAACGAGGCGCTAATATAGCTATGGCGCCTAGTTACACAGTCTCCCCTCTGCTGGCCTTCAAGATGCCTATTCTCTATTTCCAATAGAACTAGGTCTAATAAAGGTTGTTAGGATGGTGAAGGTCTCATCATCCTGGCGTTTGTCTCGGCTACGGCCTAGCGTTTTCAGACCATGTTGAATTGTTGATACAAATTTGAAAGTCAGTTTCTTTGGTTGTGGCTGGCTGACTGGAATGAATATCATGAATTTTATGTCAAAAAACATTTATTATTTATTTACTTTGTTAATGTATTGTATTATTCCGAACGATTTTCATATAACCTTTCTCTCTGTATCTCTGAGCCCTAGATCTATCCTATCTTCCCGATGAAGACCAGCGCTTCGGCCTGTTTGTCGTATACGCTGAGCTGTCGTAACCTCTTCAGCAACATTATATTTTAGCTTAGCGAGATAAAAACTAAATAACTCTCAAACTAAATAAAAGAGGTTTTAGTCAAATAATTAAATAACACACATTGTCAGTGTCCTCAACTGCAACGAAGAATTATTTTTTTAATTAAAAACAGCTATCTTTCCAATTAAAAATATACGATAGAAATCTCACTGCTGTTTAACAGAAGTAAAGGTAAGAAATAAATTAGAACTACGTGTCGTGGACGGGTTTTCTTATAAATTAAAAAGAGAAAGTAATAATAGGAGCGGCAGCGCAACCAACCAGGTATTTTTATAATTTCTGTCGTCCGTCGAGTCTCTAGAGATTTTATTCTTCTGGAAATAT
This sequence comes from Parapoynx stratiotata, assembly GCA_910589355.1. Classification (NCBI taxonomy): domain Eukaryota; kingdom Metazoa; phylum Arthropoda; class Insecta; order Lepidoptera; family Crambidae; genus Parapoynx; species Parapoynx stratiotata. Next base: position 3,172,495 of record OU342466.1, on the reverse strand, counting down.
ATTATGTTCGCGATGCATTACTTCGACAAGGCCAATACTGTAACTGTAAAGCGTAGCAATTTGAAATAAGAGTTTAATAACTTGGGAGTTGCGTTGGTTTTGTGTTGATATCTTTATATTTTTATGTCAATGTTTGTATGACGATTCACAATCTGACAAATTAAAAGACACTGTATAATTACCATAAATTTAAATAAGACTTTTGATTGTTAAAAGTCATCATTTTACTACCTGATTCCCAATGGTATTTAAAGTTATCGTCATTGATCATTTTTTTGGCATAATGTTTTTACTTTGAATACTTTGGCATATTAATTTTGCATAATGTTGTTTGGCATAATATATCTTAAGCATAACTTTCTTTTGGCAAAATATTTATTTCGCATAATTATAATTTAGGCAAATGTAATTATCCATAATATTATTCCGCATAATGGTGTACGGCATAATGTAAAGTCGATTAGGTACGACGACGAGCAAAGCGCAAGAATCGATATTTTTTATTGATAATTATTTAAAAAAAATTATGCGAATAGTTAATTATGCCTTGAGATGGTTATGCCATTTGTAATTATGCAATAAATAATTACACATAAAATGTTAGGCCAAAATCAATTATACGTATAGTATATTTAGTGTTGATTCCAAAATCAATTATACGTATAGTATATTTAGTGTTGATTCCATTAATTATGCCAATTCATATTATGCTTCAAAATTTTATGCAAACAGATAGGGAACCTATCGTCACACAGCTATTTTCTCCATCATTCCTCTTTCCCACCTGACCTATCATTAGATAATTATGTTCCTTAGCCTACCCACCTACCTACCTCTGCCCTCATAGCCATCTAGTTGTTGAATATACTGGAGTAGCTGTTTTTATTCAAAATTAAACTAAGAAAATTACTAATAATTAACGATGGCAGCTTCATTAAACATCGATGCTAGCACTCGATTCGGCGAGCGCACTCGACCTCGAGAGTGATTACTGTTCACTCGATGCATTCTATTCCTATTTCAAATATGGCCGACATGGAAAGAGCCCGCTCAAGGACCCACGCTTTGCATATATTTTTTAAAATACTTTATTTGTTTGTGCTACTGGGTAAATTGATGTTCATGTTTCAAACGTTAGCTGTTTGGCGAAGTTATAATTAAAGAATGTTAATTTAAAAATAGATAAATTCATATTTTATTCCTCATTTAATAAGTCGTGACACAGATTTCACAAACACGCACTGAAGCGGACAAATGTGGACTGTATGTGAATTATCAATGGAATGGCTGTTACAGGTGAAAATAAATAGCACGAAACACAATGATAAACTATTCAGCTTTTAGTAATTATGACAAGCTTATGACAAGAAGCAATAAACATTAAAGAATATGTAGAAAAATATTGGGTCCTTACCTTTGAAATTGGTGTTTTTCTTCTCTCTTAGTATTTTGTTCGTAACTATTAAGTTTCAGAGTATTCTTAAAAAATAATTACCTCCTCTAAAAATAGACCATATTTTCGAACTCTTTTGATGTGTTTTGATAATTCGTTGTAAGTTTTATTGTGTTAAAATTGGACACGGAGACAACTCCTTTTAAGTGCCTTCCGAATACATAATTTGATTTGCATTCACATAAAAAAGATAAATAATTTTTAACAAGTGTGATATCACACATATAGCTAAAGCTTGTCTAATGATACATGCCAAATATTATCTTTGGATTTGTCGTTGTGAAGAAAACTGAAAAAATGTTAGTATGGAAAATGCAGAGTTCCCCAAAATCTCCATACAAAACGCCAATTTCATATGTAAGGACCTAATATACAAAAATTATGTATCAAAGGTTGCCAGGACTTCAAGGAGTATGCAACAACGCACAATTACGTAGCTATATTTTTTCCATGCATACGTGGAAATACTGAGAGACTGAGAGAAAAACGGCTTTCTTGGTATGAACATTACACATAATGAGGAGGGAGAATGATCATGTCACCAGGAAAGTTATGGATTTGAAAGTGGATGGGCGAGAGACAGACCAAAGAAAAGATGGATGGATTGTGTGAATGATGATGTGATGAGGATGGGAGTGAGTGTTGACTTGACGAGTGATAGTAGAGAGTGACACAAGAAGACATGTTCCGCCGACCCCAAATAGAATTAGGAACAGGGCAGGAAAAAGAAGATACGTGGAAATACACACAGAAAATAAATAAATTATTCGTAATAAAATATATACTTCTGCGTAAAGCTTTCGATTTATAACAGTATTTACATTTCCTCAAGAATATATCATACACAGAGTGTTTTATTCCTACAGCTTTTAATACCTTGCAAAAATTTTCGTTACCAAGGGCGGATTAGAAAAAAACTTTTAAAGGAGGCAAAGGTATTCAAGCCTAACTCGGAATGTAAACTTTTTACAGCAAAAAATTTCACGAAGCCTTAATTTTTTACTTCAGTGCTTCGATGGGCTTGTCAAGTTTTTTAAATCATAATGAAATTCCTGCAAATGTTTTTCTTTGTGGTATCGTTATCAGTTACACAAAAACCTTAAGAATATAATGAGAACTTCAGGGTTTTTTTTTTAAATGTCAAGTTACGTTTGTAAATGAATGAACGACTCAACAAATCTTTCGGACTATCGAAAAAATAAAAGTGAGGTCTGAAAAAGGTTTTGCAATTTGTTGAATGAATACATTGCAAATTATAAATTGTCTTTTGACTTCTATTTTTTTTTTAAACTTTGGTTGTTTTACTTTTGGGAATTGCATATTTTTTTTACAACGTATCATCCAGTAGCAGAATTGGTTTCAACAATATTGACAAAGGCGGCCTTTTTAGACCCACACGCCACCACTTTTTACTTTCAATGTAAATGCAAAACTACGGAGTTTCACACCCACCGAGAGTAATTCTAATGCGTACAGAACGCTCTGCGTTATAGAAAACCACTGACAAATTACGGTGGCTAATATCATTACGTATGGCTGAACAGATAAACGAATGTGGACTTAGCTAGCAATAGGCTAATTGACTCATATCAAAAGTTATAAAAATAATGTTTTAATTCACATAGTATTTAGTACAAGGGCCCGAAATATACCAAGTTCAATAAATATAAATAAGGGATTGCTGTAGAATTCAATTTAAACATGTTTTATTTTTACTTTTTTTTTCATCAACCAAAACCGATATCCGCCATGTAAACAATGAGGAGCAATACTAAAAGCTCGGAGCAGATGGCGCTCTAGACGACTGGTCTTTAGACATTTCTTTTTAATCTGTGACTTTGCCTTGTTTACTTCTCGTGTCAAGTGTGTGGTTGCGATTTCTTCGTATTGGATCCTTTGGAAATATATGGATTCCTACATTTTTACAAGATAATGCACAACACTGAGTCATTTTGAAATAAAGTGATTTATTTAAAGATGTTTACAAAACTTTTTAAACTTTCCAATGACAGCTACAGAAAGTACCACAGATTAGAGAGAATACGAAAGTACACTTACTCCTACGCCACCTATCGGGATAAAAAGTCAGTACTGCTCCTCATTACTACGCAAGGTCGAAATCTGTCAAACGTCAGTCGCAACCAATCAAGCATGTCTGTCGGCTGTGACACGCATGCGTATTGATTGTTTACCAAAATCTTGAGCACACGGCACAGATAATTCATAAGCCATCACGACTCAATAGAAATTATATAATTTTTTAAGGTGATTTTTTAAACTAGCCTATTAATTTTGTTATTCATTTCAACTGCGGAATTTATATCATTTTGGTTAGTCCGGCTTTAGAACCATTTGTAATAAAAAATAGAATTTATTGCCAGCGTGACATTGTCTATTTTTTATTACAACTGTTTTGTGTACTTCTGATAAAATGCGGCAGGTATGTTGTGAATAGACAATAATGCTCGAAAGCAGGTGACTGTAGAAACTTCATAATTTTTTTATACCTACTACATTTAGGTTTATTTCGTATTTAACAATATAAACATAACATGAACCACTTTGCAGTCACAAATGAGATACAATGTAAAAGTAGAAGAATATGAATATCATCATCATAACTGGAGCTTTTACGATAAGCGAATGAATTTTTGTTTCAGACTATGATTACATGCTATATTTTTGAATATTTTGTACATTTTTGAATGTTTTACATGTTTAATTACTTGCATAATATTTTTCCAAATTAATATTCTCAAAATCCCACCAATTTGTTTTCGTGCACCCCAAAAAAGTCCTTGCTCTGTGAAAGTCACCAACATTAAATCCACAAATCAAACGAAACTTCAACCGACGAAAACAAACTTCAAAGGTCAATTCAAAACAAAGTTAATCAAATGAAATATGACCTGTCAATTGCACCGCAAAACAAACAAAGAAAGTTCTTTCGCTTCATTTGCATACCATTAATATTCTTACATCGGATAGATTGGCATCAATTACCATTCCGGTCCGAGGCCCGTTGACAAGATGGCTCTCGAAAATCGCTGTCGTTATCACTTAATTGAAAATACGACAATACTGATTTGACTATACGGTTCGATAGCTTTGAACTGTGAACAGATGTTATAGGTTGGCGTTCGTCTCACCTGATTGTATGTGACAACTGTGCCGTAGCGTCACGATTATTGTAAAAAAATCAATACGCATGAGTGACATAGCCGACAGTTATACTTAATTGGTTGCGACTGGCGTTTGACGGAATTTGACCATGCGTAGTAATTGTTTACATGAAGCGTTACTCAACATATTTCACAAACATGGTGGATACCGTTTTTGGCAGATGAAAAAAAAGTAAAAATAAAACATTTAAATTGAATTTCTACACCAATCCCTTATATATATTTATCAAACTTGGTATATTTCGGATCATTGTACTAAATACTATGTGAATGACACATTATTTACATTACTTTTGATTTGAGTAGTCTATTGCAGACATGACAATGTATAACTAATAACATTGAAAATTTATGTAATAGTAGTGGCTTCCCGCGGTTTCAACTGCGCGGTACCCGCTCCCATGAGAACATCGGGAAAAAAAAACCCTCTGTCCTTTCTCACACCCTAGACTGTCTGTGTAACAAATTTCGATTAAATCGGTTCAGTAGTTTTGACGTGAGCGAGATGGATTACATAGCGAACATTGAACATAGCGAGCGATAAAAAAATGCATATTTATTATTGTCTACGGTCCCTGGTTATTCTTGAATGTAGGAATACCAACGAATCACGGAATTACTTTACTAGTCCCTTTTCATTATTGCTAATTAAAGCGAGACGGCACGTGACCTTTCGAATCGAATTCGTAAACCAGCAGTTGCGATCAAGGCGGTGTCCACCGTGGGCGGGATTCACAAAGAGCCTGTAATACAGCCGCTGCGCTGCAGATAGCAGCCGTCATTCGGGATTCACAGCCTTTCAACATTTTGAGGGCAGATAAGTAAAATTTCTACTTATTACTCTATGAGCACTCTGCATATTTGTGTGAACGAGAGCTGATAGTCTGAATCACCGTCTGATCATTTTGGTTGAAAGAAAAATTTTCTTAGAAACAATTTAAAAATAAGTACCCACTCATACTCGTTATAGAGATCGATAGCAGACTGTTACAGCGCTGTCTATTTTGAATAATACGAATTTCTACCACCTACAGGTATTTATGTTATCCTAAATTCTGAATGTTGTGCCGACTATCCCTATCAAATTTAGTTTAGTGAATTAAGCAATTAGTGACGTGTACAATGTGTATATTTCGATACATAGCTTGATAACCAATGTAAAAAAAAACAATTTTTGTTTCAGGTAAATTCAACTCTGCGTCACAACTACTTGTAACGTAACTGTTGTTGTCTTCAGCCTATATACGTCCCATTGCTGGTCACAGGCCTTCCTCATGGAGAAACACATGAGGAGTATGGGCTGTAACACTACCACGCTGGCCCAATGCGGGTTGGTGGGTAGAAGCAGTCGCAATAGCGACCGGGACCAACGGCTTAACGTGCCTTTTAAAGCACGGAGGAGCTCGAGATCACAAAGTTTCGTATTGATAGAAAGATAAATTATATTAATTGTCATTCAAACTTTTAAAATAAGAACTTGGAACAGCTTAACTAGTGTAAGAATCAAAATAATATAATAGAGCAGGCGCACTGATCTATAATTATACTAGCTGGACTGGTGATCAGTACCAATTTATTGTACCTAATTGAAAATCGCCATATTGGCACTGACAGCAGTAGTGAGTGTACTTGAAACTTATTATAATATAGGACCACAGATTAGAGAGATATGTCTAAAGAGCCATTTGCAAACTAATTAGTTCTCAGTACACTCACGGTGGCGCTTCCAATCGGCACAAATATTTGCTGTCATTTTCTATGGAATAGCCAGTCCAGCGTTTTTATATAGAGGTCAGTGAGCAGGCGCCACAGGATGTTGAGTGTGTAAAAAAATGGATCAAGATAATCTGCAAGCTTTTCTGAGTTCAAAACTATTCACAGAACGCGGTCCTCATATTTTGCACACTCATAATCCTATGGGCCTGCTCTATATGTAAAATTTAGGATTTTTGCATATTCTATGCGTGTGATAAATGCGGTTCGGTTTTCAAGCATGTAGAAGTGTTTTTTTGTGAGAAAGTTGACTAGACGCTTGAAACAAAATAGGAATTATGTAATAGCAAGCAAAATATACACATAATAAAAATAAAATATAGAATGGAAATAAAATTTTATACGCACGACAGTAATCACGGCTCGATTTTCTTTAAGGTTAATTTTTTAAACAGATGGTGTCATCCTTAAATGTATCTGTCGACTTTCTTATATATCGTCTTACTTTAATTTTAAGCTTTTGGACTTTTAAATTTTCTAACGAAACTAACAATTTCGCTACCCGAATAAAACTGTAATAAAAAACTTTGTTGCGAAATATTTATAACTTGGAACATGGTTGAGTGGAGTTGCAATTAGTGCTACGGCGTCACTAATGAGAGTCTCGGCGCCATCTTAATACACACCTCGCAAAACAAAATGGCTGCCTTACTTGCCCGCATATCGCATCACCGCGGTATGACGTCCTAGGGCAATGACATGTATGTATGAATATTCAATAGAGGAATAATTTATCATCCAATAAAGATATCAGAAACGTTAATATAATTTGATCGATGAAGTCAATTTTATTGGGTATCATGTTCTATATTTTTATAGGGTTTTGTTGAACGTGATGTTGCTTGGTGATGCTTAAATATTAAACTAGTCTAGTATTTTCTTGAAAAATAAAAGGCGCAGGTGTTGCCCGAGAGCAAAAGTGTATGTATCGCTTAATGATGCACGGAAATTGCGACACCACCGTAATTAATGGTTTCACTTAGAAAATGGGGGAGCAAAAATAAACTCACACCATCAGCGGCAAAGTTTTGAGCTCAGCGGCCAATTTCGTTGCGAGAACAAGATTTATAAGACGAAAGAATTTCTAAAGAAAAGCGTGGAAAAAATAATCCATTCCAAAGAAGAAACCTTAAAAGATAAATGGAAAAAGAAACTACTTCCAAATTTTAAAAGTGTAACCTTCCGGAACGGCCAATTAAGTTACAATGGTACCAGCCAGTGAATTCTTTATGAGCGAAAAGAGACAAATAAAATTAAAATCAACAAAACCTCGACCCTAATGGTAAACGACCGATTTCAGGAACAGCTGCGTCCGCAATATTCGGCCCGTCTAGGAACAAAAGAAAGCCCAAATTAAACTTTTACGTAAATATTTCAGCGGGCCGTTGTAGGCAGGAACAATGGGATGGTGATCTTTGCTGCCAACCCCAAATTATCTCGCTTCAAAGGTCTTAGATAAAGATTAAGCTATTGGGCTCGTTTTCAAAGGCTTACCTGTTTAATACGGATTATTTTTAGAGCCGTTACGGAACTAGATCTTGTTGTCGAATAGCGATACTCACCATAATTCAATAATTGGAATATACGGAGATTATCCGTAATGTCATAGGCGACCAACATTATTTTTAAAGCATTAGACTTAGGGTGAGTTTTTTGATCTCTAGTCATGGTAGCCTGTGTGACGTCAGCTTATTTGTGATGACATTTAAAGCAATATACATCAGCTGTGCCGCCAGTCGCCATGTTACTAATCACAGCACAATGTCGTGGTTAAACTCTCTATGATTATTTGACTTTAGTTACATTTGAAAATTCGACTATTAGACAAGCTGTCATATCACATCATACCTTTTCGCCATTGGTCCAAAGTTAACCTACTGATCAACGGACAGTTAGTTGAAAAACTGACCCTTTGCGGTCCCTACTGTCGTGCTGTTTATTAAGGGTGGTTTCATAGGCGAAGCTGACCGCCAATGCTGGCCACGCTAGAGATACTTAACATCGTTTCACAGCCACACGCGCGCGTTTATGTCATAATGTATGGAAATCTGTTGCTATTGTCCAGCGCTGGCGGCCAGCCCACATACGTGTCACATGAGACATATGAGTGTCTATAGAAAGAAGTCTATAGTCTAACTTGTTCTTCAAAGCAAAAACCCACATTTCACCTAAGGCTAAAGTGTTTGCTAAGATAAATTCATTTGTGGATCATTCACCGCTAGATTATATTATTGCGTGAAGAAGCCTTTGGACCAGCTGGGCGGGAGTGGCTAAGACTGTGCTTTAAATGCAGTGTTAGCTACTTTCGTGTATGGGCTCCACGTGCTGCTTAAGATCAGGCAGAGTGTAGTCATCAGCTGAGTCCAATTATCCAATGTTATACATTTGAACAGGTCATACCATATTCTTTTATCTAAAAGTTATCGCTCGCATTCTGTTATCTACATATAAACATACATAAGTCACGTCTTTTTCCCACAGGGGTAGGCAGAGATCATTACATCCTTCCACTTGCTATGATCCCTGCATATTTCTTTCGCTTCATCAACTCTCATTACAGTCCTCATGCATGCTCGGCGATTTCGGGTAATTTTGACCTGGCCCTTCTCTAGAACGTCTTTAATTTGGTCGCGAAACGTTCGCCTAGGTCTGCCTCGTCCCGTATCTCCACTCACACCCGATTCATATATCCCTTTAGTCAATCTATTTTCATCCATCCTTTCCACATGTCCAAAACATCTTAGCATACCTTTCTCTATTCTTATCACTACATCCTCTTTCGAACCACACTTCCTTCTTATCACATCATTGTATATCCTGTCACTCAATTTTACTCCAGCCATTCTTCTCAAAGCTCTCATTTCTACCGCATTTATTCTACTTTCTTGTCTCTTCTCCCATACCCAACATTCATTTTGTTATCTGGCGAACACATATAAATATATAAAATTAAAAATGTTAGTTATATAAAATGCGAAAGTAAAGTATTTTTTTACATTAAAACTGCATCCGCAAGCTATGTGATACATAACATTCTGTGTTTCACAATTAACTGTTATCTGAAAACGTTCAAAGTTATTCGAGAGGCCTCTAGACAACGCCTTGCTCAGTTTAATAGCCTTTGACGAGTTCCTCGTGTCGATGGAAACTGATTCTTTGTAATTTTATGCAAGGAAATAATATAAAAAAAGTTCTTTCAAAATTCTGACCCAAGTTTATGCATAGTTCATCAAAAACATTCTTACCCGCGGTAAGAATGTGTCTAATTATATAAATAGACATGCAATTACTTACATACTACGACAAAACATTATTCTAAATACATAATTATTGTCATAATACTAATACAATTTATTTACATACTAAATAATACTAATACTTGTTTAACCTAAAATAATGTAAAATTAGTTCTTATAAATAATCACAGATGGCGCTGCACGTTTCTGAATCGCGCTATCGTTTACTGCAACTCGCGTGACCTACTTTGTATAGAGCTAGAATTAGTTCCTAATTCCACCAATAGATGGCGCTAATGGTTTTTACATCGCGCTAATAAGTTCTACTTGTAATTTACCTTAACAATGTGTATATTTTGTATTGATGACTTCTTCGCAATATACAGTAATTTGCATTGGTTGCTTGCATTTTTACTTACTTCGACAATAGAACCTTGTCATAATTGTACAGAATGTTTTTGATGAATTATTTTTGATGAAAGTTTTTGATGAACATTTTCCAGCATGTAATTGTAAATATAATATCTTGTTGGTAAGTACCTACTGCATTCCGTTCTAGTTTGCATACTGCTGATACGGGAGGCACATGTTAAGAACAATATATTTTTCCCTAAAACATGCATTATATTCGTGCGCACTCATGTTTTATATAAAAAAAAAGAATTTTCTATTCTATTCTACTGCTCTAGGCATAGGAATGTGGATTAAACAAGTAAAGTGATCATAAACCTTATATAACAGGGGCGAGTCTGTTGTCCAGCACTGGGCTAAAATGGATAGTAATTTTCATAAAAGGTAATTATAATGTTTTTAAGACGTTTTGACGTCATTACTTATACCTATACCTATGTCATTGTGAACCTCACATTGTGCCCGGTTGATGGCAATACGCTCGCCAACGAAGTGTGGGTTTTAACCTCTGCCTACCCCTTCGGGGAAAGACACGTGATGATAATAATATGTTTATGTTTACCACAGCACAATGTCGTGGTTATATTCTCTATGATTATTTGACTTTAGTTACATTTGAAAATTCGACAATAGGCAAGCTGTCATATCACGACATCATACCTTTTCGCCATTGGTCCAAAGTTAACCTACTGATCAACGGACAGTAGGTTGAAAAACTGACCCTTTGCGGTCCCTACTGTCGTGCTGTTTATTAAGGGTGGTTTCATAGACGAGGTGACCGCCAATGCTGGCCACGCTAGAGATACTTAATATCGTTTCACAGCCACACGCGCGCGTTTACGTCATAATGTATGAAAATCAGTTGCTATTGTCCAGCGCTGGCGGCCAGCCCACATACGTGTCACATGAGACATATGAGTTAGACACTCATATGTCTCAGAAAGAAGTCTATAGTCTAACTTGTTCTTCAAAGCAAACCCACATTTCACCTGAGGCTAAAGTGTTTGCTAAGATAAATTCATTTGTGGATCATTCACCGCTAGATTATATTATTGCATGAAGAAGCACCTTTGGACCAGCTGGACGGGAGTGGCTAAGACTGTGCTTTAAATGCAGTGTTAGCTACTTTCGTCTCTGGACTCCACGTGCTGCTTAAGATCAGGCAGAGTGTAGTCATCAGCTGAGTCCAATTATCCAATGTTATACATTTGAACAGGTCATACCATATTCTTTTATCTAAAAGTTATCGCTCGCATTCTATTATCTACAAACATACATACTTAAGTCACGTCTATTTCCCACAGGGTTAAGCAGAGATCATTACATCCTTCCACTTGCTACGATCCTTGCATATTTCTTTCACTTCATCAACTATCATTACAGTCCTCATGCATGCTCGGCGATTTCGGGTACTTTTGACCTGGCCCTTCTCTAGAACGTCTTTAATTTGGTCGAGAAACGTTCGCCTAGGTCTGCCTCGTCCCGTATCTCCACTCACGCCCGATTCATATATCCCTTTAGTCAATCTATTTTCATCCATCCTTTCCACATGTCCAAACCATCTTAGCATACCTTTCTCTATTCTTGTCACTACATCCTCTTTCAAACCACACTTCCTTCTTATCACATCATTATATATCCTGTCACGTAATTTTACTTCAGCCATGCTTCTCAAAGCTTTCATTTCTACCGCATTTATTCTACTTACTTTCGTGTCTCTTCATACCCAACATTCATTTTGTTATCTGGCGTACACATATAAATATATAAAATTAAAAATGTTAGTTATATAAAATGCGAAAGTAAAGTATTTTTTACATTAAAACAGCATCCGCAAGCTATGTGATACATAGCATTCTATGTTACACAATTAACTGTTATCAGAAAACGTTCAAAGTGATTCGAGAGGCCTCTAGACAACGCCTTGCTCAGTTTAATAGACTTTGACGAGTTCCTCGTGTCGATGGAAACTGATTCTTTGTAATTTTATGCAAGGAAATAATATTAAAAAGGTTCTTTCAAAATTCTGACCCAAGTTTATGCATAGTTCATCAAAAACATTCTTACCCGCGGTAAGAATGTTTTTGATGAACTATTTTTGATGAAAGTTTTTGATGAACATTTTTCCAGCATGTCATTGTAAATATAATATCTTGTTGGTAAGTACCTACTGCATTCCGTTCCTAGTTTGCATACTGCTGATACGGGAGGCAAATATAAAGAACAATATATTATATTTTTTCCTAAAACTTGCATTATATTCGTGCGCACTCATGTTTTATATAAAAAAAGAATTTTCTATTCTATTCTACTGCTCTAGGCATAGGAATGTGGATTAAACAAGTAAAGTGATCATAAACCTTATATAACAGGGGCGAGTCTGTTGTCCAGCACTGGGTTTAAATGGATAGTAATTTTCATAAAAGGTAATTTTAATGTTTTTAAGACGTTTTGACGTCATTACTTATACCTATACCTATGTCATTGTGAACCTCACATTGTGCCCGGTTCATGGCAATACGCTCGCCAACGAAGTGTGGGTTTTAACCTCTGCTTACCCCTTCGGGGAAAGACACCTGATGATAATAATGTGTTTATGTTTTATGTATACCTATGACCAAGATTAATGGTGTTTTGATTTGATTAGTACATTTCGGTACTCCTTATGACTCATCATCGCGTAAGCGATTAAATGTAGAGTTTGTTTCGCCGAATCAATTCTCGATGTGTCTTGTTGTATCATATTTCGGGCTGGGATTTTGTGAACAATTAATCCGCGCTAATTGATTGGGTTTTGGGATTGATAGGCAAATATTATTTAAGCTTCGTTGGTAAACAGTTTAATTACATTACGGAATTATTCAGCATGGGTTCGTTTTATTTTGGGTGTGCCAGGGCCCGATGATGAATTTTGAATCAGGCCGGTCACCCGATAGTAACAACGACGAAAGGAATACGTTTTAATGTCGATTTATTTTTGAAATAAGTAGTTCAATTCTGTATTTTGTATAAAATGCTCAATAATGGTCGCTCGCGCCTTGGGAAATTGGGAAAATTCGCCAAAAATAAAAGTTTTAAAAAATTTTGGTATGAATTCATCAAAACAACTCGAGTGGTAAACCATCTGAATTCATTGCGAGAATTTCCCCATGGAAAATTGCCGAGTGTTAAATAAAAAAAATACAGTTAAAATTGGTTAAGTCTTATTTTAATATATTTAAAATGAATTACTGTTAGTATTTCAGATTCTAAGGTTGTGTGTCTTTCATAATAACAACAACATCTCATCGTTATAATCGTCTTAACCATTTGTGCAAAAATTACGGATTCCATAAAATCATTACCGAACCACAATAACATTAAAACGTAATGCGTACAGTAATTTTCAATTTGCTTTAATACCCGGATCGTTAACATTTCATAAATTAGCCTCCAATTAATTTATAGGTCGGTAGGCACAGCGCTCTGCCATGCCGGTAATTCGATATATTATCCACAGATCATGTGTGAAATGCCTACATCCGCTTATCGTATCGGGGCGTTAACTAGATTTCCATGGCCGTCACTGCGATAACGTTCCGGGGCATATTAGCACGGACAGTTCTTTTCTAACGTGAAAAGGAAACGTTTTTTACTAAGGTACATTATATTAGAAGGTTCTGTAAGTAAAGTGTTTAGAAGAAAGTATACAAGAAATATATGTTACCGTTGAAAAATAAGCGAAAGACCCAGGTCAAATCCTGAAGCTGAAGGGCGTGTATGAAGTTAGTAATGACAGTACAGGAAGCGAAAGATGTGTGATAGGGTCAAGTGGAAATCTGTAACCTTTGCTATAAATAAATTAAGAAGTATAGATCGCTATTCACAAACATGTTATTTATTTTGATAAGGATTAACACCAAGATGCAAAGAAAGAGCCTTTGCTAGTGACGAAATTTCATTTAAATGTTTAAAATAAAAAACACTTATTGTGGCTAAACTATAATAGTTAGACATATGCTGCCGCGACATTTTTTGTAAATAATGATATGTTCTACAAAGTTGTAGTCCAACATTTTGTTCTATCATCAATAGTTCTTGCAGCGCACGCGTTTTAAATAATATTTTTTTACACCCTGGGTTCCATTATTGGTGTTTGAGTTTGTGTAGTGCGCGTTGTACATCCCTATATTTTTCTAGCATATAACCTGTGGTAGCTTCTCAATGGTGAAAACCCTCAAACTGACAAACTTTACTTCTTTATAATATTAGTATAGATTATTTAACCGATGCAACAAACTTTAAAAAAACATACCATATACGCCTTTTTCCTGACGGGGCAAATTTATGTAGTATCATTCTTATTCTCCTTGATAGGTTTAACTTTATTTATGTTACAAATGATCTGGTAAAAAGCTGAAATCTCGGGTGCCTAACTCTCTAGAAATAATGTTTTATTGGTACATGGAAAATCTATCGACTAGACCTCTTGTAATGCTTAAAAAATATAACACAAGTGCGTGTATTGTAATATCATTCGCAATTTCTAGTCTCCCCTCTTCTCATAGATAATAGGTATCTACCACCTTAGGGACTTAGTTATGGTAATGATTCATACATAATTCCTTAATAACATTGTCAGACGAATTTATCAATATCTCACTTAACTGTTTGTCTGGTTAAATTAATCACGGTATGGAATGACAGGCCGATCGGCCCGTCGGCACAGTTCACTTCATATCCGTTTAATTTATCATATTAATGATCTTGGGACGCTCACGGGACATGATAGCGTGTAACGATTAAAAAGTTTACCATCAGTTGACAGATTAACCGCTTATCGAATATAAATAGAATAAAAAATTTGAGGACTGTTTTTACAGATGAATACGACAATAAAATTCTCGCAAATTTGTCATTGTTTTAAAATGACTGTAGTATAATTTATGGCGATACAAACCATCTATTCCATTACCTTTTTAAAGATGCCCAGCACATGGCGCACAGTTATCTACTTATCGTCTTTTATACAAGAAAATCTCTAATGGCAAATTAATTATGCATACATAATTACATAGGTATAAAATAAATAATAGCAAAACAATCAAACTGAGCGATATCAATTAATTAATAAATAGAGTGGCAGTGCGGATGACCTGGGCCATAAAATATGTTATAGAAGAAATGCATTGATTTTATTTCTTAATGCCTGTAAATGAGCTTTTTTTATTTCTTAAAATTACCCATGTGTAGCATTAAAGAAGTGTAAGCAATAAAATCTAATAATATTAAATCAAATAAAAGACGCGATTAAATTTAATGCTACAGCAAAAAGACGAACATAACGTACTTTTATCGCGCTGTTAACGCAATCGTACTCGTTCCTTTACGGCTCCGATCACTATCGTTAAACTCAATCAGCTGTTATATGCCATTATAACATTTTCCATTAAGTTTTCCCTCTGTCACAGCTTAGCTTTATTCCAAATGTAACAACAATACGTATATAGTAAAACTAGCTTTTGCCCGCGACTTCGTCCGCGTAGAATAGTTACTTTGAGATAATGTGATGGTATGGCCTATGGCCTTCCTCAATAAATAGTCTATTCAACACTGAAGGATTTTTTCAAATTGGAACAGTAGCCTCTACTATTGGTGGAATTGAAAATTTACGCCTATTCTATTATTGGAAGCAAAGTTCATAGTGACGTAAATTTGTCCTTAATTTTTCTGGGAGGCGTTATTTATTTTTTTTACATTCACCCGCATGGCACCCGTTCCCATGGGAATATCGGAATAAAAGGTAGCCTATGTCCTATTTCAGGCTCAAGATTGTCTGTGTACCTTTCGGTTAACTTAGTTTAGTAGTTTTGACGTGAAAGCGAAACAGACACACAGAGCTCCTTTCGCATTTATAATATTAGTATAGATATGGGCTAAATTCATACACACAATAAAATCACGTTCCTCCCGCAGGGGTTGGCAGAGGTGCATTACACACCTACATTTTGCCAATAATTTTGATACAACGTCATACGATGTGCTAGATTCAATCAGTATTAATTTCTTGGGGAGTCGCTGGATGCGAGCAGCAAATCACAAATTGAGAGCCTATGTCCATCAGTTATTTAGCTAGTTATTTACTATTCTAGATAGAGATGAAACTATTCTAGATAGTGACTAAACTATTTTAGATAGTGACTTAACTATTTTAAAAACTAAACTATCTGCTGTCAAAGGCAGGATAAGCCGTTGGTCCCACTTGTTATTGCAACTGCTTCACCCCAAAACCTTAAACTTCAACGCTGGATTGATGTGGGATAACGTTGAAGTGTATAGCCATAAATACTCCTTATTTCTCTCCTTTAAGAAAGAGAGTCAAGCAGTAGGAAACTGAATATAATAGATATCTCTGTAAATCATTAATTCCACTCTTAAAAATTGGTCCTTCAAGCCAGGAAACTAATTAGCCCGGAAACTAATAAACCATATAAATAACATTAAGCCGACCTCTACTAAAATGAGTTTGGGAAGTTTATAATGAGTTAGTGCAAAACTCGTGCGTACTGCGAACAAGTCTCTCTTGATTGGTCACTAATTACACAAATTCAAAAAGAAATTAAGGAAAACGAAATAAAAGTCCTTTTATCCACTTACGGATTTAATGACGTTATCACGGGCCGTTAATGGAAGTGAATTAGGCCGGGATTAACGTTAAACACCTTTAATAGAAGGTTTATTAATTGCATTAAAGTTTTTTTAAGTCGAGGTTACATTTGAAGAATCAACGACCCTACACCGTTTCGTGTTATCGGAAATATATTCTGTGAAATTTCTTTTAAGGGACGCCTCCGGCATTGAAAAAGGCTTGTTAAATTTTATGTTATTGTATGAAAGTCACGTCCCAGCCAGTGTTTTCAGGATATTCACGGCAGAATTTTGGATGAGATTCGCAGACGTGTCAACGCCCTCATTTCTTCTTAAGATATGTTTGGAACATTGTGTTGTGAAGCGCAATTGGCCCTGGGCTTCATCAGGTGGAATGAACCGGGCACAGAATGTGTAGGTTTCAAAGAAAGCACTATTCATAATAAAATGTACCTACCTCAGTGTTACCTAAGAAGGGGGGACTGAACTGGCCTCTTGCACGTGCAAATTGTTTTCACTTCCACTGTTCGAGAAGTAAAATGATAACATTATAACTAATAATGAAAGCAGCAATTCTAAAGATTATACTTGACTGAACGCATCGTTCTCGCTCTCTCTGCCGGACTTTGTGTGTGATAGGATGTCTCTAAATTAAATAAATGTTTTCAAGAACAAATATATTTTTAATCAATATAAAATATCAACAACTAACATTATACAATAAAATGATAGTTATTCGTTTACGATACAACTTCTAAAATTTCCAACACGGCATTAAGATTTTAACAAACATGTAATTATTAAGGATGCGCCGAATATTTGTATTGTATTCGGTATTCGGCGTTTTATGCACCATTTCCACTTTGTATTCGGCCGAATTATTCGGTTTTTGGGCCGAATATACAGGATGGAATTTTATTTGCGAGATGACCAGATATAGAACAAAAATACATAACTTCTTTTGTAAGATTAATGTTACTCATGTCAACATAATGATTTCATTGGCTATTGGTAGTTCAGTATAGTCAACTATTATTTTAACACCGCCTGTAGAGACACGAAACGTACATAATTATTGTCTAAGTTGTTTCCGTGGCTAAGCAAAGTAATTATAAACCGAATAATTCGGCTGAACATCCAGTTCGGTAAAGATTAAACCGAATAATATTCGGTATTCGTTTCAAACCACTATTCGGCGCATCTCCAGTAATTATACTCGAGGTCAATAATTGAAGTGAGCTCTAGACATTGCAAATTAACGTAGGACATAGTAAACAAGTGAAGCCAATATCTCGGCAATTACTTACACGGACGGAGCGCATCCCAATATCCCGTACAATCAAGATGGCGGAGCTTCCGGCGTTCATGTTGCTTATCGACTGCGGTCGACCAAAATAATTCTATTGTATCTCTATTTATTGAGAAAATTTTGTTGTAAGATATTTGAAGCTCAATAGATGTAAGGATAAACGTACGAGTATCTGTTAAGTAAATAAAATATAATTTGAATACTTAAAAAATATTGTATATAATATTGTTTAGCACTCATTTATTATTTCGTTTCGATATTTGATAATTCTTATAATATTTAGAATTATCAATTCTGCAAATTCATAAACTTATATAAGAATTTCTCATAATTATTGATTTTACCTTTTCAAACAGACTTTTTCTATAGAAACTGTTGAGGAAAATCGTGGTTGGCCTGCCAACCACGATTTTCCTCAACAGTATGTTTCAAAATATGTAGTCGGGTGTTCTTAACGTTCAGTTTCCTATAAATTATACATGATACGTATCAAAATTAAGCCACTGTTCAATTGGTGGTGTAATCCGCCTCACCGCTAATTACTTTTGTTTGCGTGAACAGACTTTCATACTAATAACCGCATTTGAAATCTGTTACTTTGATTTGTGTTTAATTTCGTTTTAAAGTTGATGAGATGAGTAAATATATTTTTTATTAGAAATCTAGTATTTAACTGTTTAATTAAACTTTATTCTTGTCTATACTAACGTAAAAACAAATAATAATGAAAATAAAACTTAATTAAACAAACCGTAAAACTTAAATTTATGTACCTATATAAACTTAAAAGGTCGGTAGTGCTTATAAGTTTGACCGTTGTAATTTTCTACTATTTTACTACAGTAATTATATATAAAACATCCCATAAAAGTCATAAAACATTGAAACTATGAGTGACGGAAACATCATAATATTATATGTGTGTCACGCATTTGCCAATAATTTTTTTTCCACCCCTTAAAAGCTCAAAAAAAAATTCACC
Organism: Parapoynx stratiotata; assembly: GCA_910589355.1. Taxonomy (NCBI): domain Eukaryota; kingdom Metazoa; phylum Arthropoda; class Insecta; order Lepidoptera; family Crambidae; genus Parapoynx; species Parapoynx stratiotata. The sequence goes on along the minus strand of OU342466.1, from coordinate 3,153,522 downwards.
AATTTTCACATTAACAATGTTAAGTAAAAAAATATACATAACCACGATGTGTTGCAATTTTTCACATGAAAAGACAAAATGGTCTTTATTCAGCGACGGCTATCTACGATTTTCAGATCTTTTCACAAATTTTCTCTTCCAACGCATGTTTGGCAGCTGAATCCTCGTTTGCGGCAGCTGCGGTGCCGCGCGCGGTCCCGGCCCACACGCTGATATATGGGAAATGACAGTTGGCGGTCAAATGTATATCCTGACAAATTTAAACTAATCAAGTTTAAATTTGTCGAGATATACATTCGTAAACATCATAGTTTTTTAGAAATTAGCAATTTCTTATCGGAATTGCAGTTAATAAAAAAAAAACAGTGTACAAAAGCCACAAAAGCAAAAATAACAGTTAAAATCGTTGTGTGCGTTTGAAAATACAGTGTTTGTTTAACAACATTATGCAAAAATTACTGCCTGAAATTGAGAGAACGTTTCTGATGTATGGCTAGAGTTCAAACTTAAATATAGGTTACCTTTATTATTCTGAACTCCACACATACAAAGCCTTCGGCAGAAGCAAGTACTTTAATAAGGAAATGTGCTTAGTGCAGTGCACTAGGTCAAGTCCTTTTAGTGCAATTTTCCTCCACTTTCCACCTGCTTTTCATAAAATTATAAACTGATATAGCTATAAATAAAGTTATAAGAGCTTCAGCTGCTAATGACATTAAGATGCCAATGTTAGAATATCTTTTAAACGTGTTCTGCACAAGCGATGGTTTATGCTTGCAAACTTTTATTGCCACATATGTTCAGTACAAAATTAGTACTGAACACAAATATTTATTTATAACTTATAAACTTATTTTATATGTTAATTACTTTAATTGTTGTTCGACCAAACTCTTTTCTACAATAATATAACACCCTGGCAGTTTTTGATATGACATTTATTTGTATTTTGTATTCTCTATTATGCTGTCACATGTACATTTGTTTACTTCTCAAATATATATCTTGCATTGCACATTGTGATTATTTTACTCAGCTATTTCCAATAGGTTATGGGCCCAGAGTGCGTAAAAACTGCAATGGAGAGTCAACCATGCCGTGCGCCTTTAGTATCTGTGAATTCGCAAAGTTCGTTTCCAAAATTAGCTGGTCGTCAAAACTATACGACATGGAGTTTTGCTATGAAAATGAGCCTGATCGACGCAGAGTTATGGGAAGTAGTATCGCAGGCGTCAACTTGTACTTCCGAGGAGTCCAGACGGCGTGACCAGCGTGCGAGGGCAAAAATTTGCCTCCACGTCTGTGAGTCCGTCTATCCTGTAGTGATGGAGAGCGAGACAGCCGCAGAGACGTGGAGTGCACTAAAAAACACCTACGCCGACAGCAGTCTCAGTAGACGCCTGACACTTTTACGTAAGATGTTCAATGTCAAACTCCAGTCTTACCCAAATATGGAATCATACATAAATGATATACGTGTAACGCAGCAGAAAATATCAGCCATAGGGAAGGCATTAGAGGACGAGTTCGTGGGTGTTATTATGCTTGCCGGTCTAACAGACGAATACCGCCCATTGGTAATGGCGATAGAACATTCCGGTGCAGCTATATCGTCGGACTACATCGCAACCACCCTGCTGAAGGAAGATCAGCGTCCAAACAGCTCAACGGCTACAAGCGACAACGTATTAGCTACAACTTCTGGCAAGAAAAGCGGTACATGTAGCTACTGCAAGAAATCTGGACACCATGTGTCAAAGTGCAGAAAACGTTTTTATGACTTAAAGAAAAATAAGGGCATCGGCGGCAATTCTAAAGCTAATTATACATCTAATTTTACACTTTCATCCTCTTTCACTTTATTTTCAGCCATTCACTCCCCTTCTTTATCCCAAGGTTGGTTTATTGACTCAGGAGCCACTGGTCACATGAGTTGCTATAAGGACTGGTTTTTTGACTACACACCTTGTAGACAGCCAATCACAGTTGCCAATAAAGAAGTTGTATATAGTGAAGGTAAAGGTTCTGTAAGCGTAAATATTAATAATAATGTAGTTAGGATTTCTAATGTTTTATACGTGCGACAACTTTCGACAAATTTATTATCAGTCAGAGAATTAGTGCGTAAGGGTTTTGTAGTTCTTTTTTCACCTAAAGGGGCAACGATTATGCTGAAAGATGAGTGCAAAGTGTCTGGTTCAATAATTGGTACAGGTACAAACTCAGATGGGATGTACAAACTAGACACTACCTCATCCACTAGTCGTGCATACGAAGCTCATAATAATGAGCCCATATATCTTTGGCACCGACGTTTAGGTCATTTAAACTACAAATATCTCAAAATTCTAAAACATAAAAACATTGGCATTAATTTTACTGACAATGACACTCAAAGTCAAAGTTGCGTTCCGTGTTTGCAAGGCAAACTATCAAAAAGGCCTTTCAAAAACTCAACAAGGAGTTTTACCCAAAAATTAGAATTAATACACACCGATCTCTGTGGACCAATGAGTTCGCATTCATGGGGCGGATGTTTGTATCTGTTAACTTTTACAGATGATTTCTCTCGAAAAACTTTTGGTTACTTGCTAAAAACTAAAAGCGAAGTTTTTTCGAAGTTTGTAGAATTCAAACATCTTGTTGAGAATCAAACGGGTCTTAAAATAAAGATAGTCCGATCTGATAACGGTCGTGAATTTGTAAATAAAGAAATGACCACATTTCTTAAAGAGAATGGCATCATTCATCAACTGTCGGTTCCTTATAATCCTGAACAAAATGGTTTGTCAGAAAGGGTAAACAGGACCGTCATTGAAAAGGCAAGGTCGATGCTTCAAGATGCCAATCTCCCTAAAGCCTATTGGGGCGAAGCTGTAAATACAGCCATATATTTAAAAAATCACTCACCTACACAAGGGTTGAAATTTAGAATCCCAGAGGAAGTTTGGACTGGGAAGCCAGTAAACCTTTCTCATGTTAAAGTTTTTGGATGTGAGGCCCATGTCCTCATTCCCAAAGAGAATAGGACCAAATTAGACCCAAAAACTAAACCCTGTGTATTTGTGGGCTATTCTGAGGTCTGCAAGGGTTACAGGTTAGTTGACCCTAATAACCCTCGCAAGATCATCATAGCCAGGGATGTAGTATTTATTGAAAATAAAACAGTTGATAACCCTGAGTCACCTGAAACCACAGTTTCAGATGGTCAGTCGATAATTATAATGACTGAAACTCCACCTACATCCAATCCTGCTCCTGCCTCAGATTCCGTGCCTTCTTCGTCGGTCACTGACCAAATACCGGAATCTCAGCAGTGTGTGCAGATGCCTTCTCCTGAACCCTATCCTGAACCCAGTGCTTCCCAAGAATCTGAACCAATACAAACTTCAGATCCTGTTGATCATCACCAACCTCGCTATCCTCGCCGCGTTCACAATCCGCCTAGTCGGTACGACGCAAGCGCCTACCTTGTGTCTCCTGATACTGAGCCTGAAAATTTTAAGCAGCTTCAGGATGACATACACAAGGAGGAATGGCTCCAAGCTATGCAGTCGGAATATAATTCCTTGACCAAGCATGGCACTTGGATATTGGTAGATAGACCCAATGACAGAAAGCCTGTCAAATTCAAGTGGGTCTACAAGGTCAAAAAGAATACAAGCGGGGAGGTTGTCAAATTTAAAGCCAGACTTGTTGCAAAAGGGTTCACACAAGTCTACGGCGTTGATTACGGTGAAACATTTTCTCCTGTCGCACGGTTGTCTTCCGTTAGACTCCTTTTAGCTTTTGCCGCTAAGCTGAACCTAAGTGCTGAACACTTAGATGTAGAAACTGCTTTCCTTAACGGTGATCTAGAAGAAGAGATCTACATGGAGCAACCTGAAGGCTTTGTTACCGACCGTAATAAAGTCTGTCTTCTCAAGAAGGCTCTCTATGGACTCAAACAGGCACCTAGACAGTGGAATTTGAAAGTCTGTGAAGCAATGACAGCCATGTCTATGATTCGTGTAGAGAGCGAACACTGCGTCTATTACAGACGACAGAGTGATAGACTGCTTGTAGTTGCTGTCTTCGTGGATGATTTCTTTATCCTCAGCAACTGCAACAACTTGTCAGAGTCTTTCAAATCAAACCTCCAGGAAAGGTTTACAGTGAAAGATCTTGGACCTGTCAAGGATTGCCTGGGGATGCGAGTTACCAGAGAAAGCAACGGTAGCATTAGTCTCGACCAAACTAAATACATAGAGAAACTCGTTGATAAATTCAACTTGCGCGAGGCTATACCCGTGTCAACACCCTTAGAACCGGGACTTAAGCTCACCTTACCAGATAAGGATGATGACAACCCGGAGTTACCTTATCAGCAGCTCATAGGGTCTCTAATGTACATCTCCATTGGCACAAGACCTGATATTTCCCATGCTGTATCGGTCTTGAGTCAATTCAATGAACATTACGGGGAGGTACATTGGAGAGCTGCTAAACGGGTACTCAGGTACCTCAAAGCAACCAAAGATAAAAGGCTTACATATAAAAAGGTAAGTTCTTCGGACATTGTTGGTTACTGTGATGCTGACTATGGTTCAAATCTTATAGATCGGAGATCATATACCGGCTATGTGTTCCAAGTCAGTGGCTCCGCCATATCTTGGGAGTCCCGTAAACAACGCACTGTAGCGTTATCAACTACAGAAGCTGAATATATGGCCCTCGCAGAAGCAGCTAAAGAGGCCATATATTTAAAGTTTCTTATTAAGGACGTATTTGATTGTCACCAACCAATACCCCTTTTCTGTGATAACCAAAGTGCCATACAACTCACCAAGAACAACACTCATCACTCACGCACAAAGCATATAGATGTTAGACACCATTTCATTCGCAGTTCCATCGCCAGTCATGACATTAATATTAAATATATTCCTACTGGCAGTATGGTCGCCGATGTTCTTACGAAATGCCTGCCTAAAATAAAACATGTTAAGTGTGTAAATAGTTTAGGCCTTATGTAATTATTTTGTTTTGTAAGAATTAGGTTGTAATTATTTTATTGAATGTTAATGACTCTGTCTTGTATGTTGTATATAGTGAGTGTTAGTCGTAAGTTCTTTTATAGGTGATGTTGTTTGTGAATAGCATGTACATATATAGGGTGTTTATATTACGGGGAGGTGTTCGACCAAACTCTTTTCTACAATAATATAACACCCTGGCAGTTTTTGATATGACATTTATTTGTATTTTGTATTCTCTATTATGCTGTCACATGTACATTTGTTTACTTCTCAAATATATATCTTGCAGTGCACACTGTGATTATTTTACTCAGTTATTTCCAATAATTGTGTTGTGCAAATTGATTATTTTATTATTGCAACACCAATATATTTTAATATATTTTTGCCCTATGGCAACATTCGGCCCTTCTGTCTTCTGAGTTGCACCTATGTGCAACGCCTTTTAAATATAAAATATTTTAAATATTCAAAGCGCCTAGTTATTTCCGCAATATAGGCGTTATTGTGGTCCTTCGAGCCGGATATGGCTTATGTATAGTATAAATATAATATATATATATATATATATATATATATATATATATATATATATATATATATATATATATTTATACTATACATAAGCCTGAGTAGACTACAACTTATACTTACTATTATATTGCGTTATAATAATATGATTGCTGGTCTAAGATGAAAAACAAAAGCAACAGTTACTGAAAGCATAGTCATAGTTTGAAAACATCGAAATTTCCTGTAAATGAATAATAGCTACTTGTCCTGGGTTGCGTATACGTATACATATGAAATGAAATGAAATGAAATGAAATTCTTTATTTAATCATTTAGGTAACAACAAGTAGTTACACTTATGACGCGTCAAAAACAATTAAACTTAACAAACAAAATAGTTCTACTTGTTTACCTCTACATTTTTTTTTTCTTCCTGTTCACTACCGGGAGGCCTTGTCAAGAGAAGATACAGGCAAGAAACTCTGCAAGGGGTCCATCCTCCCTTTACATAAAATAAAATAAAATTGTCTTACATGCTACAATATACAAATTACAGGCAAGTCTGAGTGGAATGAATAAGAGGATGTCAACAAGGTATCAGGATTCACGACAAAATTACTCATCAATTCAGAAAATTAGAAAATAGATTGATGCAGCTTATGACATCCTCCATCACAACATTAAATAAAAGTTTTAATTCATAAAAATTAATATAATCTAACAATATAATAATTCATTTCCAGACCTGGTTATCATCAAAATAATCTTGGACATTATAATAGCCTTTTTTTATTAAGGTTTGTTTTACAAATAGTTTAAATTTATGTAAAGGCAATTCTATTATGTTTTGTGGGATTTTATTATACAAACGTACACCTTTCGCTATGAATGATCGACCTATTTTCTGTAATCTGAAGCTAGGAATTGCAAGTTTATTTTTATTTCTGGTGTTAATATTATGGTGGTCACTAAGCTTTACATAATCGCTTTTATTCTTGTGAACATAAACGATGTTATCATATATATACTGGGATGCAATGGTTAATATATTAATTTCCTTAAAAAGCTCTCTGAGCGAGTCTCGGGGTTTCAGTTTATAAATAGCTCGTACAGCTCTTTTCTGCAGTATAAATATATTTTTAATATCAGCTGCAGATCCCCATAACAACAATCCATATGACATTACACTATGGAAGTAACTAAAGTAAACAATTCGTGCTGTTTCTACATCGGTTAGGTCTCTTATTTTCTTTACCGCATAGGCAGCAGAGCTCAATCTCTCAGACAAAGTAGAGATGTGAGGGAACCATTGTAATCGAGAATCCAATTTAATGCCTAGAAATACAGTTGAGTCTACACACTCGATTTGTTCACCATTGATTTTTATATCAAGGCTTACATTTCTAACATTTGGTTGTGAAAATTTTACACATTTAGTCTTTTTTGAATTTAGTAATAAGTTGTTATTTGTAAACCAATGTAATACTCTTGCAACAGTGCTATTTACAACGTCGGTTTCATTTTTATTTCTATCGATACCAAAAATGAATGACGTATCGTCTGCAAATAATACAGTATCACATAAATTTTGAGTATAAAATGGTAAATCATTTATGTATACAAGGAAAAGAAACGGTCCTAAAATAGATCCCTGTGGTACACCCGTCGACATAGGTGCACCAGAAGACTCGGTTCTATTTATAACAACTTTTTGCGTTCTATTGCAAAGGTATGATTCTATCAGCTTAAGCGCACTACCTGACACACCATAATGTTTCAATTTACCCAATAATGTTTTATGGTGAACACAATCGAACGCCTTGGATAGGTCACAGAAAATACCCAAAGCCTCCTGCCGCTTTTCCCATGCGTCAAATATGTGTTTGATAAGCGTAAATCCTGCATCTGTAGTATTCCTGCTTTTCCTAAATCCAAACTGTTTATCGTGTAATAATTTATTTAAATTAAAATGGGATGATAACTGATTTAACATCATTTTCTCAAATACTTTACTAAATGCCGGTAATATTGAGATAGGTCGAAAGTTTGTAGGGTCGCTTTTATCTCCGCTTTTAAATAAAGGTATGATTTTACTACATTTCATTAAGTTGGGGAAAACGCCGTCCTCTATACATTTATTAAAGATAATAGCTAAGTGAGGGGCGACCACATTAATGATTGAGTTTAAAATAGTAACGGAGATTCCAAACAAATCCTCTGTTTTTTTCATGTTCAAGGATTTGAATGCCTTTACAACGGTAACAGTGTTAACGGTATGAAAATTGAACAAAACATCACATTCATGAACACTTGACTGCAGAAGTGCTAGAGCGCATTGAGTACTTGAATTAAGTTCGCTAGTAATTTTATCTGGTATGTTAGAGAAGTAAGTGACAAAAGCGTTGGCCACTCCATCGTCTGAATCGATAATTTTATTTTCAATATTAATTCTAAATGACCGATCATTACTTTTTATTTTACCAGACTCTTGGTTTATAATTCTCCAAGTTGTTTTGACTTTATTGTCGGAAGTTTCAATTTTATTACTAATAAAGTTTGCTTTAGCTATCTTGCAAACCTTCTTGAATAATCTTGAGTATCTACGGACATAGTCAATAAATGACTGATCAGTTGATGTCGATTTTTCAGCATACAAATCGAATAATTTTCTCCTACTTTTAAAGATGCCTGGTGTTGCCCAACAACTAAATTTAATTTTATTATTTAACACTATAGGCTTATGTTTGAAAACATTGTTAAATTCATTTTTTATTGGTTGAAAAAGATTATTATACATTACATCAGGGTCGTCAAACGTATTGTAGGATAAACAAAGCTTTTTCACTATATTATTTTCAAAAACTTTCAGTTGCTTATTTGTGATAGGTCTGCAAATTATTTTCTTAGGTTGATCACTACTACGGTATTCAAATGTAATTGTTTGACCGGAATGATCAGAGTTTACACAATTAAAAATACTCTTTTCTATTATATCGAAGTTACAGAAAAAATTATCCAAACAAGTAGCTGATGTTGGAGTAATTCTAGTGGGTTCAAAGAAGGAATAATAAAGGTTATATGACCGAAATAAATGTATAAATCGGTCTGCAAGAGAACCAGACACTAATATATTAATATTAAAATCTCCACACACTACTATCTTCTTATTCTTATCACAAATTTTATTCAGAATATTTTCCAATATTGTCTCAAACTGATCGTAATTACCAGACGGGGGCCTATAAATACATACAATAATAAGGTTATCAAGTTCTATACAAGATATTTCAATTATTCTTTCGATCGACTTTAGTACTATGTCCCTACGTTCCTTATATTTCAAACTATTTTTTATTAGAATTAACGACCCTCCTCTAATCATAGATGTTCTAGTAAATGCGCTCGCAAAAATGTACTCATCTAAAGAGTTAGGTATTTCGTACTTCTTTAGCCAGTGCTCAGTAAGGCATAATATTTGAATTTGCTTTTCATGTAAAGTTAATGACATTTCTAATTCTTTACCATGGAAGCCCTGAATATTCTGATGAATAATTTCAAAATTTTTGTATTTTTCCGATAGACGATTGCCAGAGAATTTCTCTGTTGTCTTTATTTTTAATTTAAATTCTTTGATTTAGACTTCAAGCTACACTCTTGTAAGTCTTGATTTGGGCGCTCTAAAGAAACGCTGTCAATCTTATTCTGCTCAATAAAAGCAGAACCGGTACATAAATTTAACCTATGACTACTTGGAATAGATTCCAAAGAAGTATTTTTAGGTTGCTCAAAAGAAGCATTGTCGCTTTTTTGCTCAGTAGGAGCAGACTTTAAAGCCAAATTTTTGGCTACCGTTAGTAAAGTAAAGCATAGCGAAGAAGCTAATTGTTTTTTAAAATATTTATTCATATAAAGAATATTGTTCTTAATGTAAAATTTTGTATTCGACAATTTATTTATGTCAACTAAATGAAATTTATTTGAATACTGGGTCAATGTGTTGAGATTTAAATTTAATTTATATCTTAGATTATTTTCTCCCTGTGACAGCTTATTACAGTAAGGTAATGTGAATAAAATAATTTTATTTACATCCAAGTTAATTAGGTGATCACAATATGTATGTAATAATTTTTTGTTCATATTTCCCCTATTCCCTACAAAAATAACTAAATTATCAGACTTTTTGAATTTATTTTTTAATATAATATTGTCCATAATATTTTGTAAACTTGCACCAGGCATACAATAATTAAACACAGGTTGTCCTAGCTGATTTTTTAACAGATACCCTAAATCCTTGCCGGTGTCATCACTAAAAATTTTATGACTGGCCACATTACAGTATACATCAGGATTTCTTAATTGGTTAGTGGCCCTTGGTGTATTCACTGAGCTTTCAGAATTTAAGGATAAGTTATATGATATATCCTGTATACTATCCTCATTAATTGATAAAGGAGTATTGGTCCTTTTGCTTATGCAATTACACATTTTTTTACAATTTAACGACTCAAATCTATCAGCATTATAGTTACATAAATCTATTAGGTCATTTGAGGTTATTTTTTGAAAATTTAATTGGCTTTGGGTGGTTTTTTCAATAGTCTTAAACATGCTTACTAGAGTTTGTTCAAGGTTAGAAATTTTAACATCTAGATTTTTTGTATATGTGTTAAATTCATTGTTTTTTTCTTGCCTTTCTAAGTTAATTTTATTCAAGTCCTCTGACAGTAGTAGGCGTTGCTTACTGTTCATAAGGTGTTTCTTAAAAAATTTTTGTTTATTTATTAATTTATTAGTTTTTTGAATAAATCTTTTCACTTTTATGTATTTTCTAAGTTTAGTTATATTATTCATTTTTACATAATTGTTACTGACACAGGGGGTATTTGTATATTCACTACACATTGTCAACTCATGCATCAGGTATATATAGGTTATATGGGTGTGTGTATACCTCTAGTAGAACACATGTAACGAATCATCCGCCCGTGTAATCCAACATACATAATCCACGCCAGCTTGTAGCGTTACTTATGTGTTATGTATGATTTATATGTAGAATAGCGTTAAATCGTGAGCAATATTTGTAATTCTTGTTATAGTTTTATTATTTAATAAAATATAACAAGAATAATATAGCTTTAGTGACATTTATGTAATGAAAGAAAATAAGATGCACCTACACTTTAGTTTGGACATTTAAACATTACAAAAAGTGGGTTAATACCGGCTGGGGGCAAACTGGACTGGGGCCATAACGGCTGGTCCCGTTCTGCTGATCACACGTAAGGTGGAAAACACAAGTAGAAGTAGATTTTTTTTTATTTTACGTAATAGCTAATTAATGATGAAACAATTGAGTAAATATTAAAATTCCTTCTTAATTTCAAGTCACATAACATAACAATATGGAAGAAACCCCTGAAATGTTAAGACGCAATAGCACCTAATATCATAACGAGACAGATCCTGAATATTAATCAAACTTTGATGATAGTTGATGACGTGCCGCGGTATTGCTTGATCACCGAACTATGTAGCAGATTAATTGCCTAATATATATTAGCCAAAAATAAACTAACATCATTTGAAGGCTCAATGGAAATACGGGGAAATCAGAACAAAAGAAATGAAAGCTTGAGAACGGTAAATCGATTCTCAGATTCGTAAATATGATGTGTAAGTCAAAACTTACAGAAACATAATAGTAAAGTAATAGTAATAATCACACGCATTTCAGCCGTCACAGGATTTCTTCTCTGTTAACTTAAAAAAAGTTTTCCTCCGCAAACTATTCAACAAATTTGCATGCTCCAACCGCCCCAACAAAACTTTCGAATATTTCTATCACCATTGTTAATTAGACAAAAAAATTGGATCTAATATTCAAGTTTGGAAGCATAGCAAGAGCTTGTATCAAATATTCACAGCGATTTGTGAAAACCACATTTTCGGAAGGATTATAGTCATGGTCGGATGGCATGTAAAACGACAAATAGTTTTTTTTTTAGTTTCATTAAGTACAAAAAAGTATTATTTTTTTCTTGTAATATCCAGCTCGCTCGCTCGCTCGCTTGTCGTCTTATTAACCATCTTACACTTAAAATTAGCATCGCATTTAAGGGTATTTTCTTGTAATTCTGTGTGAAATTTCTAATAAAACTTATTCCTCCGTACAACTTGGGACATATGTTAGGAAATTTGTCACATTTCAGTGAGCTCCAGTAAGATTTATGGCAAGAAAGTTTTTACTTCACTTTTGACTTTCGTAAAATATAAGCCTTGGGAATTCGTTATATTGGCTGAAAGGGGATTGATTATAGATACAAAATTAGATTCCCTTATACGAGGCACCTTAACATTCATGTCTGCTATCAATGTTTTTTTATTATATTTTAGTCTTGCAGGATTTCTTCAAAATATTGCATACTAGCCCTGGCGTCACATGGGAGCAAAATTTGTTTATGTAAATAAATATTTTCCCAAAAAAGAAGCATATAGCACTCAGGGATCACATATACCTTCCAAAAAGTCGGAATCGGATTAGGAATACCGGAAAGTACTCCGAAAACCCAAACTCAAGATTTACTTCGGGAACGGCTAGAACTTTGTTTTTGAAATATTATACACATATATACACATTTTTCGATTAGTTTTCATACTGATTAATTACTATGTCAAAGGCATGCCTCGTTATAGACCTTCGATAAGAGGCAAATCGTATGAAAATTACCTCACCGCTGCCGCTGGTTTGATTAATAGCCAATATTTTCCAGAATGTTCGCAGATTAGACTGGAAGTGGGCTCTATTTCCAAAACGATACACTTGACATGCCGCAGCAGAGCCTAGCCTCCCGATGATGTAGGGCCTTTTGTTGTCGGGTACTGAACCTGATCTCTAGCGCGGTTTTCCTACGATTGCATATTTACTATCTCACAATAGTGTGCCTTGTAATACGGAAATATAGCACTGACTGGTTCCTCCACCTGTACGTTATATTGAATACCTGAGAAGTTTCGTGACGTCATTCGGATCACACCCGATATTATGTAAGTGTAGAATAAGCCGTGTGGTAGCGATCATTAAAATAATTTTTCCAACCCTTCTCTTCCGTTAGAAGAAGGCGACTAATGGTCTTAGAACTGCACAGCTATCCAATAGCTTATGGCAGCGACGGGCTCACCAAAAAAACAACAAACAAACAAAAATAACTTTATTTCATAGGCCAAATCTGGCACTTAAACCTGGCACAATATTTTACAATTTACCAGACTAGCTGTTTTACAATGTTTCATTGTTTTACAATGACCAGCTGTCACGCTGAGCACATGTGCAGTCACTGCTTGGTGAAGCGCGGACTATAGCAGTGGACTGCTTTTGCGGTGCATTTGCCTAGACTCTGACTAACGTTTAGGGTATAATAGTCATGATTATATGTATGTATGTATGTATGTGTGGAAAGAAATCTGCATCAGCCACCCTAACCTCCACCAGCCACCTTAACCCTCAGATTAAATACATAAAAGTATAAAGACAGTGGCAAAAAATAATGCCTGTGTATGATTTTTTTTTGTATAGAAGAAAATAAAAAAGTGGTGACAAAGTTGTATAATTATGTTAATGCACTATAGGTATTGCAAACTACATATACACTTCGTATGTAGTTCGCAAACACTGGTAAAATTTTAAGTTACGATCTCTCCATCTAACTCAGTATATATAATCCGAATAAGTCCCTGTACAAAGTTGAGCCACAAGGTGAGATGGACGTCACCCCACACGTCCAGCCGTCCGCTGCTGTAACAGCTACACAACCACAAACTAGTAATTGACCTTGTTTCACGCACCCACGAATACCGACCCTATTACGTCTGATTAAAGAGCAAAGTTGAAACGAAAGAACTACCCAAGTTTATGATGAATGACTTCTATTATTAAAGTCAGAGGAAGCTTGGTCAGACTGTAATTAATTATTATCAGTATCCTTTGGAAGTTCATTTGTTCAGACGAAGAAAAGTTTTAATGTAATGTGATTGGAACATGTTGATTGCTTTTTTATTATATTCACATGTTTGGGAAATGAAAAAAGCCATTTGGGAATAATATAATATTTGCTTTGTAAAAAGCTTTTCATTTGAAACTAGTAATTAAAGTCCCATTAATAGCTATACATCAACCATTGTATAAGTTACTAAAATTACGCCGAAAACTTTCAATTGTAGTACAAAACAACTGGAAAGTTCAGAATGCTCACAGAATAGGTACTGAGAAGCTCGCTAAGTCTATCTACCGTTTCCTGCCCACTATTATATATATACTAGTTACTTTGCCCAAGGAGATTACCAGCTCCATATATTCTGCGTACACATAAAGGTAATATTCAACAATTTCACAATGTATCGCTATTACTAACTTCTTTTCTGTGGTACTAAGCCGGTACGTTTTCTTCTATCAAGAATATACTATTGGCAAAATGGAACTAAGGCTTTAAAATAAAATTGGGAATAAAAGTTTTAACTCGTGATTGCAAAACATTTAATGATATTTGCTGTGACATTTTATTATCGATTTCATTTATATTCCCAAATATGTTCAAAAACTTACAGCTATTATTATGCGCCCTGCATCGGCTACACACACTCCGGGGACGTATCTATTTTATCCCCTGGGTGCAAAGGTATTACGTATGAGGAACTAAGGACGGGATATAAGATAATAATTCAACTGACGTTTTAAAGTTGTAAGCAGCTAGCAATTTATGCTGCGACTGTGTAAAGGATCTCACGTGGCGTACACGAGAAAATACAATGAACAAAATTTCTTTTCTGCGGTGTCTTACACAAGACATAAGGACTTATATTCAATATTCACTTTTCAAAACCATTTGCGCTGTAAAAAGTGAAGGATATAAAATTCCTATAGTAGTTTTTGACAATAATCTCTCGCATATTATCGGCGGAATTCTCAAATTTGGAATGCAGCGTCGCGCTCTTCTTCTCGCTGTTTGTTTCTATTTTTCTAAATAAGCTTTGTATTGGAACCAAGTTAAACAGCCTAACCAATTATTTAGAATTCGAACACGGTAAACAATTTAAACCGTGAGTTTCGCAGACCAAAACTTTAATGAGTGGACAAAGTTCGTTCGCTGTCTGGCAACTCCTCTCGGCCTTCATTTAAGTTCCGAAGTGGGGGATTCTTCGCCAAGTTATGCAGAATGTATCGGAGTTACCGTAGAACGCCTTAATTATTCACATACTCTCTTCTGAATATTAAGTTTAAGGTTTACTTCCGAACTATAGTCCATTTTTTAATTAGTCAAAGTGATTTGACAATTTATGATGTCATTTAGCGATAAATAATTTGAAATATCTTTGGCTAAATGTAATTTCAAACTGAACATTTCACTTTGAATAATTAAAAAATGGATTTGAATTTAGACTTTAACAATAATAGCATAAATAACATTGTTAAATTCAAAATCACTAACACTAACTAAATGACATTTCAAACTATCAAACCACTTTGACTAATTAAAATATTGACTAATTGTTAGCGGTCGCATATTCATGACACCTCATTTGATTATCGGAAAATGGTACTTTCTTTTTCTTTTCTTCTTGGACAATAAGGTTATCGATTTCTCGTTAACCTTAACGAGAGAAACTTTCGTGATTTTCCGAGCGACATTATAAAGCTACCCAGTATTTTGCCCCTTTTTTTCTTAATAATGAATAACTAAACCTAAATATTTTATAGTAACTTAACTGATCTCATTTCATTGGGCGTGTGATACAATCAAGTTTTGTAAAATTGTTGGCATATGCTCCTTATTTCTCGAAATGTATTGTTAAATATTGTTAATTTTATTTAACATTTTGTTATTAAATGTAGCTCTTAACTGGTACAAGAGATTTCGATTAAGCAGTTCTAGAGATTACCGCCTATACTGAAACTACGTTTTTATAATGTTAATACAAAAATAAAGATAAAAATAATTTATTTCAATGCTTAACTTATAAGGCTTACGCTTACCTCATGTTGTGTTATTCACAATTTATAATGTTATTGAAGATACAAAACGAATACGGCTATTGCTCAAAAAACAACAAACTAGCGATGATAGTGTTAAAACAAGATAAATTGTGTTTAAGTTGTAGAAAATCACAATACTCGCAATTCACGAGTGCTTTTTACTTGAATTTAGGCTCTATCTTAAAACACTAAGAGTGAAGCCAATTAGCCAACCTGAGAACTAAAATGCAACAGCAATAGTCGAGTTTGTCTCGAGGTAACCTCCTCTCTGGTCTAGTGGTTCACACCACCGGGTGTTGATCGGAAGGTCCGGGTTCGATTCCCCATGGGGAAAGAAGTTTTTCTGCTCGGTTTGGTTGGTGGTAGGGCTTCTAAGCCCGCCTGGCTAGCTACCACCGTCTTACTTAAATCTGTCGCCATAATAACAATGTTATAAGCATTGTTGTGTTCCGGCAATCAGAAGTAAAATAGACAGTTCCTCAGTTATTGAGGATTACAGGTGAAGCTCGCTTCCACCTTCGGCCTTATCGTCACTTACCATCAGGTGAGATTAAGGCCAAGAGCTTACCTGTCATATGTAAAAAAAAAAGGTAACATCAGCATGTTTCTGTGCAGTGGGCGCGGGCGGCACCACGGCGGGCTCCCGGGGCGCGCCCGCAGAACCCTCGCCTACTAAGCTTCCAAGTACGTCTGGCCACGCTACAATAAGATCTCAATAGACACAAGATCAAATAAAGATTAGCATTCAAAATGGCGACAACTGAGACTGCTGTAATATGTTGAGAATCAAAATGACTCCGAAAGCCTGATCAACAGTAGCCATTTTCAATCGAATTCTTTATTTGATGTAAATGGTACGGAAAGTAATGTTTCGTCGCTTAGTAAGGATTAGTACTAGTCCCGAAGCGCTGGTGTGCTTTCTGCAAACTTGCAGGAAATTGACACTCCAACAGGCAAACTTTCTGTTATCAAACAGGTCCGATAGTTCTCCCAAGAATTCATTAGGTACAACTGAATCTGTTATATTCCGGTATGATAAAGTTATGTTATTTTAGCGTTAATATTTTGTTTAACTTGCACTGGTTTTACATTTAGCACAACCCCTAAGCACCAAATTGAAAATTAGCGGTTCATCTTAACAGGAATTAGATTATTGAAATTTAGGGCATGCATGACCCAATGGTCGATCGTTCGGACCGTAAACCGTTATATTTGGCACATTTCCAATAAGTAAGTGTTACCTCAGCACAAAATAGATCCCTACCACTCATCCCCATTACGTCAAAATTCTGGTTCCTCTTAGCAATTTGTTAGCGTATTTGTCGTGATTTGTGTGTTGGAATGTAATGGAATGTCTATTTTGTTTTTTTGGTCAATATTTTTATTTCTTTTATAAGAATAACGCCTCTGCCTGGTGTGTGACAACAGAAAAGTGCGTATTAACATCTCTGCTTACTCCTTCGAGCATACTTAAGCACAGCTGGATTAAAATATTAGGTCCTTACCTATGAAATTGGTGTTTTGTATGGAGATTTTGGGGAATTCTGCATTTTCCATACTAAATTTTTTTCAGTTTTCTTCACAACGACAAATCCAAAGATAATATTTGGCATCTATCATTAGGCAAGCTTTAGTAATATGTGTAATATCACACTTCATAAAAATTATTTATCGTTTTTAAGTGAATGCAAATGATGTATTCTGGAGGCACTTAAAAAGAGTTATCTCCGTGTCTAATTTTAACACAATTAAACTTACAACAAATTATCAAAACAAATCAAAAGAGCTCAACAATATAGTATTTTTAGACGAGGTAATTATTTTTTAGGAATACTCTGAATCTTAATAGTTACAGACAAAATACTAAAAGAGAAAAAAAAACGGCAATTTCATAGGTAAAGACCCAATATATTAATCCTCTTTTCGGAGAAGAGTGGTAACATTTTCTAAAACTCAACAGTCTCTACTAAAATATCTGAGCAAAAGATAATGGCACACGTAACGTAACCATTGCCTCGATAAAAACCGAGGGTAGGTATTTAAATGTTGCATATTGTGTTGAAACGATAGACCTAACAATTGTTTTCTTTTGCGAACTAAGATAAACCTGTTAACTGTTATAATGAAGTTGTTGATCGAGTGAACCCGAGTCACCGCGATCCTAACGCCTCGGTCAGAGATACAAGCGGCGGGCGGAGCGGCAGGCGAATTCGCATTTCATTGCTCGCTCGTTACTGGCGGACACTGGTGACAAATGTCTTTTGAGCAAGCAACGAAAGGCCTTGCCGCTCCGCCCGCCATGTACTAGTGGTTGACTGTACCGTGGTCGGGAAAAGTTTTAATGGGGTCGCTAACAGGCTGACACCCAGTTGCAGAAACGAACTTTAAAATTTAATGTCGGCATTATCCCTAATGCTCCATTAAATTTATTTATTGAAGTGTCAAAAGAACACCTTAGCGTAGTTTTTACGTTGCACACAGTTGCACAAAACGACATTAGCACCCTATCAATGCTAAAGAGACATTAGCTAGAACTATTTTGTGTTCCAATTTTAAATCTAATGAACTTTAAAGTTTTAATGTCTCATTACTAAATGTCGTCTTTAAAAAATCTTTGTGCAACTGAGCGTGAGTGTATCAACTTAAAGACCAGATTAGGTGAAACCGGCATAACATGACTCTTATTGTTTATTCTTTAAGCTACCACTTTACCAAAGAATAAAAGTGAACGCGCAGTTATTTCAAACTTCAGAGCAAATCAATCTAACCCGCAGATGTTTCTTCCAACATAAATATAAAGGGACCGTTATAATCGAACACAACAGGGAACAAAGTAATCTTTGTTGTCTAAAACTTTCCCCGCTCTTCTGAGAAAGTTCCGCCTGACCTCACAAATTGATAACCTTGTTATTTGAAAGAGTTTTTATGTCGACTTTGAATAAATAATATTTTGGGCATTTCGTCAAGAGAAAAGGAAAATTTTCACCCAATTGTTCTACTATTGTAAAGACCTTTGAAAGGTATTTTTGAGCAAAATTACAGAACTACTTAAATTATGTATTTTAGCATAATTCATTTGACCTTATTTAGAAACGTGAATTCATAAATATCGCCAAAACAATTCTCAGTGAGAAGCTGAGGTTTGTACTGAATACAAAACGCTAAAAATATTTGAAATCTGGCCAAACTTTGTTGTTTGTTTAAAGTTGGTAGGTAGTAGCTTGGTCGCATTCATTTGGACTAGTACATCCGCTGAATTTCCTTCTGCGACGGAAATTCAGCAGCAGTTACGTTTCCAACGAGCATGTTTGAAAGGAAATGCACTTTAAAATGGCTTCAACAGTTTCTGGTCCTTTCAAAAGTTTTTAGTTAAAATGTTTACATTTCCTAACTAGAATTACCGGAGATAAAAATAAAAACATAAAAACTGACACAGAAATTTTCTCTTGATAAGAAAATGCATTACCGGCAGATTTAAAATTAAGAAAAAATAAAAATTATGTTTTGTCGATAAGGATAGACATTTTATAGCGCGTGATTCAATCTTTTATTGTGCTTCTAGCTTCATTCTCGCGATTTATTTTATTTTACATATTGTTGGAGCGTTCCCACACTTCAGCCTTGCACGGATGTTTTAAAGACACTTGATGTCTTTGCCCTAAAAACAAAAAAATTATATCTATGGTACGGTAGAAGCGGAGTGTACGCATAGATATACTGACGTGGGTGTACGGATGTCCCACCTGGTCCTACCTCGAACGATGCTCTGTCATGGCGTCATTCTCTGCCAAAGCACTTCAACTACAAAGTAGAAATAGTATTCGTTTTTTATGTCAAAAGAATTTGTTTTTGAAAAGAGTTAAATATTAGTCTAAAGATTCGCCATATTGGTCGCAGACTGAATGCCTACCACACTAGGTTTTTACCGTACATTCGTTGTATAATTGTTTGAACTGTTCCAGTTTGAAGATTTGCCATATTGGCCGTAGACTAAATGCGTAACTACCACACTGGGGGTTTACCGTTCATTTATGGTCTTTTTATTATTTTAATTAAACACATTATGAACTGTGTCTCCTCTCTTCTTGACTTGATGATTGTTTCATCTACAAGACACGTTGCGGTGCATGGAGAGTATGACGCTAGTGCCTTTTCCTACCACGACCTAGTCTACTTGTCATACAAGATGCGACCACCTAAGGCGAAGGCGAGGGTGACCATGTTGCGAAACTTCGGGGGAATCGATTTGGATCTCCTTCATCGGGACGCTATTGGTCTCAACTGGGAATCTATTGACTGTGTTCCCGATATCGACGGTATGGTGAATACCTTCAATGACTTGGTATTGTCGCTTTATGATAAGCATGCTCCCTTGCGGCCCGTTAGACTCAAGCACTACCCTGCGCCTTGGCTCACACCAGAATTAAAAACACTGATTCGTCGCAAAATGCAAATTTAAACGTATGCCCTCCGTGACGAACCGAGAGAAATATAGGCTTATAAGAAATCACTGCAATAGAATGTGTAGGGATGCTCAACGACATAACTCCTATAAGTCCGTGCAAAATGAAGATTCCGCAAAAGTTTGAAAGTTCCTGCGTTCTCTAGGAGTTGGAATATCGCGACATACTCCCGTACCCAAAAGCCTGAATCTAGAGAACCTGAATCAGCATTTTGCAGAGTCAGTTCAACTCGAAGACGCCATCAGGGCTGAAACTTTGGACAGGTTTTTGTCTGATCCATCTCCGAATCACCCATCATTCATGTTTCGACCATTCAACGTTAGTGAGGTTCCACGAAGCGCAAAAAATATAGGTTCAAATGCTGTTGGTGCCGATGACATAAGTCGTAAAATGATTATCCCCATACTTGATATTGTTGCTCCCACCCTTACCTTGATTCTTAATCACTCCATATCCTCTGGCTGTTTTCCTTCAATTTGGAAAAAAGCACAGATTATTCCTCTTCCTAAAGTATCTCATCCCACCTTCACCGATTATCGGCCTATATCAATTTTACCTTATCTTTCTAAAGTACTGGAGCGTCTTGTCCACAATCAGCTTAGTAATTTCCTATCCCGCTATAAGCTCACAAATCCTCTCCAGTCTGGTTTCCGTCCAGGTCATAGCACCACCACGGCTCTCGTCAAGATAACTGACGATATTCGTGGCGGCATAGATAACAAACAAGTTACAGTATCGGCGCTGCTGGACTTTAGTAAGGCCTTCAATAATGTAGACCATGTCATTCTAATTGCAGTGCTTCGTTCTCTAAACTTATCTCCTGTAGTGATTAGTTGGATCGACAGTTATTTGCACGGTCGTCGTCAGCGAGTTTGTGTCGATGAGTCCTGCTCGGACTGGTGCGATATAAGAGCTGGTGTATCGCAGGGCAGCGTTTTGTCTCCTCTTCTCTTTTCTACGTTCATTAGCAGTATATCCAATGACCTTTCTTCCTCTTACCACCTTTATGCGGATGATCTTCAGGTGTACCGGCAGGGCTCTGTGGATGGGTTAGTCGACGTGGTGACCAGTTTGAATTTGGATTTGGAGAGTGTTCTGAGGTGGAGTAAGGCCTTCGGTCTTGAAGTGAATCCTACCAAAACCCAGGTTATCATATTTGGAAGCCTACCAGCATAACATCTCTCGGATTGACTTTAACTCCATTCCAAAGATAATTTTCAACGGTGTCCACATACCCTTTAAGGACTGCGTTAGGAATTTAGGCATCTCAATGGATAGTTCACTGACGTAGACATCGCAAATTGGTCAGGTAAGCAAGAGACTATTTGCTACTGTCGGTTCCCTAAGAAGATATCGTAATTTCCTTCCCATACCCACCAAGATAGCCCTGGTTCAGGCCATCCTTTTTCGATCTTGGACTATACAGACACTAGTTATTGTGACCTGACGGAGGCGTATTTGGATAAACTTGACCGCCTTCAAAATCTGTGCATCCGCTTTGTATTCGGTCTACACAAGTATGACCATGTCTCTGAGTATCGTCGTCGTCTCGAGTGGCTGCCTATCCGTCTTCGTCGTGATGCACATATTCTCTCGCTACTGTATAGCGTGCTGTTTAATCCCCAAACTCCCTCCAATCTCAAGGAGCGCTTCCACTTCCTTCATTCCACTCATGATAGAAATACTCGATCCTATCAATCCCTCGTCCTTACTTGTCCTCCACATTCTTTCCACCTCTACAACAATTCCTTTACTGTCCAAGCCATTCGTTTCTGGAACAACCTTCCATTACCAATAAAAAAATCCCAATCCTTAGCATCCTTTAATAATCTGGTCCATACCCATTTCCTTCATCCCCCTCCCTCAAACGCATATTACTGTTTTCGACTTTTCTGTGTTGCTTTTAATGTAAGAATATATTGCTAAAGAAAATATTTAAACTGATTTATAGCATTTATGATATAGTATGTAATTTTATTTATGTATATGTATATAATATATTATGTAATTTATATATAGTAGTTTATATATGCACCTTATATATGTAAGTATATTACACCTACCTTTTCTTTAATTCTCTCTCTGTCCAAAGGTTGCCTGGAAGATATTGCTATTAGCTATAAGGCCGCCTGTGTTGCATTGTATTTTTTTCTTTACTATATTTCTGTGTTTTTATTAGTTGCAATAAAGAATTTTATCTATGTATCTATCTATTATGAAACACATTAGGAGTGATATTTTGATATTTATTTTTCATCTTCTTCGTGTGCTGATGGTGCCTAAACAGTCTGCCTAAAACTAAACCAAAGAACAGAACTTCAATTATTATTCTTATATCATAACTTATTCGCTGTTCAACCTTTTACTGAGTGAATACTTTTTTAGCATTCCGGAAATATATAGGTATAAATTTAATTGCACAGCGGGTTTTGTCCAAATATTCGAGTGGTACTCGTGATTCGTAGCTACCATTTGTAATATTTACGACCAGTCAAGGGTCCTTCTGTTATTATTTTGGGTGAAGTATTTCATTCTATTATTCTGAGTTATTTCTCTTAATCTCTAATATTATTTGTTGAATACACTCACACAAGTAAACCTAAACAAAAGCGAGTATAAAATTAGTTTTATTGTAAATTTCAAATTTCAATATCGTTTATTCAATTTAGATGCGTCTTTGCACATGCTTATGAACGTCAAAAGCAGTTTAAAAATTTTCGTGAAAGCGATAAACTACGCCATCCGTTCACAAAACTACCAGAAGGCCTTGTTCTGAGAAGAACGGGCAAGAAACTCAGCAAGTTTCTAACCTCCCTTTACATTGTTTTTCTTTTTTTTTTAAATGTCATAAACTACAACGTCATTCAAGTTTTAAAAGAAAATATAAATAAATATCTGTGTTATAAATTCTGCAGTTTACCACATTTTTCATTACAAATGCAAGTAGTCTAAAATATTACATTAATATAATAAAATTAAGATTCCGCTGATTAATTGAAGAAATTGAAAAAGTAGTATATACAAAACCAGGATAGGTATCTTCACCACTTGCCGTACCATACAGCCCCAAAGAAAAGTTCATTGATTACGCCAATTCTACAAATCAGACAGGCATGAGTTTGACCAGACACCGACAGTGGCACCTGTTCACAGACATGACACATGAATCAGCCATCGCTTTGCTCAACCATATTTTAGGGAACGCAACTACCCGATCTAAATCTAGTAAAAATTGTATTGATAATATTTATTTCTAAACTAGCTGTTGCCCACGACATCGTCCGCGGTTACTGGTTTTTTAACTATCCTACGGGAATCCTTTAATTTTCCGGATTAATAATTATCAAAGAGATGTTGTCCAGGGATATAAGGTATCGCCATGCAAAATTTTATTGAAATCGGTCCAGCCATTTCAGAGATTAGCCCGAAGAAACAGACGAACAGACAGAGAAAAAATTGAAAAATATTTATTTGGTATTTTTCCCTCCTTTTACACCGCCTGACTTTTTTTTCCAAGTACAGACAATCGACCTCTACAGTTTTATTATTTGTATGTACAGTAAGTACCTAGATGATTAGTGAACGAATGAAAGAAAATAAATTTATTCCTGCAAAAGGAACAAAAAATACAAATAAATTCGACAAATAAGAATTGATTGATGAAAATACAAATAGAAGGAAAGTAAAATAAATAAATATCCCCAGACATTCACACCTATCAACTAGTCCAATTTTAAGCAACTAAATGCTGCTTGTGTTACGGATACTAGATGACGTCAAATATATTTAATAGATAAATACACATAAATATTTAGAATATATATAATATTATACATATATAATGAACATCCATGACTGGAGAACAAATTTCTGAAAATTCATCACCCAAACACTTGCCTCCACTGGGGATCGAACCCAGGACCTCTCGAGATGGCGACGCCTTGAGACCGGCGTACAGACCACTCGACCACGGAGATCGTCAAAGTTTAACATGAAATAAGTTGTGTTGCGACTGCAAATGAAAATGTGATCTTTTATATATAAGAAGACATTAAGAATCGGTATTTTGATCCGTGGTCAGATTTATATGGACAATTATAGACCTGTGACGTATGATGTCGTGATATGACAGCTCGTCCAATAGTCGACTTCTCAAATATTACTATAGTAAAATAATCAAAGACATGGTAGTCACTACACGACACTGGCAGGAATTGTCGTAGTCCTCGGCAGATGGCCATCGAACTTAAAAAAAATCATAGACAATTTAACCACAGCTCGGATTAGTAAAATGGCGGCTGGCGGCACAGCTGATGCTGAATTTTTGTCAAGTTGACGTCACACATTCGGACGTTTCCATTGACGCTATTGGTCTGACTTTAAACTATTGAGGTTACTATTACTACGGATTAAAAAAAACTCACCCTAAGCGAACTCATTTATAGATATTGGGATTCAATAAAAGTTAAGAAATTTCATTATTTTGTGCTTATACGTATTGTCCTTTAATAATCAGGTCAAGATCCATTTCCTTCATCTTTGATCCCTTTTTCAGTCATCCCTTTTTGCCATTCCTCTTTGTTGCTTTTTTGTACATTCTTATCGATAATGTCTATAGAATATAAGTATTACCACCTACCTTTTATCTACCATCCTATTTCTGCCCAAAGGTATTCTAAAAAATATAGTCTTAATATTGAGGCCTCATGGATATAGCTAATGCAATTTTAAACGTATGTATTTAACTTACTACAAGTTTAGCCCGACAATGATAAATCCGTATTTGTGAGATAATTAATTTTGTAATTAGAATTTGGAAGATTTCTCGGTTGTTTCATAGTATAACGATCAAGAATCTCAAAGTATTTGAATAATTTCAACAAAATTATTTTGAATCACGGAAGTACGCAAGAAAAACATTTTCGTGCGTACTTCAGTGTGTTTTGTGTAAAATTTTCGACACGCAGAGCAAATAATTTGTAAAAAAAATAAAAAAATACTAAAGCCAGTATTTTCACAAAGATTAAACTTGATATCGTTCAGAAGAATTTCCAAACCTCAACCGTCAATAAATATTATAAAACTTAAACATAAACTCATCACTTAAATAATTATTTATTGAAAATTTTAAATTATAAAATGCATGAATATGGCGCTCTGTCCTATATTCTACTTGATATTTTCAATTGATAGTTTTATGTTCCACAATTTGCAGTGTCCTTGCAGGGTGTCACGTGCACAATCAATAAATAAATAAATAAAGGACTCAGAATCACCAGCTTTAAAATATATTCAAAATCTATACTCGTACATCTCCCATCCTTTTAAATTCCAAAAAATTTCGCATTTTGTACACCCAAATACTCGTAAAGATTAGAAGCTGTGTACCTCATGTTATCCCCCGCATTTGTTTATCGTTTTTCAGCGAAATTAAACATTGTAACAAAGAGGAAGCACGCAGGAGAGGTCGACAGATATAATACATCAGGGCTTAGCAAAACATGGACTTCACTGTGTATAAAAGTACTGAGGCATTATAAAAATTCCGTTGTAATTCATTCATCATTGTTGGTGGAAACATTTATGGAGCTCAGTAATTTTTTAGGCAAAGCCCTACATGAGAAATGTGAATATTTTTAAGAATTGCTTGTATTAGGTTCTTTACAGTGTTAATTTACTAATATTTTCTGTAGTATGTACATACGTTGTACCCAATGCATGAAGACAAGTTCACACCCTGTTCCTTGCCAGGTTAAACATGTTTGTTAGCACCCATCCATTCTCCATACCCTTTCTAGAATAATGGAATTGTTGTGTAATACTTAATTAAATTACACCAGGCTCCTTTTCCTTCTTCACAAGGGCATTAAAGTCGAATCTTAAATAAAACTAGACACCTCAATAACTCGTTCAGAGTATACAGCAGAAAATTTTTTATACTTTCTTATCTTCTAGATTCTCTATCTAAAAATAACGTAGTGCAAAGCCAGTAATTGAAATGTCAGAATTGTGATGTTAAGCCTGACTGTACTGGTTTCAGAGTGCGACCGCACGTTCGTGAGCCGTGGCGGGGCAAGCAACGGCACGTTCTTCGCGCCGGAGCTGGTGAACCCGAACAACCACAGCCGCCAGTGCCTGTACACCTTCCTCGCGGCGCCGGGCCAGCGCGTGCTCGTCGAGTTCCGCACCTTCGACCTAAGAGGGAAACCACCAGAGTAAGATTATAATTTGATATTTCTTTGGTAGCTTTAGAGGCAGTGGTAGCCGAGTTGGGACAAACGTAATTACTCAATCAAGGGGTCGCGGGTTCGATCCCGCCGCCTGTACCCAGTTTAAATAAAACTCAAGTACAGTTGATTGTGAATATCGTTTGACCGTTATTGTGCCCGGTGCAAGGCTTTTACATGGAGACTTAGACATTTCAGGCGAAATATAGGCGAAATTAACACGTACTCCTTCTGGGATAGAGGCGTGATGAGACCTCATTATGTTATGGGTATTTCTTTGGTACCAAATCTAAGTTTTAAATGCGAATACCGTGAAGCTACCTCTGGCTCTGGCTATCGACTTCCACGTTGCCCATTGAGTATCATATGCAAAACCGCACAGGCTTATTTTAGTAACCTTTAGAAATTAATTATACTCGCTTGTACTTTAATAATACTCGTTTGCTGAATTTACCATTTTTTTATATACAAAACCGAAAATTCACTATTAGGTTACGATTATATTCGCTTTTCCATTGTTCGAAAGCATGTTTTCAATAAAAGTAGGTATATTCGAAAGCAAATATTTTTACAATTTCTCTTTCTGAAAGCCAGCTCTTATAACACTACCCCCGATCGCACATAACCAGAAACTTCAATTCCTAGCTTAAATTATTCCAGCATTTCATTCTTTGGGTTTTGAAAACTATTTTTCACTGTACCTATACTTCCTCGCCGAAATACTTTTAGACTAGATAGTACATTCCTACTCGGATTTTATGACAGGCAAGTTAGTTGCTTTTATCTTACCTGATATGATAAGGTCGAAGGTGGAAGCCAGCTACAACTAAGGAGGCTATCTTGTCTCTAGTTGCCGACACACATCAATACTAAACAAAATATATTTCATAATTTTAGGATTTAGTGCTGTAATAATTATATTGTATGATTGATAATATTATGATTGGTTATTTAAATAAAAAAGTAGTTCATGAGTTTCTTTCTGGATTCTTCTCTTCGGCCGCTTGTATCAAATACAACCACAGTTAAAGCTCTGTGGATGTACTTGCTACAAGCGCTCGCGGTAATGAACCTTGTTATATTACTATAATTAATATATAACTATAATTATATAACTATACTTTTTTATTCAAATTATATAAATTTTAAAATTTCTAAATTGTAAAATATTGACGTTTTTAAGTGCCAGGTTTGGCCTATCAAATAAAGCTATTTTTGTTTGTTTGTTTGTTTAATACATAAGACAACTTAAGAAACGAGATCGTAGTTACTGTAGACAAAAAATACTCATAACTTCCTTGTTATTTTTTCCAGTGGAGCTGCAGTGGGGGAACTTCCAGCGTGAGTACATTATCTTGCTATCATTATTTCATCTCCGAATAAATAGATAAACGGCAGACAAACATGTTTTCTTCCCTATCGGCTTATCGTTTTGTCTGCTAAGATTCAGGTCATCCCAACCCTGACACAGATAAAGTTTAGACATATTTATGAGACCACTATGTAGCATCACTGAAACTTTGATTTAGTGATATTTTTGATACGAACCGATGTATGGAAGAATATTTATACTTTATTAGTTTTGACTTCATTTGACTTAGAGATCACAGTAGCTTTTAAAGCTATGAATACAATGCATAAATTCTATTGAATTTGTTTTCGTATCATCTTTTCCTCTTTGCTCGGTAGCGGAGCTATTCGAAAGATTTAGTTTCGGTTGAAATGAAATGAAATTCTTTATTTAATCATTTAGGTAACAAGTAAGTAGTTATACTTATAACGCGTCAAAAACATTGTGGAAAATTAAGTTACTTTTATGGAAGACCAATCCTTTGTGATCTCGATTTTTTCGTTAGGCACTTTAAGACATTGGTTCTGTATTCTATTGCAATCGATTCTAAACTATTTTATAATGAGTGAGATTGATGGCATTAAATAAACAACACTCCTTTTTTAATTGTAGAAAAGTCTGTGCCGAAGTAGGATATTGCCGACGACTTTTACCTCTTCCTATATCTAACCTTTCATGTCTTCAACAGATGTATGCACGAGTACATGGACATCTACTCGGAAATGGCCTCACTGGAGGCTGGCGAGCTGGTCAACTCGGCGTTCGGCGGACGGTACTGCGGGCCCATCCCGCCGCGACGCCGCGTCTCGCTACACCGCGCCGTCGCACTCTCCTTCTATACAGACAAAACTTACACGCCTACAACTCTATTCACAGGAACCTATCAATTTATCAATGCATGTAAGTTGTACTCAAACATCGACAGTCCCTCGTTGGGCGCCAAAGTTTTCACTGGCGCCAAACATGAAATACTTAAAAAAAAAATACAAAATAGACTTTTAGTTGCCTTTAATTCAAGTCAATAATCAAAATCTTAGTGTGGAAAGCCCTCCGGCGAGATAGAGTGATGATCTACGAAGCACTGTAGGCAAATGCTGGATACAGGAGGCCGGGAACAGCGTTAAATGGCGCACATTAGAGGCGCGCACAGTAGGTCTATTTCGAGCAGTAGACTGTTACTGCGAGCCCATTTCGCCGCGCCGTCGCGTTTCGCTGACTTTACAAATTTGAAATACTAATTAGCAATTCAATTGGAACTTAAATTTTTCGCAGCGGAGTTCGAAGTGGGAACACCAGTTCCAAATACGCTGTGCTCATTCGTGATAGAGGCGAGCAAGCGCAAGACCGGCCTATTGCTATCGCCGACCTACCCCGGGATCTACCCGAAGGACATGACCTGCAACTATCTGTTCAGCGGGCAGCCCGGGCAGAGAATACGACTCGAGTTTCGGGACTTCGATCTGTTTTTCGGCGGACCTCAGTAAGATTTATACCAAATAGAATCTTCCATAAGGGTGGTTTTCCATTAGAGCTATCCAAGGAAGGCGCTGAATAAAATAAATTTTTCATGAAACACCCTCAGCTAAATATCAATGCTTTGCTCGCATCCCGATGGGAACAAATGCGGCCACTGAGCTACGACGTTTTACTCTACTACAGCGCACACAATTTCGTTCCTGTGCGGCATATGAAATGCAATTCTGCAATTGTCTTTGTTGCAATATCTGTAATTCTATTTTTGTGTGTGAGAATTTTAGAGTAAATTAAGATTTTATCTAAGTATCTATGTTATCTATATAAGCGGTTTGCGAGGATAAATAGACCAATTGGATTGTTTCATTTTCTCTCATTGCTCTGGTGGAACAGCACCCTATGGCTGTTTTTAATCAAATATTAAAATATGCCTGTGTTTTAGTTGCCCATTCGATTGGGTGCGCGTATACGACGGGCCCGACAACTCTTCGGCGGTGATCGGCACGTACTGCGGTCAGCAGCGCAACCTGGTGCTGTACTCCAGCGACGAACGGCTCCTGGTCACGTTCTTCACGCTGCCGCGCGCCGCCAGCACGCAGAACCGCGGGTTTAAGGGTATCTTCGAGTTTTCCGAAAGTTTTGTTAAGTTAGGTAAGATAACCTTTAATTAACACATCCTTATGTCTATGTTTAGATCAAATATCGTGGAATTTACTGAATGTGGTTCTTGCAGATTTTATAAGTAAACACGATGCCGAGCATATAAGAGGCTCAGAGTGCGACCAGAAGATTCTTAGTAAAAAGGAATCGACGGGTTTCGTGTACCATCCAAATTATCCATTCCCCTATATACAAAAAGTTGTTTGTAGGTAAGTCACCCAAGGAGACTATGAACAAAAATTCTTAGTAAATTATGCTTAACTGTAATATTATATTAATTTTCAGATATTTTATATATGGTATGCAAGACTCACAGAATTTAGAACGGGTGCGTTTAGAGTTTCAAAACTTTTCTATACCGAAAGGATATAACCCCAAACCAGAGTAAGTATTCGTACTTTAAGGCCTGGCGCACATTATCGGCATCGGCGTGGCTCAGGATTTTAGGTGATAAATACCATCATATATTAACTTCATAGCAACAAAGTAGAAATTTCCATGATATTTGGCCGTAGTAACAAAAATACCGTTTCAGTATGCTTTAGGTTGCTGCATCGGCGGCCTTGAGGTTGCTTCGGGATACTTCGGCATCCTTCAGTACTCTGCCGCCCGCCGCTGCGCCGGCGCCAAGGCAAATGTTTAAAGACGCTCCGTCATCCCTAAGAACATTGTAGCATGCCAAGGCATAGTTGCCAACAGTGTGCGCTTGCATGTAGGGATCCCGAAGGATTCCTTTCCTTGCCGATGCCGATAATGTGCGCCGGGCCTTACGAAGATATACAATAATTGTTTTGGCCCTTACAAATATTTACCTCATTAAACTTACAGCTCATGTCCAGATGGTTATTTGAAAGTGTACCTGCGCGGTCAGGAGGCGACGGATTCGTATGACAAGCATGACGCGGAGCTGTGTGGAGAAGGCGTCGGGGGTCCGCCCGCGTTCCCGCCGCCTCTCCTTTCGGATGGACCGCGGCTGGTCATGGTGTTTAGCTCTGGAGAACTGCAAGGAAGAGGATTCAAGGCCAAATATACATTTGAGACTGGTAAGTTGCGTAATGAGACTTTCTTTAATAGCTTAGTTAATAGCTTAGTCTTTGCAGAACTCTCTTTAAGAATTTATGGGCCTATAACAATTATCTAGTTGCGACGACGAATGTTTCGGTATCAATTGATATACGAAATGTTTGATTAGATTTTACTACAGGAACAGGCCGCTACCTACGATGAGCAAAACTGCCACTTTTATACAGGTTCCAAATTAAGATAATGTGTATCAGGCTGTGCTACAGCAAAAAAGTAAAAGGGATGTCTAGACTAACTTCATTTTAAGAACGAACTAACTGGCAATATAACCATTATGAAAATTTATTAAAAGACTGATAGTTCTTTCTTTGTACTACCTATTTTGTTGCTCATATCGGAAATTGGTTAATTTCTTTCCTTTTCAGAATATAGAGTACCAGGAACAGCATCGCCAGGCGGCGAATGCGCCTTCACGTACCGCTCAGAGGCGAAAAAAAGAGGGGAATTCAACTCCCCGCGCTATCCATCCAACTACCCGTCGCACACCAACTGCACGTACACGCTGGACGCCACACCCAACGAGCAGGTCACCGTCGTGTTCGACCACTTCAAGGTGCGCGCTGATACATGGAACGGCACTGCTGGATTGTATAGGTAAGGCAGACATTTAGGAAACATTCTTAATGTACAATTCTGCTCTTTCTTCAGTTCAAAGCCTTTTGTTTAAAAATAGTAGACATTGTGTTAATCCTATGGTAGCATGCATAAAGTGTTTGATTATAAGAAATGGTTAATTTTAGATTATCCGAGCAAATACGAGTACCACCGATCTATATGCTCTGCTGAGCTCAAATCCCATTTTCTCTTTTTTACAATGCTTGCTACGCTACGAGGCAACTAATTTTGCCATCGGTACCGAAATGTCTTTCCTACTCCATTTTTTAATATTCTTCATGCCTCTTACTTCTGCTATTTGTCCACGCTCTTTGCAAAATCATAGGTTACTTTCGAGCTAACCCCCTTATTCATATTACATGGTATGCTCAAGTAACCTGTTACATGTGGACTTAGGACCAAAATTCTGGTGATGATACCTTTATCTGTCCTTTCATGTAACAGGGGACGAGCTTAACCATCTCATATCATTTATTGTCACTCTCACTTCAATAACCCAGTACTGAATCGAGAAAAACCTGAAACATACCTACATTCATATAATCACGACTATTATCCCCTAAGGAATTGTCAGACACTAGGCAAAAGCACCGCAAAAGCATTCCACTGCACCAAAACCTGAGAACTGGTAGGAATGTTCAGAACTCGTTGTGATATTACCTATTTCCCATGCAGTGGGGCGACGTGCAAGGAGGACTGGGTGGAGGCGTGGTGGACGGGCCGCGAGGGCTCGCGCGTGCCGCTGGGCCGCTGGTGCGGGCCCGCCACGCCCGGCCCGCTGCAGTCGCCGCGCGGCGCGCTGGGCCTGCTCATAGCGCTGCACACCGACCTGGACAGCGTGGCGTCGGGCTTCAAGGCTAGATACGTCTTCGAGGTAGGTCTATACATGATGCATACTCACTAACTAACATGACACTTCATACAGGTAGACAACCCACCAACATCAGCAAGGCAACACTTTTGCATGTGTAAGGAAAGTCCTTACCTAACACCAGGTTCGACGTGGATTGGCTTATGATTATTATGCAATTTTTATAGCAATTGAAACTTTGTTTACGGAACAAGAGGCCCCGACGATCTGGTGAAGGTCGCAGAAAGTTGCTGGATGCCGGCGACGCAGGACTGGTCGTTGTGGAGATCATTGGGGGAGGCCTATGTTCAGCAGTGGCTGACAATAAGCTGATAGATATATTACGGAACAACGAATGCGACGACAGCAAAGTTTGCAGAATATACTTGTTTTTCAACCATTTTGAAAGGAACAGAATTCTTGTGTTTTAATGGATAGTTAAAGCAGAAGAAAGCTGGAAGAATCTCAGAGTAGAATAGATTTAAGGCATAGATTTTAGTACTAGCCAATGTTTCTCAATTGTTTCAATATTTGTGCCGCAGCCCGCAAAGTCAATATTCGGCGACTGCGGCGGCAACATGTCGGGCGCGGAGTGGGGCGTGATCACGTCCCCGCGGTTCCCGCTGCCGTACGAGCCGCCCGCGCGCGGCGCCGCCTCGCGCGTCTGCAACTGGTTCGTCACCGCGCGCCCCGGGAAGCGACTACTGCTCAATTTTGAACATTTTGCCGTCGAGGGACATCTTACTGGTGAGTTAGAAAGGTTGGAGTAGTTCTCCATTAATAATAGGACAAAGACGAAGTTGTTAGAGTACCTACCTAGTTGTTTAATAATTGGACAGTCAATATAATCAAACATACACATACAATCACGCCTGTAATCCCCGAAGGGCTCGGCAGAGTCCAAGGAGCACTGTGTCCCTTAAGACCATATTTAGCCATACAAAATTTGGGTTTGTCAGATGGAAAATCGTGAAAAAAGTAGTAACAAGTGGCTAGCTCACAATCACAGGCCCAGTACCCAACACGCCCTTATATCATTCATAATAATAATTGTTGATAATTGTCTAAGGCTTAAGAGAGAACCAGCTCCCCTATTCTGTAACGTAATGTTCAAAGTAATGTTGACAAATGATATACATATGTGACAAATCAATATTGATTTAAGGCAACGTCAAATGCCAATGTCCTTTGATAATTCTAAAAAGTGTTCGAAATGACTGAAATCCAATTCAAATCCATTGAAATTTGGTAGAGAGTAGGGCAGCAGATATGTTTTGCAAAAAACACTACGTATTAATCTGGCAACTTGTAAAAATTTAATTGATATTGCAATAAAATAACTACTTTTGACAATATTGTGAAGATCCTCGAGACTTTTTAACAACTAACATTAAAAAGAGTTACTTATTTGAAATTTAATAAATTTAGATTTATTTTTTGATTTATTTGTAATAATTCAGAGAGAGGGTGCCCCGCGGCGGTGCTACGGCTGTGGTACGAGAGCCCCGGGCCGCCGCTGGAGCTCTGCGGGGAGAAGGCGCCCACCGACCGCTGGCAGTACCTCTCTTCCTCCAACTCCATCAGGCTCTCGTGAGTGCTATGCATGTAATATGCTACTCCTTTTTTGCACGTCATCTTCATATAGGACTTCGGAACTCGGCAAAATGTTCACCAAGGATCTCCTTCTCACACTAAATCTTTTACTTTTATTTTTTACTTTTTTGACTTTCATTGAACAAAGGAGTTTCAAAGCAAGAAAATTTTCGTCTTCTGTGTATAATGATGGACCCTAAACTTCTTTACCTACTTATGTGCTTTTAGTGTGTCTGCACGAAAATCTGCCACAAAAACAGCACGCATGATATCAAGTGCTCTATCGACGGCGGAATCGCACCGCAACTGCACTCCACTTGATCCATTTTTATCCATGAATCAGAACAGGTTTTTTTTACTTCTATTTAAAAGTCTTCCTGTTTGACGTCTGAGAGTTCGATCTCTGTACGAGTTGCCAAGAAAGAACTCTCAGACGGAGAGACAAAAAGATGGGAGATTTTGCAAATCACTAGACTTTTATCTTCGGGAAAATAGGTCTGCTCTTTTGTGCTAGTATGATGGAAAGTGTCCATGATATTGCACAGGTTTATAATAGCGGATAAGTCAGTGGGCGCGGCGGGGTGGCGCGCCGTGTGGACGGAGGTGACGGCGCCGGAGGCGGGCGCGGCGTGCGCGGGCGTCGACCCCGCGGCGTGCGCCGGCGCCTGCCTGCCCGCCGCCGCCGCCTGCTCCTCGCTGCAGCACTGCGCCGCCATGCCGCCCTCCACACACCACTGTTAGTATGCACGCTTCGTTATTGACACACAGCTCATCTTTGCGCTCGTGAACACTCATCGAATGTGGAAAGGGAGGGCTTCCATTGGAACCCAAAATTGAGCCCTATATAGAAAAGTTATTTCTTCATCAAACTGTATTTTGAACTAAATAAATTTAATTCTGTTTCTTTTTTCCACCCTCGATAAGGTATTACAAAAAGATACTTTATTTGGGTTATGTCCAACTCGGTACGTTCCCACCTCGACACGCAAAAGCGATTATGGAAATGTGACGAGTTGGTAGTTTTGTTTAGTTTTATCTTGTGTGTCGAGTTGAGAAGAAAAGTGCCGAGTGGTCGTTGTATTTGAATATTTTTCATAATTTTTTCATTAGCAAAATCCGCTGAAATTAGCTGAACTATTTTGATGAAGATGTTTATCAATATTAAGTATATAAAGTACCAATATTTTCTTTCGACTTAAAATTTTATTTACATTTACCAACATTTATAGTCATTATTTACCTAACCCATTGATATTTAGGGTAAAATACGAAACCATAGTTGAGTTTTTTGTAGACTTCACGACCGCAAAGTTAAGTAGCTATTTAAAGAACATTCATGAGTCGATTTTAAACAATAATTTCAAAAGATTTATTTTTTATTCTTAAGTAGTTATTAAATATTTATTATAAGTTTGATTTCATTTATCGAATTGAGTTATCGATTCCAACTATTTAAATGAGTGTCTACTGATATCAAATAGATTTTAACAATTCGTTAAGCGGCAATTACTTATTGGCGCCCAACGTGGTATTAGATTTAATAATTATAAAATCTGTATTTAAAATTATATGAATAAATATATTCAACAAATACTGATTTGGAAATAGAATGTAGGCCTAATGAAAATTTTACCAATGATCTTATTCACTAGAAAATCAGTATACATACTTCTCTTCTTAATATCGTAGTGTAGGCTTTTTGAAAGTAGAGTTATCAATATTTATATTAAGACAAAGGATAAATATATAAGTATTTACATTTACACATATATTAGTTATATACATACAAATATTGAACCTGTGTAAGTGTTACATATCGATTGAAAATTTTTGTTACACTGAAATTTACACTCTATTGGTGTTCGTTGGAATATTTTTATTTTTAAGTATTTAAGATGAACTCAATATTAAGTATGCAAACATAGGAATGGTATTCAAAATTTTTTGCTCTGAAAATTTCGCTGTATTATAATATAATTGGCACACTGCACTTTGCATTTCACATGATTGTATCTACACCATTGCATTTAATCGTCACATCATAGGGATTATATTATAACTAATAATATTTATCTATAAATTTGAAATATAATGATGTAGCGTGTTGATGATATATTTATATGGAGTCAGCAGTACAAACTTCATTTGGAAGCATTACCCATTATGCTTCAATGAAACAACAGTGGTCTGTTGCTGCTAACTCTGCTCTCTCTCTTATGTATTGTATTGTTGTAAAATATTATACTTTAATACTGTAGCTCTACTAACTTAATAATCTTTAAAATCAAGAATAATGTTACGTTCACTATACTTTCAATTACTTTTGATGGTTCAATGCAATCTTTGTCTCGAATGATTTAGGTAGCTATGTATAACGATAGGCGCTAGTTTATTTAAGGGTTCAATATTATTATTGTTGGTGAATTAGCAGAATATATCGAAGATGTTGCAAAGATTACCGATATTTTTATTTACAAGACCTCTCTATTACACACTTTTTCAATTGTTACTTAATGTCCTCATTTGATATCATTCTTACATTCATAAACCCGCTCAATTTTCTCCAATATTGACTTATTATCTTAGTGTTTCTCTAATACTGTGATGACTCAGGAGATATTAAACAAATTGATGTCGTTACAATATTTTAGCCTCCTTGATCCTACTAATAGAATTTGTTTTTCTTTTGTAAATGTATTGTACTTTCATAAGCATTGATGTTTTAAAACGCAATGGACGAAGCTTGCATTGAGTCATCGCACTATGGGTTCCGGGGTACCGAGTCAAGCATTGTGCTCGCATCGTTGCAAATACAATACTTTCCGATTAATTCTTGCATACATAAAAGTTAAACTAAATCATTTAAATAGAATGAAAAGCATGCGATCTCGTAAATTAAACAACAATTAATATAAACTAAAATTCGAGAGATGAGGCAAGTTGATACAGCGTTATCCTGGCTCGAAGCACCATCGACTCTTAACCTATACAGCAATAATAAAGGAAAAAAAAGAGTCTAGTGTAGAAACTAGACTTGCCTCGTCTATCGTACAAAGATGCAATCAGAAAGTATTGTGAGAGGTTGTCTCGGTGTCCGGGGGCCGGCTGACGCGGCGGTGTGCGCAGGCGGCGCGGCGACGGGCCGCGTGTCGGCGCGCGGCGCGCTCGTCGTGCTCTCGCTTGTGCTCGCCGCCCCGCACTGACCGGGCGCTGCACACGTGAGTCTATACATACACCCGCCCCGCCGCACTCCCGTCACTCCGCTACCCCGCGACCGCACGCTGTTCTTATCTCGCTTATCATTTTCACATGCTCTTTCTTCACTATCGTAAAATAAGGGAGGGAATAACAATGTCATGTTTTCTATACTTGACAGGTCTATTTATAATGCATAAAAATCGTCAGGTATTGAAGACATGATATCAATAAAATACAACGCTAAACATTTAAATTAAAGCTAAGTAGCAGCTGTAGTTATCGCTTCTTATTTTTTTTTTGTACGATTTTTATTTGCGTTAAAATTCTGGGGAGATTTCCGACTCAAAATTATGTATTTACGGGAAATTTTAAATCTTTTAATAAAACAATCTCGGTATTAATTTCAAAATCTGGTCGAAGGACCATTTGCTAGATTTTATGGATTCATTTGCTTGCGCAGTGATGCTTGAATCCATTACCTACTTATGATATTCATCGCATCGGCTGCCTTTAAACAAATCAAATAAACTTTGTGTTGCATGTTGTAAAAATGTAATTTAAATATTATCAACCCAGCAAATAAACTTTGTGTTGCATGTTGTAAAAACGTAATTTAAATGTTATCATCCCAGCAAAATTCTAATTCCTTGTATCGGTCACGTTATTTTGAGGGTTACTTTAGGAGATACACTGAAAATACCTGTACCTTTGGCGGGAGTAAGTAAAGTGATGAAAAACTATTTTCGCTTAAAGGAAAAAAGGTAAGATTGAAAAGTATTTTCAAGCCAGTTTTGCACACGTTTACATTAACCAGGATCTTATTTAGTCACTATTTCCTGCAACATAATTTTGAAAAAGGTGTTTCTTAACTTGAATCTACTAAGAAAATGTGTTAAGAAGACTCAATGAAACAATAAGAGTTCTAGTAAAGGATTCAAATCTTGGAGATGTAAACCCACAACCCGCTAAACTGGGATTGAAATTTCCTCGGGCGATAATGCACACAATAGACCTACGTATTCAAAATCTATAGTTTAATTTTAAAGTTTAGGATGCATTTGGCTTGTACATTGGAATGTTACCCAAAACATTGGCATTTTCATTCAGATTTTGTGTCAGTCATACTGTTGAGCCGTGCACCGATGCGGTTTTTGTATCATGTAAGAATGCACCTATTCTTTGATTTTGATGCCACCACGCAACGAGCTGAAACGTGCTGAATAATAAAGATTTGATTTTTAGACATCCGTTTGCAGATATGTCTTGGATGTGTTATATGTATCTGTTTTCCGGTTATAAGAAGCGGGAAGTCCATCAATTTATGTCATCGTAATATTTGTG
The DNA here is from genome assembly GCA_910589355.1 of Parapoynx stratiotata. Taxonomy (NCBI): domain Eukaryota; kingdom Metazoa; phylum Arthropoda; class Insecta; order Lepidoptera; family Crambidae; genus Parapoynx; species Parapoynx stratiotata. The sequence goes on along the minus strand of OU342466.1, from coordinate 3,115,101 downwards.
GGTAAAATGATTTGGAGGTGAACGTTAGGGACTAAGATTCTAAAAGGAAAAATTCCTGAATGAAATTTGGTGATTGTCATATCCGTAGTACAAATGTATGTAAAGATACCATCTACCTGTTATTATCTATGCAGGCAGACGGTAGGCAATCAAGCAGACAATTCGTTTGCTTATTTGGCTACAAACAATCGAGCGATTTAACCAAAACATTAATATTCATCGTTGACTAGTTCAGCTCGCTGGGTAGTGGCTAAGTTAGGATGGCTACTGCTATAAATGTTAGAGTACAGCATTGGTGTGCGGCTCAGTCATTGCCAAAAAGGTAGATGCAGATGCTGAGTGATAGCCTGCGCAGGCGGCGAAGGCGAGACGGATGGTGATGGCGAGTCATTCGCGGGCGGCATGTGGTGGGCGGTGGGCGTGGGCGGGGCGGGCGCGGGCGCGGGCGCGGGCGCGTGGTGCCGCCGCCGCCGCCGCCCGCGCCGCCCGCCGCCGCCGCCGCGCCCGCCGCCGCGCGCCTGCGCCGCCCGCCTCGCCGCGCCGCCGCAGGACTTGCACGACAGCGTGTGACGACGCCGCGAACACTTTAATAATACAACACTTTAAAGTAATATAGCATTTTATTTTAACCCCCATAACCAATTGATGAAACTGAGAAAGAAGGGAGTATTAAATCAAACAATAGAAAATATATATTTACATTTCGTTAATTTTCAGTATTTTTTCCAATTTTTCTTTTTATATCAAATCTTTGTATAACAGACATGCTCTTTACTGTATGTTCATATAATAACTATATCGACGTCAAGCAAAAAGGCTACCGATTGTAGCTAATTTACTGAAATATGTGGTGAATTTAAGTACAGAGTAGATCGTTGTTTTACTCATTTATTTGGGGACAACGAGTTAACCACTAGGTACACCTACATACTAAAGACTAGGCTGTTTGGTTTAGTTCTCTTTGCTTTTTCTTACCAAGAAACTTCAGAGAGAAATTTAGAAAAAAAATCAAGAGGTTTTTGGCGCCATTCAACTATAATGGCGGACGTGATTTTTATATTGTTGCGGAGTGGATATTGTTACGTAAAATCAGTGTAGTTTTGCCTAATATGTGTCTATGGTGATGTGAAATGTGGAGGATCATTGAAATAAGCGTCAGGAGGTATGAAAAAATGTTTTTTATCGTGGAATCCACCTCGTCGATGAGTTTACCATCGATCATTTGACGCCAAGTTGCACTGATTTTGCTCCCTTTATTTTAATCCGATCCGTTATCCATTTAAAGTTACTCTAATAACCGATATTAGCGCATTGGTAGCGCTAATATCGGTTATTTGAATAATTTTAAATGCGACGTGCTATCCGCAAATACGGTGAAGGGGTAAACTCATTGATTTCCAATTGTGTCTACAAACGTCACAGGTGATGAGTTAAATGATCATGTGATCACGAAAACCTATATGTTAAAGAGGAGAAGACGAGGCGGACCCGTCATTATTTCGTTGCTGAAAAAAGCTTTGTTAACTTACATCGATTCAAGGTCAGTGTATGGATTCTTTAATTTCCATTTTATGTATGAAAGAAATCCTACAGTTCATTGTAAATTTTAAACACACCTGTATCTCTAATGAGGTGGGCTGCTGGGGTAATAACATATATTTAGCCTATTTTAAGCTTTGTTCGGACTAAGCTAGTATTTTAGTCGAGTGGCGCGTAATTCAGTATCTAAAATACTCGCCACTGCACAAAAACCGTTCACATTGTTTTAGTACAGTAAACAAGTGAGTGGGCTAAAATACTCGCTACTGCCCAAAAATCGTTCGCAATAAACTCCTTTACTAAACTACTCGCCACTCGACAAAAAAAAATAGACTCGACTAAACTCCTTACTAAACAACTCGATTACATTTTTGGAGTTCAGACACGTTTAGCTACTAAATTACTCGCCACTCGACTAAAATACTAGCCTAGTCCGAACAAGGCTTTACAGTCAGTTCGATGTAGCAGACGGCGAGCCTGTTGCCATGCACCGAGCACAATGAATATTTTTACTTTCTACCTACCTATTAGTTAGTTGCATTCTCTGCACTGATATAATACTCAATCTTACATGATTATCGTATTATAGGCTTAATTATTGTGTAGGTGTTCACGGCAAAATTTTGTCGTTACTGAATTCAGTGAAGTGTTATACCACCAGTAGGCAAGTTAACATACCTACTAACGCAAGGACAGTTTCTCAATGACAATGGAATCCTCATTAGAAACGCAATTAGAAAAGTGTAAACGCATTTAGTTACTTATTGATTTCAGTTGTCGCATAGCTCCCCGTACGCATACGTGGGGCGTTTGATTTGTTTTTTACTTCCGAATAAAATAGTCAAATCCCAGTGCGGTGCATACAAGAATTTTGTACTTTATGATGGATGCCAAACTCCCATACAATAGCATGAGGCAATGTTTTGTCTCGATCAGGTGTTCCTTCTCATTCTATCACTTTAATGAATGAGTTTGACATTTCGTAGTTAAGCTTTCTATTACAACTAATCAAGAATTTTGTACTCTATATAGATGTAAAACTCCACTCCAACTCAATAACATGAGGCAATGTTCTGTCTCGATCAGTAGGTGTTCCCTCTCATTCTATCACTATTTATGAATGAAGGCTATCCGTGGGATATCCTCTTTTTCTCTTTCTCACCATAGTTTCTGTCTTACCTGTCATATTTAAGTACGCCATTTTGACGCCTAGACTGAAAATTGTTAAAAAATTTTGTAATTTAATATTTTTAATATTTAAATAAAAAATTATAAAACTGGTGATAACGTGCGTTGTTTTATGTTGTGTAAGTGAGTGGTATTCTGGATGTACCTTATCATTTCACAGGTGAGTCAATAATTACATATTAAATGAGAGTATAAGTTTGAGAAATTTGTGTGTATTTTTGTGAGACGTCATTAGTTGTAATAGAAAGCTTTACTACGAAATGTCAAACTCATTCATTGAAGTGATAGAAATATGGAATGAAAAGGAACACCTACTGATCGAGACAAAACATTGCCTCATGCTATTGTATGGGAGTTTGACATTCATCATAAAGTACAAAATTCTTGGGGAACACCTACTGATCGAGACAGATCATTGCCTCACGTTATTGTATGGGAGTTTGGCATCCATATTATAGTACAAAATTCTTGGGTGCATAGTTACAAAATGTCAAAAGAAAATGAAGTTTTATATTTTAGAGCGGTATGCTGAAAATTTCGGTATATAATATTCGGTCAAACGATAATTCATTTGTAGATAGGTAATTCCTGAAGTCTGCTGGTTCTAAATTACTCATGATGTTCATATTTGCTAAGTTTCCGCGTAGCAATATATATTTTTGACCCGTACTCTTTTGATTTTAACTAGGAGAGTGCCTGTTGCCATGCATGGACAATGCAAGAACCACATCGGTGTATGCAAGGCAAACTGTACCTACCAAATGCATGTCGGCTAAATAAATGCTTGTCGGCGAAACCAATCCATGTCGGCGAAATAAATGTTTGTCTGAAAAACAAATGCCTGTCAGAAAAACAAATGCTTGCTCAGGAAAATAAGTAAATGCCCAAGAAAAACAAGTGAAGATGAGAAAACAAGTGCAAGCCAAATTCTTACTTGGAAATGAACCTATCAATGTTAATTATATTACAGTGGAAGAAGAACGCAACTTATATGACCAGTCGAATTAAGTTTATTGAAGGATTTCAACTTTAACAAAATTTTTGGTTATAGTTTGGACATTGAGTCATAAATGTAGTCTATATACGTGTGAACATGTGCAATAGGTTTCCAAATAGTTATAAGCAAGGTACTGTATAGAGTGAAGGACCAGCAAGGTGATAAAAGAAACAAACATATAATAAGGCAAACACAGTTTTGCAAATTTATTCCACATATTATTAAACTGATACAAGATTGATACAAGTCAGAGTTCTAACAGTATGGACATGCTATGTGGTCGTAATACAAAAAAAAGTTTAGTAGAGCAATAATAAACATTACAGAAATCCTGAACTTTACAATACTACTTTCCTCACACTAATGTATTTTAAAGGGAAATATGTAATAAAAATAAAGCAAAAAACTAAAGCAGGAACACAGTCGGGAAATGTTATCGATTACAGACAAAGATTGGGTGGTTCTATTTTAGCCGTAATTGAGTCGTCTAGTTCATTTCATTCCATCAAGTTCATCCTCGTGTAACCTAAGTTGTAAGTGTGTCAAAAAACAACAGTCAAACTCCTTATATAATAATAATTACTGCTAAAATACACATCACATCGCAAAATGCGTTCGCAGGAATAAAATATATTGAATAACATGTATTAAAAAAACAGTCGACGGGTCTCAAGACCCGAGCGCGCGGCCGCAAACAGGCAACCGCGGCCCCGCGCCCTCCACATAATAAAAGTATATATTAAACAATATATACGGCTAATACGACAGTGAAAAACATAAGCATAACGGAAAACTTACATTCGAAACATTTCATAACTTCCTACTTTAAGATTTTTACGGAATCGATGCGATACAAAATCGAAAACTTGAAATAAAAAAACACATATATAGAAAAAATGCGACCCCCTCGATAGAGAGCGGGGATCGGGCGTAAACGTAAGGTGAGGGGCTTGGCGCGCGTGTGGCGGCGCCTGCGCAGTTTGTCGTGTCTCCGGGACAGGCGCCCGCGCGCTGCCTAGCTCGGCGGCGGCGGCGCGCCCCACCCCGCCGCCGCCGCCGCCGCCGCGCCCAGCCGCCGCTTGCTCTCCCCCCCTTGGCTCTGGTGACCCCCGTCGTATTTACGTTTACCTGCCAACACACCACGCACTATACTATACTGAACCTCCACCACCACCTCCACTCCACGCCTCTACAACACTACCTCAGAAATAACATTACCATATTACAACAGTTCAACTATTGGAAAACAGATGATACAGAACAATTACATTGTTTATAAAAACCTATTCTACATTTGTTGTTCACGAGCGCAAGGCAATACGTCGGCTGCGCACTTGTGGATTCGGCTTTCGTCCGAGCCGCCCCTCAACAGCTTGTAGAACGATGCCGGGCCACTGAGTGAACCTGGTGGGAGGTGATTCAGTGACGATGTCCTGGCGCGCCGCTGGTACTCGATCACGTCTTCTGGCCGTCCCACGTACAGTCGGCAGGTCGCGGGTTCGTAGTGGTGAGGGAAAAACTGATTGCCACAATAATAACAAGTACTGGATAATTATTCACTGGTTTATTGGTTCACAACACAGTTATATAAAATTCCTTATTAATTACGTGTGCCTTGCACAACGGTCGACGACGAACAGAACGTAACGACGTCCATGCTCTCTAGTGATGCGACACCAACATAGTGATGCACTCAAAGGGTCGATTTTGCATGAACATTCCCAGGGGCCCCAGCAACGAGGTTGGGAAACCTAGTCCTCACTTACAAGTAACTTAACTAATTTAATTACTGGCCTAACAAGTTCGCCAGATTGGGTTCTTAACCTTACAGATCTAACAACATTATCCCTACCCTTATGTAACTCTAACACCCTACCTAGCTTCCAGTGTAGTGGTGGAGTATTTTCATCCTTGATGAAAACCAAATCATTAACCATTAAGTTGTCAACGTCATTATACCATTTATTCCGCGACTGTAGGGTGTTCAGGTACTCGAGATACCAACGTGACCACACGTTCTGATGCAGCTTCTGCAACATCTGAAAACGAGACAAATATGACATATTAGTGTCCGACCAATTACGTTCAGGTACTGCTACCAGTGGCTGACCGATAAGAAAATGTCCTGGCGTCAGAGCTTCTAAATCCCCAGGATCTTCAGACATCGGTACCAGAGGCCTGGAATTCAAGATAGCTTCTATCTTACACAAGAACGTCGATAGTTCCTCATATGTTAATATAGTGTCACCTATTTCTCTCCTCAAAAGTTTCTTTACGCTTTTGACTGCAGCCTCAAACAAACCACCCATGTGTGGTGATGCTGGTGGGTTGAATTCCCAATGTATCTGCTGTCGTCTAAACTGCTCCTTCAGAATATGTTCCTTATCCAGTAGGAACTGATTAACCTCCTTGAGATAGTTGTTAGCTCCAACAAAATTCGTACCTCTGTCTGATCGTATCAGCGTGGGGAGTCCGCGTCGACTCACAAATCTAGTGAATGCAGCTATAAATGCTTCAACAGTCAAACTAGAAACCAATTCCACTTGGACAGCCTTTGTAGCTACACAGACAAAGACGCAAAAGTAGGCCTTCACTGACTTTGCGTTTCTTAATAAACTTGATTTTACCAGATATGGTCCAGCGAAGTCTGTTGCGACTCCGTCAAACGGCCGTGCGCGTCGAACTCGATCTGCGGGGAGGTCTGCCATACGAGGAGGTTGCTCTGCCGCAGAAAACCGAAAACACCTCATGCATCGTCGAATAGTCCGCGCAGCCTGCTTTCGGACCGACGTTATCCAATATTCCCTGCGAAGCATAGCAATCAAACCATTAGCTCCAATGTGACAATAAGCCTTGTGATAATGCTCCATTAACAATTGGACAAATCTGGTATCTTTGGGTAATAACACTGGGTGCCTTGCCCCATAAGCAAGTTCTGAATGTCTGAGTCGACCTCCGACTCTAATGACTCCCTCGGAATCTAAAAATACACTTAGCTTCTGAAGTGATGTTATTACTCGTTTATGTCGTTTCAACAAGTCTATCTCCTTACCGTATTCCAATTCTTGGATTCTCTTAATCCAATACTTGACTGCAGTGCGTGTCTCCGGAAGTGAGAGTATACAACTCTCGGGTCGACCTGATTTATCTATCCTCAGATTTCTGACAAATCTCAACACATAGCCTGTAGTATTGATTAGTTTGGTAAAGCTGCTTACCTTTCCCAACAGTCTGATGTCCCATGGTTCTTCTTGAACGACATTGGTGGTTACTACTTTCTTATACCCTGGTAGATCCGTAGGTCTTACATACTTGCTCGGCCACCTGGCTTCCTTGGTTCTCAACCATGGTATTGTCCACCATAACTCATGGTGAATCAGTTCTTCCGCTGTTACGCCACGTGATGCGCAGTCTGCCGGATTACAATCTGATGGTACATGTCTCCAACTCAGTTTCCTTGGTGAATTTTGTATATACTGTACCCGGTTACACTCGAATGTCTGCAAACAGTGTGGCGGCGTCTCCACCCATGCAAGGACAATAGAACTATCTGACCATGCATACATGCTGTCGATCCTTATCGATTTTTCATAACCATCTGCCACATGATTAAGTAGTTGACAAACCAAATGCGCTGCGCTAAGTTCCAACTTCGGGATCGTTTGTCGTGTCTTCACAGGTGCCACCCTTGACTTGGCTAAAATTAGGCTTACCTTCACGTGACCTAGTACGTCTTCGCTACGTAGGTATATACACGCTGCGTATCCTGCCTCGGAAGCATCTCCAAAACCGTGCAAAGTATAAGCCACTGCATTTGGCAATACGACACACCTCGGTATCTTTAGGCGTTCCATATTATATAGATCCTGAATCATATACTTCCAATTTTCAACTGTCTGCTCTGGCACTGCCTCGTCCCAGTGTAAGCCATTCATAAACAATTCCTGCAACAGATTTTTAAATCTTATTATGACCGGTGTACAGTAGCCACACGGATCGTATAGCCTCGCTATAGTGCTGAGTATTGACCGCTTCGTCACTACCTTTTCAGAAGGCATATTTAACCGATAGGATACCGTATCCGATATCGGCTCCCATTGTATACCCAATACCTTGATGAAACTTCTATGTTCATTTGTGTCGAACTCCCTAGGCTGCTCACAATGGTCCTCCGGTATATCTCTTAACAGTTGTGGTTCGTTCGTAGACCACTTTCGTAGTTCGTAGCCTGCGCTGAGCATTAGCTCAATGAGTTCGGACTTCAAAACTTCGGCTTCCGCTATGGAGTCCGCTCCGGTCAAAATATCGTCAACAAATACGGCATCCTTAACTACATCCGCTGCTTTCGAGTCAGGGTGGGCCTTTCTCCACTGCTCTGCCAGCTCGAGCAAAGTCCGTATCGCTACATATGGACTCGACCTTAATCCATAGGTATTAGTATTCAATTCATATACCTTGAGCTCCTGCGACGGATCACCTCTCCAGAGTATGAGTTGATATCTCCTGTCTTCAGGGTGTATCCAGGTCATGCGGAACATCTGCTTTATGTCCGTAGAGAACACCACTTGATGTCGTCTAAAATTCATCAAGATTTTGGTAATATCAGTTTGCAGCGCTTCACCAGAGTGTAAACATTGGTTTAACGACACTCCTGTACTGGTTTTACAACTACCGTCAAATACTACACGGATCTTATCCGAGTCCTTCTTAAAAATACCATGATGTGGTATCACATAATGTTCAGAATCGAACTGAAACCTTGACACAGACATATGGCCAAGATTCTCATAGTCATCCATAAATTCTCTATATTTTTGAGCAAATAATGGATGCCGCTCCATTTTCCTTTCGAGTGTATAAAAACGTTTTGTTGCCGTATCCAAAGAATTTCCCAGCTTCGGCCGATTAGATAATAAAGGCAAATGTACCATAAACTTTCCATCAGATTGTCTCACTGTGGTTTCCTCATAAAGTCGTTCACATTCCTTGTGACGGGGATCCTTGGCTGGTAACGTCGGTGGCTCCTCCGACGTCCAGAAGCGCGTGACGGCTTCCGTCAGCGTTGTGGTGAAAACTGACTGCGGCTCTTCATTCTCGTACCCGTTCACTGGTCCCATGACAGCATGACCAAAGCACGTTCCGTAGGCGGCAACGCCACCTGTACCAATGTTCACTTTAGAACCATCTAAAATATAATTTAAAACATCAACTCCTAGTATTAAGTCTACCCCACGTGGTAGCGCAAAGTACTTGTCTGCAAGCTTTAATGTAGGCGGGGTCTGCTTCAGTATCCCCCTCAGTGGAGTTCGATTGACTGGTAAATCTGCGATCAATTCCGACATCACTACTGCAACAGTAGAAATAACTGGGACCTGTTTATCCAATGGTTTTATAACTATCTTAACTTTACTAGTAGGTGTCCTCACCGTGTTATTACCTATTCCAATTATTTCCATAGAGCTCTTCTGTCGGTGTAGCCGTAGTCGTTCAACTAAAGCCTCTTTAATTGCGGTAACACTAGCCCCAGTATCGATTAAGGCACGAGCCTCCTCGTATTCGCCTTTATGATTCCTTATACCTAATAACACCGTAGGGTTTAGGCAGTTTCGAAAACCGCTACCTATGGTGTCCATTACACCGACAGAATCGTGGCCTCAGCAGTCATCAGTTGGTTCCCGCTTCGGAATATAGGATGGTATACCATACCTCAGGTCTTCATACTGGGCTTGCGCCTGTTGGTAGTGGGCACCATACGGGCGGCGGCCTTGCTCCAGGCCGTAGAATCGCAGCGGCTCCTGCTCCGGAGCGCGTTGCTGCGTCGCTGACCTCGGCTGCCTCGCAGGGCTGTCGCGGCGCGGAGGCGGCCTCACACACGGCGCTGCTCTTCCCGTCTGCTGTGTGTCGCGCTTTGGAGCCTCTTCTCCTGCAGTGCACAACAAACTATGGTGATACCGAGAACCACATCCCTTGCAACCCTTTGCGTCCGCACATTCCCGTGCATAGTGCTGCCCCAAGCACACGAAACACGCTCCGTGGTTCCGTGCCCATGATTTGCGAGCGCTAATGTTCAAATTTTTGAATTCGTAGCACTCTGCAATGTTGTGGCCGAGACGAGTACAACAAAGACATCTCACCTCTCTTGCGACAGTGGCCACTTGGCCGCGAACCTTGTTCGGCGGTGGCGCGTGGCGTCCACCCTGCCCGGCGTCTCTGCGCGGCGTATTCGTAGGCGACGGTCGTCGCCGGATCGCCTCGGTTCTCTTCGGCTCCGAAGTTGACTGGCCGATGAGTTGCCTCCTGCACACCTCGTCGAGGAAGGTCATCAGCGACGAGAAAGTCGGAAGTTCCCCGGGAGCTGCTCCGCTCCGCTGCTCAAATTGGTTTCTCAAACCAGCAGGCAACCTCTGCAATATAATAAAGAATAGTAAATAAGACCACTCCGATACTGGCAACCCAAGCTTCTGAAGAGCCTGCGTCGACTCCAGAAGTGGGTTGTAGAATGATTGCCGCAATCCCTCCAGCGACGAAGGTACCAGGGGCAACGACATTATCTGCTCCAGATAGCTGTCTGCCAACAACCTGGTATTTTGATAGCGGTCTTTGAGAAGCCCCAATGCTACCTCATAGTTGGCTGCGTCCACTGGCAAGTGCTTCACTATGCTCAATGGTTCTCCTACCAAGCAGCTGCGCAGGTAGTAATGCTTCTCAGCTACGGGGAGGTTTGGCCTATTGTGGACCAATGACATAAACAAGTCATAAAAACTTACCCAGTCCATAGGGTTACCATCAAACTGTCCTAGTTGGATGAATGGCAGCTTGGCCGCTACGCTGCTGCCAGTCATCTGTGAGCTGCTCGCAGGCTCCTGCTTCAGGTTCGTCTGTGGTCCGGCTTCGGACTCCTCAACCTTTGTCTCAACTGAAACTAACAGTTTGTTAATCTCGGAGAACTCCTTCCCGAGTTCATCCAAGTCATCAGCATTGCTGGCTACCAGCTCCTCATACGCCTCGAGGAAGTTTGAATAATATTTGTCGAATTGACGTTTAATCACCCTGATAGCAATTGACGATTCAGTAGCGATCATTGAATCATAAAAGTCCTTGAGCATTTTAGCTCGAATGTTAAAAGTACTACGCGCCACTTTGACATCCATTTTTTAACCAAAGATGAGAATACTTCACCACAAAGTATTTGTAACTGCGACAATTGCATAAACTATCTACAAGTACGTAACGGATATTCTAATAATAATTAACATACAAATATTACACAAATAAGGGACAGTGTTAGATCGCGTCGACGAAACCTTAATTAATCGTCGCGATTATTTCACAACACCTATAAGTTACAATTTATGAGCAAACTAATATAGACATCAACAACTAATTAACAAAATGCATTCCATTTCAAAATGGGTATTTTTTTTTTACACTCATGCGCGCAATATTACGAATCGCGGCACACGTACCTACCGGACGAAGATCGTCCGTAATAAAATGGGAAACTAAACCTTATCGCGTCGACTTAAGGTTTTCTCACATAAACAATAAAGTGTCTTACTTACGTTTTATGCATCCGAAATACAAAGAACATTCAAACTGCACTTAATTAACACTTAACACTTAAGATAACACTTAAGGTCCACTAAATTGTTAAATATAAAAACGCACAAACTAAAAACAAGTTAACAACACCTAAAGTGTAAATAGTTACCACGCGAACCACGAGTATAGTTCTCTGTTGGTCGCTGACCTTATGTTCTTAACAATAAGGTCGGTTTTGCTGTAGCTCCGCTCCGAGCCGCACACGGGGTGAGCAACGCTTGTACTGGACGAACCTACGTCACATCGTGTTACTGGTTTCAACCGGTTTGCTGGCTGCTTCGCTCGCTAATTACCTAGCGCCCTGTGCGCCTAGGTTTCGATGCCGGCTTTCTCGCTGCTTCGCGTAGATGATGACGAAATCCTCTTCGTTATTATTGGGACCTTTTCCGCTGCTTCGCGTAGATTCCCCTCATGGGCCACCAAAAATGTTGTTCACGAGCGCAAGGCAATACGTCGGCTGCGCACTTGTGGATTCGGCTTTCGTCCGAGCCGCCCCTCAACAGCTTGTAGAACGATGCCGGGCCACTGAGTGAACCTGGTGGGAGGTGATTCAGTGACGATGTCCTAGCGCGCCGCTGGTACTCGATCACGTCTTCTGGCCGTCCCACGTACAGTCGGCAGGTCGCGGGTTCGTAGTGGTGAGGGAAAAACTGATTGCCACAATAATAACAAGTACTGGATAATTATTCACTGGTTTATTGGTTCACAACACAGTTATATAAAATTCCTTATTAATTACGTGTGCCTTGCACAACGGTCGACGACGAACAGAACGTAACGACGTCCATGCTCTCTAGTGATGCGACACCAACATAGTGATGCACTCAAAGGGTCGATTTTGCATGAACAACATTTAGCTTCATTGCACGCGAAAGGAAAGACGGCTCGCCTGAATTACAGATGTTCCAACCGAGGTCTTTCAATAATTAGGGACATTTTAATACTCATTAGCCAGCCTCGATTGATATAATGTTTAATTGAAGTGATATGGTAAAATATATTTTGAGCAGACTATAAATACTGGATGCCACTACACTTGTCTTTGTTATGTTTTCAAATAACCTACTCAATATATTAGGTTGGGGAAAAAGTCTTTTCGCATTATAGTATGTATAAACTTGTAATAAAATCTCTTTGGCTATACTATTTGTATCTGGCTGGTTTTGGTATCATTGAAAGTTTAAATTTTAAAGAACATAATTCCAAATTCAAATTAGGAAAATGTGTGATTTTCATTTGTTTTTCGTACCGCCAAGATGAGTGAATCTAATGAAGAAATTCGATACATTTTAAAATTCTACTACAAAAAAGGTAAAAATGCAACGCAAGCCGCGAAAAAAATTTGCGATGTTTATGGACCTAGTGCAGTGTCTGTGAGAGTAGCACAAATTTGGTTTAAGCGTTTTCAATCCGGAAATTTTGATGTCAAAGATGCACGTCGCTCTGGTCGCCCTATTTCAGATAAAATGGATGCCATTTTTGAAAAAGTGGAGCAAGATCGGCATGTCAGTAGTTACGACGTAGCTGAAGAACTGGGAATTGACCACAAAACAGTTTTGGCGCATTTGAAAAAAACTGGGTACACGAAAAAGCTCGACATTTGGGTACCTCACGAGCTCACTGAAAGAAACCTAATGAACCGTGTACTCATTTGTGATTCTTTATTACGACGTAATGAAACCGAACCATTTTTGAAGAAGCTGATAACTGGTGATGAAAAGTGGATCACGTACGACAAGAACGTGCGAAAAAGGTCGTGGTCAAAAGCCGGTCAGGCTTCACAGACTGTGGCGAAACCCGGGTTAACTCGCAACAAGGTGATGCTGTGTGTGTGGTGGGATTGGAAGGGCATTATTCATTATGAGCTGTTACCACCAGGCAGGACCATCGATTCTGAACTCTACTGCGAACAACTCATGAGATTAAAGCAAGAAGTTGAGAGAAAGCGGCCGGAATTAATCAACAGAAGGGGTGTGGTTTTTCATCATGATAACGCTAGACCTCACACATCTTTAGCCACTCAGCAAAAATTAAGAGAGTTTGGCTGGGAGGTGTTAATGCATCTGCCGTATAGTCCTGACCTTGCACCTTCAGATTTTCACCTGTTTCGGTCTCTTCAGAATTCTTTAGGCAGTGTCAGGTTAACATCACGAGAGGACTGCCAAAACCACTTGTCGCGGTATTTTGACCAGAAGTCCCAAAATTTGTATAGCAATGGGATCATGTCCCTACCTACAAGATGGCAAAAAGTTATCGAACAAAATGGTACCTACATACTTTAGTTAAATGTAAATAAACTATATTAAAAAATGTTTTGAATTTTCTTAAAAAATGCGAAGAAACTTTTTCCCCAACCTATTATTTCTAATAGGAAGATCAATTGGACTACTTTGGTATGGTTAGTAACTCATTCCTGTAATTTTGCATTCAATAGCATGTTTGTGAAATTACCGGACTTAGCGAAAAATATAAAATTTCAAATTGATAAATTTTTGTATACCTACATCAAAACTAATTAACTAAATGACTGATGGATCAATGGTAATACATAGGAGTAGGTCTCCCACAAACTTTCAACCCAAAACAATGGACTCTCGGCTCATCGAGCTCTACGCATTACAAAGTTTGTGGTAGCCCTCGAGGTATGGAAGACAGGAAAGGGTAGTTACCGATTTAGACTTAATATTCCAGATTACACGCAAACCATCAAACATGCTGAAACGAATAAATAAGTTTAGTTTCACTGGTACTTTAGAAGAGAGCGACCAAGACAAGAGTCCAATGTTTTATTTTGTTTCAATTTTGTAATTTTGAAAAATTCGGTAACAGGATACAGGACACATTGCACGACGTGTTGCTAAGGTTTGGTTAAACATTTTATATGGCGAAAACGAAGGTTCACAATAAATTACACAATAGAAAAACATTCATAGCCTTAGCTCTACCTAAAAAGCTTTTCTGATGTAGCTTTCAAAGGTAGATGTCGAGATTCAGGAGTTTAAAAACATCCAATAATTGAATCTGCATTATGCAGTGAGCATCATAGCAAACCAATACTAATAAATTAATTTAATCACCGCACATTTGGACAATTAAATGTGTGTTAACATTTCAAGAATAGTAGGTAATTACACTATAATTTAATGTCTTACCTTGTCTTGAATCTGGCTCGCCGTAACCAGAAGGCGTCTAAGCTTTGTGGTGACCATAACCACAGACTACGCATAGAAGGGTGGAACTGACCGTGTATATATGCAGCTTTTGGTAGCGGCTTACTGTAGTTCAGTATCTTAGGTGCTCTTGTCGTAGTTATCTTGTTTTAGAGTTATGGTTCCTGGTTTCTTACCCTCTTGACCACTATTGATGTAACTGGTAAACCCGGTATTTTTTCGTCAAGAGTAGGATGGCTAAGTAAGAAAATGATGGTCTGACAAAACTTACTAAAAGCTTGCAGGATGTTCTAAAAAGCTCTGAACTGGGAACCTTGGCTGCCTTTCGTCGTGTACAGGATATTTAGTTAAGACCAAACATGGTTACTTCTCCATGATGAGCGATTGGTAGGATAATTGTTATGGTCTGGCAAAAGTCGAAAGAGTAAGTAAGTGTCGATGTCTTGACTGACCTGGCAACCTAGGTTGAGTACGACTTATGTTGGGCAATACATCTGGCTCAAGTGTAAGCCTGTAAGAGGTCAATCCCACTTGTGGGATGACGGACCCGTTATTAATTGGATGTCGGAGATGTGTGAACAAAGTCGGACAAGTGTATCGTATCACACAAAATGAGCTGCCACTAGAATCTCCGATTAAAACCTATACGGTCCTACACCCTAAAAGTGGAAATGAGCTTTAAGAAACTTTTGATATTATTATTCTCGAACGATTTTTCAGCTACAGAAGATTTTCCTCACCTCGACCGTGAATATCTAGTGATTTCAGCTCCGTTTATAAATGTTCCTTTAGTCCGAGAAGAATGTCGCAACTGACCTGGTAAACTTGGCTTGGCGCGCGGGTGCCCACGCATGGCGCTGGGAGTGCGGCGGCCACGCGCGGCGCGTCGAGCACCACCACGGGCCCCAGCCGCGGCCGGCGCCGCCGCCGCCGCCCCGCGCCGCGCCCAGCGAGCGCCCGTCCCACATGACCCAGCCCCCTGCAACACACGTGAGCTCACACCGCGCCCCACACCACGCCTACATACCTCCTGCGTAGCTACCATCAAAGCCTACCTAGCATCACCACCGAACCACAATTATAACATTTTCTCATATGTTGGACATCGCTGCCATTTAACAAGCTTTTTTTCTTAATAGCGATACATTATATTCGTCAAGTGACAGGTTGAGATAACCAAAAATTTTATCATCAGTGTTTCGTTGGTGATGATAGAAATACATTACACGACACGATATAACGTTTTATAACTATGAACAGTCATATCTTTTACAGAGTGAATTTTTCATAGAAATCGTTTTATCATAACGTGTCATATTCTGTTTTGGCTTTCATGCTAACTAGGCTGGCTGTCTGTTCGAGGAGACTTGATAAATATTTACAGAACGGCAATTTCGTGGTGAAGACGCGGCAGCAAAAATCAACGGTTCTACAATATGAACGTCCTAGTATTTTTTATTTTATTTTTATCAACTCTCCCGAATAGAGTGAGCAACGTGAAAGTCAACCAATAGGATTGTTTGGCTTTATCACATGCAATCTCATTGGTCGATATACTCGCTGCTTAGCTAGTTCGCACAGTTCTTGTAAAAGCAGCCTCTTCGCACCGACTACTAGCCGAGCCCGCCATGCACAACCTAAGTCACGGTACTCTCCTAACTCCACTAAAATACCTTTACTAACATAACTACAACAATACTTATAAAAATGGTTCAACTCTTAATTCCGTGACACAAATAATGCATTCATTTTCAAGTCTAATCACAATAATTGCCAAAGTTTTTAAACAACCCTATGAAATTCTTCATAAACAAAAAAAGTTACATGAACGTCAATTTGATAATTAACACTTGAAACGATAAAGAAATTCTTAAAAACACAAATTAAACTTAATTGTGCATGCTCTGTGACTACAAAGACGTTTACGAATATATTCGAATTGGAAAGTTCAAACAAAGATAAAATAAGTTTATTGTGATAAAGACTTCAACCACAACAATGTCCTTTGATACTGTCTTTATAAAACAACACCACGTGCATAGACTCGAGTTGCCAAGTGCGTGCGAAGAGACAACGTCGCCGCCCTCTGTAACCCGGCTTATTTCAGAGTGAATACGCCCACAATTTAAATGTATACAAATATCGAACATTCCAATATTATAACAAAAACTTGCGATAAATCCCGACCTATCAAGTTTAACCCTTGGTTGTCCACGCAATAAACAACCAATCGCGAACCAATGACATTATCGTAGTGACACTGGCGTATCAAATCAAACAAGCCGAGAAAATAAATAAGGGTGACGACGAAAATAAACAAGATAACAGACTAAAAATAGAATTCAAATTACTGAAATGTCGACAACCGTAGTTTCTACTAATTAGGCCATATTTTTGAATCGTTTGTAATAAGTGCTTGAAAGCCCCAAGCGTAGTTTACTCAAAAAATCTGCCACCAGACAAAAACACAAGCAGTCCTATAAAACAAGGGATATGGAGCCATATAGAAGAAACTCAGTCGTGACATTAATACGAATATGTACTAAAATAAAATTAAGATTACTTGAACAATCTTTAAACATATAAAAAAGAACGTATTCAAAGATTGATCACACGTTTTAAATATACTTGAGGAGGTAAATTCTGTAATTAAAGTTAATAATAATATTTGCATCACAGTAATGTTATCTCCTTAAGTAAATTACAGCATGCAAAAGAAAAGATCGCATTGCAATACTCTCTGTACAAATAAAGTTACTGGTATTATATTCAAATGCATTCCACAGCAAAAATTAAGAACAAAAATAATACATAAATGGCAATGTTGCAAATAATTTAATAACTTTTGCTGAAGAAGCAACACTGAACTAAATCATACAAGTTTAATATAAATAAAATATTGCGAAACAATCAGGTACCTACTAAGCTACTAATTTCAAGACTCATTCTCTTCACATTCTATAAGGGCTACGATAATTCGGAAGTATTCTCATAATAGAGTCTACAACTAGTACTGTATTGATCAATTCTAAATAACATCGATACGACATGTACTAATTACGTAATCCTTTCAACAGTATGTAGTCCGGTACCTGAATGCCTCCGGTTAGATCGTAGTAAAGCGAGTTGGGCCCGAGGCCGAGCTCATCGTCCTGAGTGAGGCATTTACCAAGCGGGTCAGTAAGTCTTCTTAACATATTCTCTATCTCGTTGCGGCAACGAGAAAAACAACGTTACACGAGCGTCCCGAGCAAAGGGTATCATTCCTCATCTAAGTGTGCGAGGGTGGCGAAGCTCCAAGCGTGTTATCGGGTTAGTAACAGAGCAAAGCGAAGCGCTACGTGATGGGTGACAAGCGTCGAGATGAACTCAAGCGATACTACCGTGAAATGGCAAATGAAAACATGGGATCGCCTCCGCGTCGCCCACGTCCGCGTTTGAGCCCAGCGATCGGCTCGCTCGCGTGCGGCCAGCGGACGAGTAAAGAAGAGCCACTCGCTAACTATACGGTCAAGGTGCGGAGGATCGGAACGATCAGAGTCGCGCACGGGTTGGCCCTTCGATACTCGCCCAGGCAGCGGGCACGCGAGCGCCCGGCCGGGCCGGCGGGCGGCGCGGCGCGCGTGTTAGTCAGCCATAGGCCTGATGGTGGGCGCCGGCCCGCGCCGCGCCCGCCTCCCGCGCGGCTGCCGCCCGCCGCTGCGACATCACCACCGTCAGGCCTACACACTACCGTCTTTACCGAGTCACTGACTCCGTTCGAGGATGGGATTAACAAAAAAAAACAGATGGAAAATTTGGCAAATCAAAATCGAAACGATGATGAGTACAGCGACTAGTGACTAGTAAATAAGAGTGATAACATTAGTGAGTGTGTGTGGGACCCACCGGTTGCGCTCTGTTGGGAGGCTGGCGGACGGCGGACGGTTGCGGTGGCCCCGCGTAATCAAAATAGAACTCATCGTACCGGTAAAATGGCTCATTGTAGCCACCTCGGTAATCACCGTACCCGTAATAGTCGTAATCATAATCTATAAACACACAACACAGGCCTTTTAGAGGCTAAGCCAAACTATCGCTAACTTACAATCTACCGTATCGGCTGGCGGTTTGCGAGCCTCCACGACACTCGTACCGGGAAATGATTATCGATTAAACTCATGCTAATGTCACTTCACGCTGGGTGGGTGCAGCACACGGGTTAGCTCCGACACCTTAGCTGCCGCGCCACATGCCGCAGGCCCTACCTCATGCTCACTCACACGCCACGTACACACGCTTGCTTCACATATCTCCTGCTTCTTCACACCCCACCACCAGTTCCTACTCTAATGCAGTATGATCTTGGCTCAGTTAATGAAATTTTGACATCAATGAATTCTTATGTTTGAAGCATGCACTGGAAATGTTAATTTTGTTATTACATTACAACGATGTGTAGCCCGTAGGATAGCCTGTCTCACGAGTTTTACTTGCTGTTTGT
The DNA here is from genome assembly GCA_910589355.1 of Parapoynx stratiotata. Taxonomy (NCBI): domain Eukaryota; kingdom Metazoa; phylum Arthropoda; class Insecta; order Lepidoptera; family Crambidae; genus Parapoynx; species Parapoynx stratiotata. The sequence goes on along the minus strand of OU342466.1, from coordinate 3,096,122 downwards.
TTCCTAAACCATGCACTGACCCTAATCCTAGCTCTCATTAATATCTAGCTTAGGAAATAGCATTAATGAAACATGTTTCGTGGCCTCGACGGTACACTAAAATGCAAATGGATATATTGGAAAGGGCAACTATTCAATGAAGTGGCAACACTCAGTGGGCAGTTCCAGTGTATAGTAGCGGCCATATTGTTAGTAGGGAAGTAGCGAGAATGTGCGAGTGTGCGCGTGGAGACCACACCGTGTTGTTCACTTATTTGATCATGTGGAAGGGATCCTCGGAGGGACATGGAAGGAATCATTCTTATTGAACTCTTGACATTTTTAGAGATTTCATCCATCCACCTTCCTCCGATACACAGTTTAGTTTCTCTGTATGTAAAAATTGTTACGTATGTTTGATCATTAAAGATAGATAAAGTTTGAAAACCACGAAATCAACACTTGTAAAAAATCCCGTCTCCTGTGAAATTCCTACAATATAAAAACATACAATGAGCGTTACCATGATAAAAAAAAAACAAAATTAATTTAGATTTTCAATATTGCACCCATAATTTTAATTCAACACAAGAACCAAATATAAAATCTAGACTTTCTTTAATTACTCAAACCTAACTGTATTTTCAACAAAATCTTACATTTCAGTTCATCATCACTGTATCAAATTAGAAAAAAATATGAAAATGCCTAATAAAATTTACAACAAATTGGTCCTATCGTCTACATCGCAGCACGCGTGTAGGTGTGGTGTCGGCGGCGGTGTGGCGTGTGTCTTGTGTGGTGTAGTGTGTGCGCGTGCGCATACTGACCGTAGTCCCCGCGCGCGGCGGGCGGGCGCGGCTGCGGCTGCGGCGTGCGGCCGCGCATCGCCCCGTGCACCGGCGAGCAGCTGCACCAATCAAATCTGACAGTTAATAGCCACAGGTTAACGCCACCGGCCCGAGCCCGCAATCACGCGACGCGATTCTTGACGACTCGCGGCCTACCCGCGACTCTATACGACACCTGCGTTACTACATGATACACGCGGTACCATACGCGTTATCAGACGCGTTACAACCCGCGATTTCATTAGGCTTTGCAGTAAGTACAATAAACGCTTTACGAAGGAGATCGATCGAATTTTGAAACTGGGGCTCGTTGCTTCTGTCTCGGACGCAATGTGGCAAAATTGTAACAATTAAAAAATACAATTTTTAGCATCAAGAAATGAATGAAAGCAGTCGACGAAAAACATTTTTTTTCAATCAGTAAATAGATGTAATTACAAAGGGTAAAAATATTACTTTAGTAGTCCAGGCCGATTACTCAAGTAATACAAATCGACTGTCTTCAAAATCATCCCGATGCAAAAAAAACTATTAAATAAATACTTTCAAAGAAGTGCGTAGGTACAAAAAACAAAGTAAAAGACAAAATTTTAATACACTAGCTGAAAATAAAATAAAAAACTATAAAGCTACTATAAACCAAGAAACAAGTGCCCCATAAAACAACCAAAATATATAAAGTGTAACTACAGAATGAGCGTCGCGACATTGCGGTACAGTTAGGCAATAAAATTCTATAAAAATTAGTTATACATTTTTCGTCAAAAAAACTAAAAGATTCAAATTTTCTCTTGCATCTGTACTACGCAGTCTTTTAGAAACTAATGTGCAAATAATAAAAGAAGTAAAAAAATAGGGCTTACATAAATAAATCAAATTGCACATCATGATATAAAAAATATAAGGCAACTAAGAAAATTATTCAAATAGTTTCTTGAAGGAAACTCATTGCACATACAACATGTTTATTAATAGTATCTAATAGTCAGTACAGAAAATAAGTTTTAAATGAAAATTATATCTAGTAAAGTGTTAAAGTTTCCTACAAGAAATCAGTCAACTCTCTCGACGGACAAAACTGGCGTCCACTTAAATGTCGTATCATGCTCTTAGCTGGAAATTGCTGGAATTCTTTCGCGAGTAGCAATTTATATGGTTTAAATTCCGGAGCTCTAGATGTAGTGAGTGAGATGACTCCACATTCGAAAATAGTACTGCAGAATATTACTCAAATTAGATATCTATTTTATTTTTATTTTTAAACTGCAATGACGTTGTAGTTTGACATTTTTTTTAATGTTACTATGTAAAGGGAGGGTAGAAACCTGCTGAGTTTCTTGCCCGTTCTTCTCAGAACAAGGCCTCCTGGTAGTTTTGTGAACAGATAGCGTAGTTTTTCTTCTTCACGAAATGTTATAAAATGTTTATGACATTCATAAGCATGCGCTAACCGCATTTAAACTGAATAAGTGCTTTTGATTTTTTATTTTTTTGAGTAAGGGTGTGCCTCACCACCAGAACTATGCTATGTAGTGAGTGCGACGGTACTGAGTGCGAGGAAAAATAGACCAATAGGATTACATCGTGTCACGTGACTCTCAAATTGGTGCCATCCTATTGGTCTATTTTTAGCTACATAACATAGCTCTGGTAGAAAGGCACCCTAAGTCTGGCTTCCTCACAAGTATGACCCATAGCAAGAAAATTAGGTTTATCTATATTAGTAACTAGTCACTTTTAAATTTTTTGTGCTTTTCGCTTGAAAATCATCCGTGGAGATGTTGGCTTATAGAAATTGGATAGCAATAGAAACTATTAGGTAAATATATAAAAGCAAATGCCAGCACTGACCCGCCGCGGCCGTGTATCATCTGCATCATCCGGCGTTCGCGTGCACGCAGTATTTCTTCCTTCTTCTTCTTGTCCGATGGGGGTTTGGCGAGCGATACTTCAAGTCGCGCTGTTCCGATTTCTTTGCCATCCAACTCTTGCATGGCCTGTAGGTGTACAGCGCTTGATAAATTGCTTACAAAATGCCAATATTCAAGGAAACCTGATGCTACAAGACTAAATTAAATACTAATATACATAATATCATTTTACCTTTACTGCACAGTCCCGATCGTCGAAGTGCACGAACGCATAATCCTTAATCTTCTTAACGCGTTCCACGGTGCCGTAGTGTTCAAACTCTTCCTTTAGCGCCTCTTCTGTTATTTCTTGTGTCAGGTTCCGCACGTACAATACCTTTACCTGGTCACCAAATAAATGACAATTAAAGGCACAATTTGGAAATATTTCATATATAAGTCCAAATAAAAACAGTTCCTTACTTTACTCATAGTTTGCTCGTCAGGCTCCTCCTGCGGGTCGGCCCAATCCACAATAATATCACAGCCCCATACCTGCACAGTCAAACACAAGATATGAACCCCACGACAATCATCTGGTATCTAGCATTGCTTCGTGGTAGATGCTACCAATACGTACCTTTATTCTACCAGTTCCAAGCCTACGTTTAGCTAATGACGCCGCTTTGTGAGACTCGTATTCCAAAAAACAAAAACCTCTATTTTTCTTCTTATCATCAGGCGAACTATATATTATAACTTCCATGAGTCCCGCTGCAATCATATCAAACGGTTATAGGACCTACAGGTGCGCTAAAGCAAACTAATATTATTGAAAGCTTCCCACGGCCCCGACGCGCAAATACATTCATTCCTTTAAGGCTACAAAATATGAAGCAAATCAAACGATATTCCAGGAGAACATATACTGAGCGTGGTCTATCGAGAGCGAGCGCGGGGCGGCGGGGCGGGCCCGCCGCCGCTACCACTTATTATGAATTCGACAAGGACTTACGTGCGTGCCTAGTAAACTCCTCAAACAAATCGTCCCGATCTCGATTCTTAGGGATATTCCCCACGAATAACCGGTGATTGTTAAAGGAAACGGTAACGCCAATCTTTTTCCCCTTTCGAATTTCATAATCATTCAGCTGCAAGAACAATCGAGGAGGATAGCCACGGGCATGGGCGCCAGGCGCTGGAGCGGGAAGGACAAGCGGGACAAGCGGGCCACCAGCGGTCCACACCAAGCCCCACAACCCACCAACTCTAAAACTCCTTAATCATTCGAGTGACACTTTACCTGTTAATTTACCAAACTCTTCCAGTATCTCCTCTTTGCCTTTAGACTTGGGAATGTTGCCGACGAAAAGTCGCAGATTCGGTACGCTAATCTTAATTCTCAGAGTCTTCCCTGGTTTTATTTCGTGATTATCGAGCTGTGGGAAAAATAATAAGGGAAAAATTTTGAAAAATGTGTCGGTACGGATCCGGCAGCCGGCGCCGGGCGAGGATGAATTTAGAGACGGTGTTACAGACGGTGTTACGATGGCCGCGCAGCTCGATCGCGCCCGTGACGGTTAGAGCCAATCGTGATGAGTTAACTGAATTTTGATGATAAGCCGAAGTGTTGGACTGAGCAAAGAGGAGAGCCTGAGATATATAAAATTCTCGGCCGGAGAACTTTTCGAAGCCAATTAAAAAGTTAACCCTGTAAGTGGACCGGTTGATGAAGTGAAAATAAAAAGAAGCGGTACGAGTGTGATGATAAACAAAAAAAAATAAAGCAACTTAAAATTGAACGAGGTGCAACAGTAAGATCAGGATGATATCTCAGGACAAGCGAGGCTAGATCAATTTACAGGTGTTATGTTTGCACATTTACACAAATCAGTGATTACATTACTGCGAGGGCGGTTGGGTGCATCGGTTTGACTCCACTGATATAATCATAGCAAAGACAAATAATATACGATTTAATTTTAAATGGAAATTTCCTTTTGCAACTGGCAACATTCTGAATAATAATGTACTCGGTTGTGGATGCATACACCCGCCCTCAGGTGGGATATTAATGACATGCTGTTTAAATGATAGAAGAAGCTTAAATCTAAATCTCCCAAGTGTGACTGTGAATTTATTCGACAGGCAAATGATTGGGACTTGCAAAAATACTGGCTGATGAGTACGAGTAGTCTTGCAAGTGAACCTTAGTTTGGAGACTTCAGCGTTAGAGGGAAAACCATCAAAATTCTCACGTATGTACAGATCAAGCGCGAGGTTTAATGTATTATAGAGCCAGAACGTTAGCGGGATCTTGATGACTTTGCCCAGACATTTACAGGGAGTGAAGTCACCAAACTAACGGCAGCTATAGTGCTGTGATTCTGTTATCTTTCAAGGGATTATACTTAAATATTCGCCGAGTCACCTGGAAAGTAGATGTCAAATTAGAATAAATTTTGTCTCAATTAATACACCAATTAAACAGTAGAACATATTCAAAATTAGCTTTAGACTTTGACACAATTTAGTGTTACCAATTACTGATAATGAACAACTGCATCTTTATTTTATTTAGTCTTGCGATAACACAGTGTGCTGAATGTTGGCTATTGGTACTGATGTGCCTGATAACATCCATGTAACGCTCAAAATTGGTGCCTCTATCGCACACGTATTTAGGTCAAACATTTGCCAATCTTCAAGGTCGCGTCGGCGGATTTAGAGTAAGTGTGAAGACGGCGGCACCAATTTTTGAATCGAATATTATTTTTTTCAACAACAACTACTTATAGATTTTCCAGCAGAGCAGTAACCTCATATTTCACAATATCATTTATCACGTTCACTGAACTCTGCTAAGCTTTGACTATAAATATCACGCAAAAAAGGCAAAAATAAATTACTGCTCTCTTGAACGAGTTCAGCTGACACGAATTTTGTTGCTAAGCACCACAAAGCAGTTTGGACTCGAAAGTAGGGGGGGGTATCCAAACTAGAACTTTTTAATATATTCCTAGGTGATCAAGCTTGACATAAAGCATGAGCTGAGCTGAAACAGTTATTATTGCAACTGTTTTAAAAGTATTTCATATATTTGAAAAGCTTTATTCAGTCCACATGTTACTTACTGTGACAGTAACAGTCCGTTAACACAACCTTCGTGTCCTGCGATTCCACGACATCAAACCGAAGCGAGAGTGTTAGCAACAAGATTCGCCGTGTGGAGAGTGGAGACAGAGAGGCGTGTGTGTGTGTCGCGTGTCGCACAAACCTCTTGGACGGCGCGCTGCGTGGCGTCGCGCGTGGTGAAGGTGACGAAGGCGTAGCCGCGGTTGGTGCCCGTCATGGGGTCCATCATGAGGCGCAGGTCCCAGATGGCGCCGCAGCGCTCGAACAGCGGGATGAGCTCGTCCTCGTACATGTCCTTGGGGATCTTGCCGCAGAACACCTCGCAGCCGGCGCCGGGCGTGCCGCCCTCCCACCCCGGCGGCGGCCCGCCGTACTTACGTTGACCTGCAACACCAGTCAACATCTTTTTGAAGGATTCTCCCTATTAAGGGAAGGTAATGGGACCTGAGCCCAAACAGCCTCGTCTTCGGTAACTATGTCTTTAGTATTTGCATAGAAATGCATTTCAATGCATCATGGGAGAGTTTGGCGCCATATAATCGCTGGCAAACGCACCTTCCATGAGGTGGATTATCCGGATAAAAAACTTATTTTTCACACCACTATACATAAGTTAGGTAGTCAACACAGACAATTGTTACACAAAACTACACTTTTACGCTACAAGAGTCATTACAAAAAAACAAGGCCACCCTAGTTAAATTGGGCTAAAAACTCCTGTCGATTTTGCATTTCAGCATGAAGAAATGGGACTCAAAGAAAATTACGTTGACTTGCATCACCAGTCAATAACTACTTAAGATTTTAATTTTCAACATCAGAAAGATACAAAGGAACGTTGACCTAGGTCCAGCGCGGACCGGAGATATCAAGTCCCCGGAGACAAAATTACTTCGAACAAACATGCAAGAGGCAATGAGCAACATTATAGCAAGGAGAAGTGGACACAGGGGGCTTTACCTTTCTATTGGCTACGATGCATTTCAAAGTATTTTATAAAATACTTTGAAAACCCTTAGGACCGGTATCAATACCTCCAGACAGCGGGTATACAACAAATAAATCCAAAAATGGAACTGAATTCGCACCTATGCAATTATCTTTGTTTAGTTATTTATCAACCTTAGGTGGTGAAACTGGATGCATAATCGAAGATATAAATAGAATATTTATTTTATTAACATGGTGAGGGATGAATGTCAAAAAAAAAAAGAAAAAGAAAAAACAATAATGAGTGATATGGTGGGACGCAAAATAAAAAAGACCAAAGTGACAATTTGAATGCGTGGAGAATGGTATTAGAAAAAAACAGAGAACACCGAGCTGACAGACAACAGGCCGACATGCTACGTAGAATACGAAAAGGGAAGGATGAGTCTGCAAGAAGAAAAGCATAGGATTCTGTAATTTCCCTCTGGTTTAGTTATTCCCATTTCGATAGTTTACACTACAGCAGCCACACCACTGAGCAGTGCACTGAAAACTGCACATATTCTTCATATTTTGTCTATAGTTCTATCACAGATAGAAGATATTGTTACACCTGTATATGAAAGGAAAGTAAGAGACTTGGCCGCTGCAATACAAGAATAGCTTAGTGCAATGGCCGCATGAAAATTATAAAATTAGATTTAAGTTTCTTGAAAATAAATAAATTATTATTATTATTACCAACCACCTTTTCTCTGACATGTTTGGGACACTAAACAGCCAGCTTTCTTAGACGAAATATTACATTCGATGACTTACAAAGCCCAATGTGAAGCCATAAATATAATGACAAAAACGCTTTTACTCTAACAACCAATATTGTATTAAAGGGTGGCAAAAATTTTGTCCAACATTTAATATGGCCTAATGATGGTGATGAGAGAAACAGGGTTTATAACGGGCGTAGAGTCTGGAGCCTGGAGAACAGGATTTTTATGCAGTTCCGGTTGACCAGATCATCTTCTGACTATCAATCAACAAAATTGTGAAAATATTTGAAATGAAGAAAAGAATACCAGTTTGTCTTGGCCAAAAATCGAGCCATTAAGAATACTCGAATCCATAACAAACAAAAATATATTACAATCTCCAAGATTTTTAATTTTGATGATTTGTTGGTAACAACAAATAGAAAAAATACTTACAATATTTAAATAGCAAAAAAATTTTTACTTTAAGGACTAAAATAAAAATGTGCGAAATACAAGAGGCAAGTATAAAGATAATCCAAAAACCTGCTGTGCTGACCTCACAGTTAGCCTTGTCCAGTCTCACTTAGGACCATGCAAAATTTCTTGTTTTCAAGGTTCAACAAACGATAAACAATTTGTATTGTCGATTCAATAAAACATTCCTACGAATCGGCTACATCGTTTGATCCATAAATTAGTCAAATACGACAGACTGACTCGCCGACATCGATATGTAAGTACCAATGTGCAATTATGGCAGGAAACTGGCGAGAATCGAACTCTATGAGAGATCCCACAAGTATCGAGACATGCTTATTGTTCTTAGGCTACACGGTCAATGCAGTGAGAAAATTTAGCATTGTAAAAAATATGTCCTAACTGCATTATAATAATGCATTGTTCTCCATTAAAGTAACAAGACTTGTTTTTGTTGAAATCAATTGTATTTAGTTTATTTATCATACAAAAACTGAAGTTGTTTTGTTACTAAGTCTGAATTGTTGAAAGTTTAAAAGTAACATAATTCCTTTGCGTGCCGCTAAGTAAAAGACGAATAAAGTTTTACAAATTATGGAATCGTTTCCGCCTTGTTGGCAATTTTCACATTTCAAGAAAACACGCAAATATAAACATTAAGATTTTAAGAATTTTCGAGCCCATTTATACACACGGATAAATAATTTTATAAATTGCACCAGTGTAAAAGGAAAACAATGCCCTTGATCCGCTCAGCCCAAGTTCATCGAACTTAGGTGACATTCATTTGTTCCACTAGCAGTCACATCCAGTAATTGGAAAGATAATAAAGAGTTCTAATAAGAGTCATAGACAGGGGAATTTAGCCATTAATAATATTAGCCATCGTAATAGGATTAGGGGTAACGCAACGACAATGCTTTGTAAGTTTAATTAGACATCGTGTGTAAATTATTCAGAGACTGGATGGAGTTGGAAAATTTCCAAATAAAATGCAGACGGGCTTGGACTCACGTCCTGATCATCATCAAAATCGTATTTATTCTTTCATTTTGGACACTAAATTTAGGTGAAAATTAAGAAATGTTCAAATCACTTATGTTCGTCGAGTTTAAGCTTTCAGAGTATGTCTGTCAACAAACCTGTGGTCACGTCTAACGTGTACCCAGTTCGGGCCAGGATCTGTTTGATTTTATCCTCGTCTGGCCCTTTGACCTGGACAGCAGCTGACAGCGCGGGCGCGCCCTGCACACCCGCTCTGCTTTTCTGTCTGAAATAACCAAAACCGCATATCATAAGCGCTAAGATGAGGCTTTAGTTATTATGCTAAGAAAGAAAACACTTCTAGCACATGAGTAAAGACCGGCTTCTAGGTCTCATAATTGGTAAATTAAATATATGGATTCATTACATTGCATCGTTCAAAATAAAATATTGCCGAATAATGATTGGCACATACTACTGCCAATTTCAATTGACATTTGAAGTTTTTAAAGCACATTGTTCGCTTCGCCTGAACCACGAAAATTTTAATTCTACAGTACCTATTGCGTTAATTCCCCGTCTTATTAGACAGGGTTTTGTCAAGTGTAGCCCTCTCGTAGGTCAGCTTTGCAATATCAAGTAAACGCCCATTTGCATCTTATAAATCATGCAAACAGGTTCTGCATCAAGTCATGACTTTACCGAGGCTAATGACCATTCGTAATCTAATCTTGTGGCGACGATACAAACACGTAGAAGCGTCACCACTGGCTCACATTGCTTCCCGACGAGCCTCGGTTGTTCACATGTTATTGAAGCTATTGCAAATATATAAAGTACTACTAATAGCTCATTGAAATGCCGTTTTAAATATTGACTTTTTAACTAGCGCAATCTTCATACTGTCAGAATCTATAACTATTAAATTCGCACACCATGAGTGTAACGATGTGAACCATTCAGATTTCAAAGCTTAACCAATTCTTTCAGGTTGTTGATCATGCGATTGTCGCCTTTACTGCGTGTGAAGCACGAGAAAACAGATGGCGCCAATATCGCGTTGCCATGTGGAGGCAGCTTTTGCTTGCGGATGTTGCAATGCATAATAATTGCGAGACATTAAACCTTAGTTTTGTTTTATAGAACATTCTGTCGACTCTCAGTTACGAACAAAAAAACTTTATTCACAGCGATATTGCCTATACCTCGACTATTACACTCTTTTTAGGCTTGATTATAAGCTTTCGGATCAACGGTCCTCGGCAACAGGCCGATAATGTGTCCAGTCAATTTTTCGAGATAGTGACCCAGTTCTGCAGCCTGGCCGTTTGGCAATCATCCAATGATTTGATTGAGTTGCAAGTGAAAAAAAGAGATCCAGTAGGTACCTACTCACCTATAGGTCTTCATGACTCCACATAAATAAGCACTTTTATTAGATACATGCTCGAGATTTGAATCTAAAAATTGTCCAAGAACACTTAAAGCACCGTCGGATGGAAATTCTTTTAAGGCATCTAACGCACGCTCATCCAGTTCTGCGTGCGCTAGCTTTCCAGTCTTATAAATGTCGTCGAGCTTGGCGGCTACCTGGAAGCGAGAGAGAATTTCTTACAATTAACGTGAACAAGTCTCGGTGTATTCAACATTGAACGACCCACGAGCGGGGCTCTGCATTATTGCAAAAAGTTTTACGCTCGGAGGAAGTCTGTATGTACCAGACCACATGCAATGTACAGGAGTGTGGCAGATGTGCGCCATTTGTTAATAATGAAATATTTCTTGGGAGAAATAATTTTGGCGGAGAAAGTTTGATTGAATGATCAAACTTAGGAAGGCAATCTTTAATTTAAGATCATTTCTGAAGTGGTTTTATGAACAAAATAATTAGTATTGTAACAATATTTTTAATATTACATTCAAAATTACGTAAAAAAGATTTTATGTGGAAGAATAAAATTGAAATTCCCATTTAAATTAATGTTATCTTATCGTAATTCTACTAAATATAACAGAACAAAGGACAAGTATTATTTAATCCAATGGAATAATGCCCCTGTTATGTTACAAATTTCAATAAATTGGATTAATTTATCTTGAACAGAGAATAGCCAGTTGCTACCTCAAACTAACAGGTCACGGGCAGTAAGTATGTAAAACAAGAAATGTTCATATATGACATGAGATCGCAACTTTTTTTTCATCATTACCTGTGTATTTTGTTCTGACAGCGTTTAATTCTTCTTAATTACATAAGTTACATATAGATAAATATATTGGCATAGTAAGAAGAAATTTAAGATTGAAATAACAAGGTTAAACAGGTGATCAAGGTGTAAACAGAGGATCATAGCAACAGTGATATTTTGAAATAGTCAGGTGCAGAGATAATTGTGGCAAAGGTCAGAATAATACCGACTATCAGAGGGAAAGTGCATGCGGCTGTGTGAGTCGTACCTTACGGGTCTGACCACTTGTCAGCTATATTTTAGATTCTATGTTTTCAGGACGAAAGGTCATGCTTCTCTGTTTTGGCACATCAATCTCATAGAAGATCGCATATTTAAATGTGGTGTCAGTAGCGATAATCTAACAATATTATGAGCGTATTTTGCAACTACCTACATGATTATAGGATTAGTAAGCAGTTTATAAAAGCTTGGGTTTATGGCGATACTTCAAACAAAAGTTTTTTATTTTTTTTCGACGATCTCGAACTCTTTAGTGAAATTTATAGAAAAACGATATAATTCCTTGTGATAATTATAAATTAACCATAGGGCCATCACAAAGAGAAATGAATCTAAATTAACTATAAAAAGAGAACATTCAACCATAGCAATACATACACACACATGGTAAACTTACATGCAAAGCTTATGTTTAAATAAATATGTCCTCAGCCTATATACGTCCCACTGCTGGGACAGGCCTTTCTCATGGATGAGGAGGACACATGAGGACACATGAGGAGTATGGGCCGTAACACCACCACGCTGGCCCGATGCGGGTTGGTGGGTAGAAACGGTCACAAATGCGTCCGGGACCAACGGCTTAACGTGCCTTCCGAAACACGGAGGAGCTCGAGATCACAAAGTCTTGGTCACCCATCCACGGCCTGACCATGGCGAAGGTAGCTTTGTTTTCTATCGAAGCCAAAGCACACTGACCGCTACGCCACCGAGCTCCTAAATAAATATACGAACATAATAATACCTATATGATCAAATTTTCGGTCTTAATTATTAGTTTAAATAACAATTAGTCAAATTACGAAAGAGAAAATTATTTCCATGGGAAATCGCGAAGCCGTAACTTTCAATGGCTCTTAATATTATGATATTTTTTCGCGATTTTAGAATGATATTGAGGAGCTAGAAATCAGCAACCCAATTTGATCTTTATTTAGTTTTACATAAAGTATGTATATAAAATAATGGAATTGGTGGCTGAAAGATAAAATTAGTTCTGATAAATAAGACAGATGGCGCTGTTATGTGAAATCCTAGCATGCAACCAAGCATACCAATCAAACATTTTATATATTAACCTATTAAAAAGGGAAAAAGTTAAATCACAAGCTTGTAAAATAAATAACTAATTAATTTGTTATATATAATTTTGATAGACACAGATCAAGTATGAGATTCAAAAAGTTATGAGTTACTTTATCTCTGAGTGAAAAGTCACCATGTGCATGACAGGAAAAACTGAAGTTGAATTCTAATAAGATTCTAACTGGAAAAGTTTTATTTAATTTATTTAAACATTCCAACAAGAATCTGGTAAGAACATAAAAAAATATTTTTAAATAAATAAAGTATCTAAATAAAAGAAAAAAGTATCTTATAATTTGTATATAACACAAGAAGCATAATACATGGACAATAATACTTTCATGCAACCACCACACACTGTCTACGGCAAAACTACTAAAGTAGTATCTCCTTAAAAATATTATATTATTATACTATTGGGTGGAGGAAATAGGTTATTGATAAAGTATTAATATATAATACACTACATATATATTTGTAGCACATAAAAATACAACAGAATAATTTTAATTAATTTTGGTTATATTGTATCGCTACCCAGAAAATATTAAAAATTCCAAAAAAGATTTAATTTCTGTGATATTGTAGTAACTTGACTGTGATGTGAGGCTCTAGTAGTTCTAGGCATTCATAGAAACTCAATAAATTTTCAGAATAGCTCACCTTTGGATCCAAGCCATAATCAATTAGTTTGCGGTAATCCGGTGTGCGGCCAACATCGGAGTCCTTCCCAGGTACCTCTTCAATGGAAATTTCTCCATTGCCCTCCGCCATTCTGCACAAATTTCATGTATTTACACTCACTGCACTTTACAACTGCTATTTCTATAGTGTTCACATGATAAACTTGTAACTTTTAATATGACAAACCAATCAAGACTTTTATGGCTGACCTAAAGATGATGTCATACAACAGAATTTCAAGACAGCCACGCTTTGTGTGATCCAGATACCTATTAATTTATTGCAGGGCCCTTGAAAAGTTATTTATTTAAAGTTTTTGTATTAAAATATTATAATTACCTTTATTTTGCAATTTTTGTAATTTTGGAAGAAAATGATAACTCTGTAATCGTCCGAAAAACAAAAAACAAATGATGTTCAAACATATGAAACTTTGAAACAATGGGATAGTGCACTCCTCATTCCATCCGGGCGAAGGCAAAATTTCAAAAAGCGAATACGCGGGTCATTGCATTGATTTAGTGAGGTGACATGATTTTTAAACCAAAAATCGGAATTATGTCAAAAAAAATTAACACGGCACTAACAATAAAGGAGATGCGAATTCCGGCGGTCAATGACCGAAATAACACAGCAGAGTTAACTGTGACAGCTCTTAGAAACTATTGCACATATCACTTTTTGCTAATAACACTTTAAAACACTTCAACAATCCTTTAAATACTAAATATAAACACTAAAAACTTTCCGCGCATCAAACTTTAGTGAATGCAAAACTGCAATAAGTTGAGAGTGCAACTGCATTGCACCGATTTGCACCCGATAAGAACCGGCCGGCGCGAGGGCTCTATTCCAAAAAGAATCCAATTAGAATAACCACAGGGGATGTCATAAGGTAAAAAACACTATAACACTTAAACACTGGCGGAAGTATTGTATCATAAGCACTGTACACTAAAATAATTACCTATTAATTTTGCTAGTTGGTGGCCGAGACAGATATGGCGGCACCGCGCGACGTCAACGTGACCGCCAGTACGGGGTTCTCATAACGACGCGCGCGGGACATGCAACGAGGAGTGCATTCAAAGTTTAAAGGCACATAAATACTTTGTAAAGTTTTAATAATATCTCTGTTGCAGAAACCAATTGCGACCGCATCGAAAGACGAAATAATTTTTTTATTGCACAGAGAGTTTTTGCAATGGTTGCGAATAATTTTGAATGTAAAAGAGCGCGGCGCGTCGCGCAAGGCTGCCGGCCGCGAGGTGAGACAGGCTAGCGGCAAGACGGCGGCGAGCGAGAAGCCGAGAGCGAAGGGGGGAGGGTGTTGCAACTGGCGGTGCAGGCGTGCAGCAGCGACGACGTCGCACCGAGCTCGCTGCATACTTGCATGCATACACACGCACACTTGCGAACCCTATGACCTTCGTTATTCGTAATCGATTTAGTGTCAGTGTTTCGCCTTTGTTTTAATAATTAGTATTTTTAAACTATTTAAACACTTTTTAATTGTAGTATTGAAAGATTCTTAATATTCTTAATTTATGTGAACTAGTTAAAATCAATATACTAGTTAAAATATGCAATATAGTCCGGCTTCAAGTTTCATTGTTTTATCTTATAAGACTGTTGGTCATATTGGCTTATTAATTTTATAAGAATAGGCACTGTCTTTAAATAAATCCAATAAGATTTGTCAAACCATACTTAAAGTCGGGTAATGAATTACTTAGTTATTAATATTATTATATTATTGAAATCAAAAACTATTCAGGCAACACTAACGTTTACAAAACACTGAACACCTATCTAAAGTAAAAATCACACGGTTACTAATCGACAACGACCAATAGTGGAACAAGGTTCATTACTCTTTGATATGGAAACGAAGGGATAAAAGAGTTAATCGCAGTAACCCCTTGCTTTAAAGTTCGCTTACACCTGCTGATCATCGAAGCCGTATGTATTCGCAGCACATACACATATTTAAAACTGGCCTTCGTACTTCACGTGTATGTGTAAGAAACTCGGATCTGTATCCGCCGCATTATGTGGGTAGGTAGGGCGGCTACTGCGGGTGCCTCGTTTTGTGCAGACAAGGTTCCACAACAGCCCTTTCACCGCTAATATGAATCTTACACGAAGCTAGTGTCACGTTTAAAATCGCATAACTGACCAACTCAGACTCTTCCTTTCTTTACAAAGAGCATCGGTGTAGTGTTTTGTAGCGGCACGACAGACACACTTCCTTTCTCACATTTTCTTTATATCAATAGAATTAAAACGAACTCTTGGCGTGTTTCCGGCGTTATCTTAAGACTTTTGAAAAAGAATTCGCACGCAGTATTATACTTTATTATTACAAAAAAACGTGCTAATGTTTAAAATACTTATAATAAAACCTTTGTTGTAAGTTATCGGTTTTTCTAAACAGATCTGCTCACATCACTACTTTAACATTTTGACTTTCGATTTTAAAAATGATTTCGAAAGTCAATCATATTTTTCTTTTTTAAGTTTACTATAATGCCAGCCAGTGTCTGTTTCTTTTAGAAACTGTGATGAACAATGAACATAGAGCATTACAAGTAAACTCTAACAAGTTCTTATTGGAAGTTTATTAGAATATTTCATATTTTTGATAATAAATTCGTACACACACCGATATCATTTATGAACTAATGAACAATGATAAAAAATGAGACTGTTTAAAGCTGAATAGGTATGAAGTATTAGATACATTATTAAACTAAATTTAAGTTCGAGGAACTTAGAAAGTGCTTTAGAGTTTGCTTGTATATAAGTGTTTACAAATATTTGCACTCATTTAGTTAGTACTCACCCATTCTGAGACCTTAGGAAATGGCACGAATCATCCGTCACGGACACTCACGTCTATAAATAACCATTTTGCAAACATACATAGCAAGCCGCGTCGTTCGCCTCACCGCCGTACTACATTCGCGCGATAAGGTACTTTGTGCGTATTTTAAATACGTCAACAGTTCATTGACCCGCATCACTTCGCATCGCACATTGCCGAATTTATTGTGTCTGTAGATTTGTGGGTCACCGTACTAGCTGACGTCAAATAGGGGCCCACGAGACGATGATGACGTCACCTAATCAAATCAAACTAGCCGGTAATTCTAGTTCTAGTTTAATATCTTCTTATTCACAAAACGCGTACTATGCATTATAATACTCGCCCTAATCTGACTTGCCCACAACACAATTTACACAATGCATAAATAGAGTAATAATCGTCTTCTATCGCGCTCATGTGTGTCGAGGTCAATGCTATTTGTTATTTTTTACTAATTCAAGGGCATTGATACATGCTTTTTGTAGAATTGCCATTCATGAAATAGAGCCGGTGTGGATGAGTGATGGGATTTGTTTGCGGTTAAGTTTAGATGTTTTTTCGTTGTTAACGGAGGAAAACGCAGCGTTGAAGTCAGATTAGAAATATTATGGTGAATACGTATTCGCGGGCGCGGCGCGGCGGTGGCGGCAATGATGGGACGTCTATTGTGACAGAGGTTCTCGACCTTAGCGCGAATGTGCGACTCGTACGATGTGCAGATAGACCTAAAATTGTTTCCATTCCACAGTCTCAGTCTCAATTACAGCCGTCTGGTGTCATAGTTCAATGCTAACCAGGCATAGGTAGGCACGCGAATCACGGGCACACAGGAAATCTTATCAGCCTTGTCTCAAACCAAATCCTAATAAAGTGCTCAGTTAAATATAGATGCCTACCTATATTCCTACTTAATAACAAAATTTGTATGTATGTTGAACCGATGTATTTTTTAATAAATGAACCAATTTTGTAAATTATAAAAAAAATTGGTAATTATTATTTTTCATATTTTTTTTTTGTTTATTGTTCATGAGCAGGGATACAGAGTCCTTCAGTCGTATATATGTGTGTAGTCTTTGATAGTATTAAGTCT
The DNA here is from genome assembly GCA_910589355.1 of Parapoynx stratiotata. NCBI lineage: Eukaryota > Metazoa > Arthropoda > Insecta > Lepidoptera > Crambidae > Parapoynx > Parapoynx stratiotata. The sequence goes on along the minus strand of OU342466.1, from coordinate 3,078,961 downwards.
TCATTTGCATTAAAATGCAAGTGTAACACATTCAATACATCCTGGGAGTCAAGCGCCAAATGGTCGATGGTAGACACTGTGGTGCTATAGTACATCTCAATCCAAGTTGCCAAAAAGGTAAACAAAAAAGCCCACTTACCGAATTTGTTATTCAATAATCCCACTTTTTACATGGACATTGGCACGTAAATATAATTAACAGTAACAATTGTTGTCCGTTTCAATTGATTTCAATTACCTACAGTCATCACAAAACATTTTAGAGATGAAACATAACATTACTTACCTTTGTTTTGTTTACCTTTTTAGCATCTTGGACTGAGACGTACTATACTTTGATGAAGTGGACTACCACGATAAAAAACTCATCACTTTTCACACCACTTGACGCTTATTTCTATGATCCTCCACATTGCACACCACATACACTTTTTACACAAACTACACTGATTTTATGTAACAATATCCGCTCCGAATATTACAATCATCGAAATAAAAATCACGTCGGCCATTGTCAAATGCCGCCAAAACCCCGTTTTCATAAATAAATAATTACCTACGAGTATAAGTATAGATCTGGTATAGATACATTAACTTCGATATGAACAAGATTATCAATTTTTTATGGGAGTTGTATTAATTATATAACGTGTATAAAGGCCACATAATTATTTTCCCTCCCAAATAATTATATTGCTGACATAATATATTTGTTTACTGCCCAAATGATTTTTTGGCAACCTTTTTGTTACTAACCAAACAATTAAATGGCTGCCCAATTAATTACTTCCCGTTATTTATTATTTCTAATTAATAGCTTGAGCTCTCATGATTTTAGTTTCAAATGCTAATATAGAATAGGTACTCCTTACATTTCTCCCTACCCACCATAACTACTTCAGACGAAGGTTTTCACTAACGTTGTGTCAAAGGCCCTTGGCAGGCACCGCGAACACCGGTGCTCGCAAACAATAGATGTTTCTATTGTGTCTCGTTTTGTATATATACTCTTTATATATACTCTTTATTGCAATTTAAAAACACATACATAAAAAAGGTTGTTAACCGTTGTTATCCGTTGACTAGTTAATAGTAATAACTTTTTTCTCCGATATCTAAACATAGATTATGAAATTATAAAATATTTATATAAAAGTACCTACTTAAATGGTAAAGCATCGAGAAACTATTTGTGTAAAAACTAGTTTAATAGCTGTCAGGCCACGAAGCGATCACGAAGTTTCAGAAAAGTTTAATGAAAGCGGATGCTTCAAAGTTAGATGCGGTTCTAACATCTGCCTTACGAATATTATCTTACCCGTAATCATTCTTGTGATTTATAAATATTTATTGTCAGTATATTGAACCTACTAAAATAAAAACGAAGATTTGATTAAAAATTAGAAAAGAGTTTTCAGTATTAAAGCGCCAAAAGAGATTAATTTCCTGAATTCATAACATAATGTAATAATGTAGCTCTGAAGTATTAATTCTAAAATTTTTATACTATTAGGTCCTTACCTATGAAATTGGTGTTTTGTATGGAGATTTTGGGGATGTCTGCATTTTACATAGTAACATTTTATCAGTTTTCTTCACAACGACAAATCCAGAGATAATAATATTTGACATGTATCATTAGACAAGCATTAACAATATGTGTGTGAACACGCTTGATAAAAGTTATTCATCGTTGTTATGTCAATGCAAATCAAATGAAGGCAGTTAAAAATAATGGTCTTTGTGTCTAATTTTAACACAATTAAACATACAAAAAATTATCAAATTAAATAATACGAGCTCAAATATATGGTCTATTTTTAGAAGAGGCAATTATTTTATAAGAATGTTCTGAACCTTAATAGTTACGGACAAATTGCTAAGACAGAATAAAAACACCAATTTCATAGGTAAGGACCCAATATAATAATGTTAAAAAGCTGAGCTATTACATGAAAATTATTCAACTATTACTGTCATAAATTGACGTTAAATGATAATTTTATGATGTCTAAGGAATTGTATAATGGGTCATTTTAGACACTCTTGTTTTGCTCAGTGGTTATTTTAGACAAACAAATATCGTTTAAATCTTTTCAAAGGAAAAGATAATTATGTGTAAAGCAAAGACTTTTTGAATAAATATTTTTTATATTTGATTATTTTTTGTTTGCATAGAATAGGCACCGAAACTACTGGGCTGATTTAAAAAATTCAATCTCCGGATGATAAGTATATTTGTTTACGATATTCCTACGGGAACACGTACAGCGCAGGTGAAACCGCGGAAAACACTAGTTACTTGAACATGAAACTGCTACATGTGGCTTATCTAATCACAGTTTCTGCTTCAGATCAAAGTTGAGACTATTATTAGGCCAACACCTAATAGAAATACATAATAGTTACATCCACGAACAAAACAATGATGGCGGCGAATGACTGAGTGCGGAAAAACTTTTTTAACAATAATATTGCACCGTGTGGTTTCCTGTTTGTTTGTAATGTTTAAAGTTAATAAATAAATAATTAAACAGTAGCTATGGTCTGTCTTAGTCTATTGTATCTTGGAAGGTCAAAAATTATAGAATACATGCCCGAAAATTGTAAGAAAATGTAGGTACATACTTGAAAATAGTAGGTACTTCTTACATAAATGTATGAAAATTGTGAAATGCCTATTCTAGTACAACATTAATTTGCTCTAATGTGCAACTATAAAATTAACTTTAAAAGTAATGATATTGGTATTATTTTGTAGAGCAACAGAAACCGCAAATAAATTTTTTGAATTTTTCTTACAGGGATGCATTTGAATGCACTTTTCACGACTTTTGACCGATTTTTTGTTAGAAAGCTAACTTCTGCTTCATTCTAACCTCTGGATCGTAAGCAAGTACGATTAGTACGAGTAGAAATTAGTTTGAGGACAATTTGGCATCTCATTATTAGATATTATATACTTATGGAGTCGTGTGGTAGCGGCTCATTAAAAGAATACTACCAACCCATCTCTTCCCTTGGGTGTCTTAAAAGGCGACAAATGAACTTAGAACTGCACAACCATCCAATGGCTTGTAGCGGCGACATGCTCACCACCTGTTACGCTGAGTGCAGTCACTGCTTAGTGAGGCGGGGACTCTGACGGTGAGCTGCTTTTGCGGTGCTTGTTAGTCTCTTCCTTGTGGTCGTGGTCGTGATTAAATGTATGTATGTATATACCTATCGATAGTCAAAAATGCATCGCGGCAATTTTTATTTGTAATTATCACCTATTAAATGTGATTCCAACAAATTACTTTGTTTAATATCTACTGGATTGGTTAATTTGAATCAAGGCCGAACTATGACATTGTAATATTTGAATGCAATACAACACAATGTCCTAAAATTCTATCACATTTTATGACAAAGACACCCAGTATCGTCCCCTTCAACACGTTTCATTTGGTTAATCCCTTTTATAATTAAATTAAAAAGTGAGCAAGTGTTTGTGCTACTTAATTTACAATTCAAAATTGGAATTCACATTAGGGACTAGTACTAGCATCGGCGTAGTACTGACCCTATTTAACCTCAATAATCGGGGTCTCTCGGAAAATAAAAGAGCGTGAATTGCCACTGTATGTAAAAGATTACTCTCACCTATCACAATTTCTTCACCATTGTTCGGACACCCATTAAATATTTTTTTCTCTGAACGACAACGGGTTTATCTGCCCTTGCCGCACAAAAGCAGAATGGAAGAAAAGGCGGCACTGTTAAATTATACACACATTCAGACAGGTCAGGTTATCTGTGTATAAGTATGGAATAACTGAAAAAAATTGGAAAGAAGGGTGAAATATACAGTTGCATATAAATTGCAGAAATCGTTATTATCTAAGTATTTTATTATTTATCCAACTGTAAAATGTTGTATTAGTTTCTGTCTGGGATGTCTCAATAGGTCCTACATTTTGATTGATATTGAGCAATAAGGGTATTTTATTTATCGAAAAAGGAAAAATATGTATATAAGATATCATCACGCATCTTTCCCCGAAGATGTAGACTGAGGTGTTCACGCCCACACCCTTGCCGAAAAATATGTAAATTAGGGTAATATGCCCAATTTTTACTATCCAATGAATCGGTTTTTTAATAATTGTATTCGTAAAATTAATTGGTCCGGTTCACAAAATAATGTAGGTACCAACTGCTTTTCTCGCCTACCATGTCGTAAAAGGCGACTAAGGGCGTATTGGGTACTGGGTCTGTGATTGTGTAGGCGATGAGCTAGCCACTGGTTACTACTCTTTCACGACTTTTCATCTGACCAAACCCAAATTTTTGTGTGGCTAAGTGTAGTCTTAGGAAAGCAGTGCTCCTTGGACTCTGCCTATCCTTCCGGGATTGCAGGCGTGATTGTATGTATGTATGTAAAATCTATATTTTTGATTTTATTTTATTTAATTGTACTTGCTTATTTTGTCTGCGTAGCTTTAATATCCAGAATGTATCATTATTCTGATTTTAATGTCTGTTTAGGTACCTATTCTTGTGGTAAAGTAATGACGAAAATGTTTAAAAAAACGAAAAAAAAACAAATAGAAGAAAAATCGATGTAAGCACTGATTTTTTGTATTATTTATACAGAAACCAGACAAAATACAAAAAAGCCATGCATTATTGCAAAATTCGATACATTCAATATCGATGAGGTATGAAGAGTTCTAATCGAAGATTACGAAATTACATAATTTCATTATTTTCATTTATGCAAGTTTAAATGCGCCTTTAAAAATATTAGAACATATATATATTTCTTACATTTTTTAATAAGCATAGTAATGGTACTTTTGTCAGCGATTTATCAATTACCTACCATTATTGACGACCAAATTAAAAACATTTATTAGGGACTGTTTCTTATAAGATAATGATACAAAAACACAGATGATAGGACTGCGATACGATATCGCGACCGCAGCACTGCTCCCATGAAAGCTAGTCTTAGAAATAAAAGCTAATAAGTCCAAACATACGTTTCAAAGGCCTATTCAGTTCTATAAGCGTAGTACCACCACCCTACCATTAAGAAAAATCCAGTTGGGACGCAACTTAGCATGGGAATGTTCAGGGGGTCAACGCCATTCGTTTCGCGTACTTGTCCCGAGTAAGCAGTGCGTATTATTATTTCGATAGATGTTTTTATTTTAGGGTCTGAGATCCGGTCTGCGCGCCCCCTCGCTGCCTTGCGGCCGGCTGGCGACCGTCTCGGGTTGCGCTCAATGACACCATTCCTATGTTACCTTTTACAGCATCCAGCATCCATTACGCCTTGGGCTATTGCGACATTATTTGCAAGAGCATATTGTACAAAAACAATCAAAATAATGATTTCAGCTGTTTTGTGTGTTGATTCCCATTAGAGGCGTAGATTAGATCTACGCCTCTTGACGGATATTCTTATAAGATTCATAAAGTCTTTTTATTCGTTTTATATGTCGGCGAAGAAACAGTGATTTTATTTTATATTCGTGTAAATTGTTGTATACGAGTATACTTAATAATTCTTATTCCCTTTATAGCAATAACGCTCTTAACGTTTAGAAACAACTTGGAAAATAAATTCGATAGGTGACTTGGAAATGTCCCAAAACATAGTTCTTTGGAAAAAAGATAAACACAATGAAGACAGATAGCTTTATAACTGATTTAAATGTGACCGCAATCATTTAAAAGTCAAAATCAATTGTTGACGACAAATAGACGATCAATAAACCCGCTGTACTGCAGTCCCTGTTAAGCCTTGTAATTCCCAGTTTTTCGCATTCCGCATTCAGTCCACCCCGCCAGACTTTAATTAATTCATTGCGGCTGCAGGCGACCTATGTCGCGTTTGCTTGTTAGCAGATACTAGCATTTAGGATTTCTACCGCTAGTTGGTGATTCGTTAAACAACTCGATGTTCAAGCTTATCAAATATATAGGTAGGTACTGTAATTTGTACACCATAATTATAGTTTTTTGCCCAGTTTCCAATTATGTTCGGGAGTTCAAGTGTTCTTTTGGAAAAATTTCTATGGCTCTTTATTTTCATAATTTTAATCATATCTTCATTTGTTCAAACGTTTTTCTCGTATATAAACACAACAGATGAATTTATGTTTTAACAGTTTTTTTTCACAATGTATTGCTTAGGTTGTAGGTTCAATAAGTCTCTGAAGCACTATCATAACACTAATGTACATTTCTTTATTTAATTATTTATTTTTATGTGGAAATAACACAAAATATCAAGATTTTTTTTGTACGATTTATTCGTACAAAAAAAATTACTTATCCGTATAAGAAATCTCTTCCAATTCCATTTCACATACTAACGCTTCCCACTTTTAATAACTTTTACGCATGTAAATATTTAATATAATAAATTTTTAACTTAATTGTTAGGGTCTACCTCTAATTTTGATAACTACTATTAATTCATTTAAATAATGATTTCAATATAATATAAGTATATCTCATTCTGTGTGTCTGAAATTTTAGCTGAAACATTTTATATTTATCAGATAATCTGATAATTAAAAATATATATATTAACATTTTAAAATGTTGTTACAACTGACCAACTTTCCCGATTGAACTGTATGCCAAGCGGGAATCCTACCACTCGTCAACCGGTTCTCTCGATCAATCCGAACCATTGAAATCGCGAAAGCGATGGCCGATGCGAATTTCACACCAGTCTAGTGTAGACTTCAAGATGTCGCAATAGGCAGCCTAGGTCTGCTTCAATGCCTAGAACTGTGAGAACAAATAACGGGCGAATGCGTCGCTTGATTGAGTTCGCACGTTTTGTAATCTAGTTAAAACGAGAAAGATACCGAGGTAAGGGGTCAGGCACACGACTTGCTGCTTTTTATTTTAGTTACAACAATACTCATACAATTTTCTGTATAAAAGACAAATAGAGTCCCCTAGGTGAAGATAAGATTGTTTTCACAGATTGATAAGTTGTATTTCACAAACAAAATGGCAGGAAGTTCATTGATAATATGGGGTTCATTTTAGTTGCACAACTATTCCTTTAATTTCACTCTAAGTACCAACATTTAATTTTATTCGTGCTTTAAAATAATAAGGGATATCTTGTTATAGATTCGCGCTGCCTTATTATGTCTCCCTAATTAGTTAGATAATAAGATAAGTATATTTATTTGCATAAAACACGGTATACAAAGGTTGCTCGCTTCATTATTTTATTAGGTCTAAATAATATCTAGGTCTTTTCCCCATTCCGCATTCTCAAGCATTGAAGGGCTTATTGGCAAAGTGGTTATTTCGCTTTGGGTTTCGATATTGAAAGCAAAGGTACCTTCGCCATGGTCGAACCTTGGACGGGTGACCAAAACTTTGTGATATCGAACTCCGTGCTTCGGAAGGCACATTAAGCCATTGGTCCCGGTTGCTATTGCAACCGTTTCTACCCACCAACCCGCATTGGGCGTGGTGGTGTTACGGCCCATACTCCTCATATGTTTCTTCATGGGGAGGGCCTGTGCCCAGCAGTGGGACATATATAGGCTGAGGGCAACCAAAGATTCGTTTAGGCGTAAAAAAAACTGTGTTATCGTAAACATACACATCATTATGACCATAGATTTTAGTATACCTTTTGTCCTCAGCCTATATATGTCCCACTGCTGGGCACAGAGGTCTTCCTACTGGAGACACACATGAGTAGACCAAAACACGCTGGCCACCACATAACATGCGGGCTGGTGGGTAAAAGCGGTTGCAATGGTAACCGAGACCAACGGCTTAACGTGCTTTACGAAGCACCGAGGAGTTGGAGATCACAAAATTTTGGTCACCCATCCAAGGCCTGACCATGGCGAAGGTAGCTTTGTTTTCTAAGCCAAAGGGTACTAACCACTACGCTACCGTGCTCCTCACTTATTACTACAATGACTACAATATACTAACTGCATAATCACGCCTGCATCCCCTCTATCATCAGGGATGCCCCGAAGCAGTAGACAAAGTGTTAAACATTCATTTCTTACTTACACAAATTATATTTTTTAATTAAACTAAATGATTCTTTAAATACCTAATAATTATTCAGTGTGTATGTACTTTATAGGATAGGTATGTACTATTGTGACGGGGTGAAGCCGGGGATAATGAAAACGCTGGGTCGTCACTTAGGTATTGTTATATTTAAGAATTAAGGCACAAAATAGTGCCTTAGATAAACATATAGTCTTGGTTATAAATTAGGAACTGATAATTTGGTTTTTTGTAACTTTGTCTCAGCTTATAAAAATAGATTCACTTTATAAATATTTTACAATTATTGTTAGAAGGGAGTCAACCACTCTACACACTGACTCTCGTAAGAATGAGCTTCGAGAACAAAACAAATAAAAAGAGACAGACAGAAAATTTAAAATCGGAAACCAAGAGAAAAATGGCCAGAGAAGAGCGCAATGACAGCAACGAGGCGCTAATATAGCTATGGCGCTCGTTACACTATGATATTTGGATATCTATTAAGCGTAGTCCAAATATATGTAGTTTCTTAATTGAAAGCTTATAATAAAGTACATGAACAATATGAAAGAGAGGACAACAATTAAACAATTATGTAGGTAATTATGAGGATATGATCCAGTTCTTAAAATTTGTTAAGAGAGATTTCAAAGGCCTAACAAAACTACAAAAGTGCATCGACTGTAGTACAGACTACTTACAAATCTTCAATTAATTAAATTACAGCACCTTTAAAATTATATTATGTGATGTCCTTAGATAATAGTAGTTTATAACACATTTGCTCGTAAAGGGTCTCTTATTTCACCAATTTCAATATAATAATCTATCACATTACGTACTTGTGCGATAATGTAAAGTAAAACATACAGCTTATGATGTTCCGTCTAAAATAGATAGATCCATTTTTTTTTTAAATCTTAACTAAGAGTTTTTATGTCAGAAAGGTAGTCAACATTTTCTTAATAAAATTACCTTGGGGGGATGAAATATAATAAATAAACATTTGATTCTTTAATTTCATTTACTTTGACAACTAATTACAACCATGGATCAGTAACAAATGAACAAAAATATTAATTTTCTTTATTAGTAACACTGGCTGTTATTTGTTCCTTTGCCAAATTTTTATAACTGCTTTAACAAGTGATTAAAGATTTATTAGTTTAAGAATGTCTGAGTTTTATTTATTTCCTCGCAAATGTGTTATAAAACGTCGTATGACATACGTGCGGTTTGATAATTACAACCTCTGCCTTTTTACAGCAATATCGCCTCGGCTGTAATTTTCAACTTACCGCACTTCTATTATAATGTACTATTATGTAACTGTCACATAATTTAGGTTATCAAAACACGAGAGTCATTTTGAAAAACGAGCCTTGGCGAGTTTTTTAATAGTATCACGCGAGTGTTTTAATACCGAGTTATGTGCAGTTACATACACTACTTAATCTACACTCATTATTCAAATCAAATTTTTTTATTAATTTTATGTATCGTTGGCTGTCTGGAAAACATTTGCCATAGTTTTCTGCGTTTTTAAGAAAAATAAGAGTTGCATAATGGTCATTATGTAACAGTTTCCATTTTTAAATTTTCTTTTTATCATCTGTGTTAAAAAGTATGTCATTATGAGTTCGAGTTTGAGTTCATAATTCGAACATAATAACATGAGTGTAGATAAAAGTTTATATGTAATTTGTTCTTTCACATATATAATTATTGGTTATTTCATAATATTATCAACGACATAATGAACGTTCAATGAAAATTATAAAAAGTAAGTTAGGAAATACCTGCTTACGTACAAGATTTATAATAAAATAGTGACAATGGTGTGTGTAACTAACCACACACAAAACGATGTTGTATTCCCGTTCGGCCAGGAATTGTTTTTCGGACAATCTTTATTTCCCCCAGGACAGACTGGACCTAGTGTGGGGGCTGGATTATAGTTATGTCGTGTCTTTTTGTTGGTAATAAAGATTTTTATTATTATTATTGCTATTATTATTCAAAGTCCTTATGTACTTAATACGCTAATTGACTACTTAAATGTATTACTGTCTCCCTTTCTTATACATAAGATGTTATATTTCCCTACAATAATTCCCCTATGCATGAATTTCTTTTTCTTACAATCAAAAATAAATGCTTTTCCGTATTTACGGCATTCACTGATTAAAAAAAAACATTATTTCAAAATTGACCAAGGAACTGTTTAATATTTACTATGGAGCTATTACATAATAGAGTAGAAATTGATATTGAAAAGTACTGAACGAATTTCATAATTTAAAAATGGGACCAACTTCCGATCGAAACTGATATGAATCATAGATATCCAGTAGAAATCGATTAATCCGTTTCGGAGTTCAGTGAACATACAAAAAAAAATATAAACAGACGAACATCTTGAAGTCGGTTAAAATGAAATGTTATAAAATTAAAAGCAAACAAATTTCGCGACAACAATTGCAGTAAGGGGTTGTCATTGATCAATAACTCGACTTAACAGAAGCCGTAGAACTAGCGACATGCATATACGGTGCGTGTCCCACATGCCGCATTGTGGTGGCATCGCTAAACCTTTGTCTGGACTCGCTTCACGCCTATTCGCTGGAAAATCTACACCTAACTTATGGTATGGGTAGGTAGGTAAGACGCAAACCCTTTCAGCTTTGAACTAACTTAGGTAGAATAGCATTGCATTTTTTACATATACCTACTAAGAAGAGGAAGAAAAATATTTACGATGTTCTGTTCACCTGTAGTTGGCCCACACATCAGACTAAAACCCTGTACCCAATGTATTTATTACCTTGTTAAATAGGTGAGCTGTTGGTGTACCTAATAAATAAATAAAAATTAGGTCCTTGAAATTGGTGTTTTGTATGCAGATTTTAGAGATGTTTGTATTTTCCATCCAGTGACATGTATCATTAGACAAGCTTTAGCAATATGTGTGATATCACAGCTCATAAAAAATATTTATTGTTTTTATGTTAATGCAAATCAAATGATGTATTCGGGAGGCAGTTTAAAGAAGTTGTCTTAGTGTCTAATTTTAACACAACTGTCATTTGAACTTACAAAAAATTATCAAAACAAATCATAAGAGCTCAAAAATATAGAAGAGGTATTTATTTAATTTATAAAAACCTTGTGAAATTTAATAGTTACGGAGAAAATACTAAAAGAGAGAAAAAACATCAATTTCATGGGTAAGGACCCAATATAACAATTATTATCACGCCTCATTCTCCGAAGAGGTAGGCAGATGTGTTAACACCCACTAGATATATTAAGTCCCCATGTAACAGGTGGCAAGCCTGTTGCCATGCACAGGGCACAATGTAAGGCAAGCTATTTTCACAATCAACTATGTTATATTCAAACTCAGTGGTTGTACAGGTAGACGTTGCCTTTTGCTAGTACCAGCCATCCCAGCTCGGCTACCGCTGCCTTTATAAATATGAAGGAAATATAATAATAATATACATGATAACTAGTGAGGTGGACTGAGTGCTAGGATGAGGGAAACACCAGTAGAGCTGTAAAATGGTATATTATTATATAAAGAAACTATAGGATACAACCACATACGACCTCCGTGGTCGAGTGGTCTGTACGCCGGTCTCAAGGCGTCGCCATCTCGAGAGGTCCTGGGTTCGATCCCCAGTGGAGGCAAGTGTTTGGGTGATGAATTTTCAGACATTTGTTCTCCAGTCTTGGATGTTCATTATATATGTATAATATTATATATATTCTGTATAATTATGTGTATTTATCTATTAAATATATATGTCCGTCATCTAGTATCCGTAACACAAGCAGCATTTAGTTGCTTAAAATGGGACTAGTTGATAGGTGTGAATGTCTGAGGATATTTATTTATTTATTTATTTTTATTTACATAGCAACGTCAACAGATCAGTAAGTCACAGAATGTCAATACAAAAACAAGGCCTTCAAAGTCATGTAAAATAAAGTATAAAAAGGAGGTTGATGTCAGTCAGTCGCTAACAATACTAATACCGTTTCTACCCACCAACCAGCTAAGGGCCAGCATGGTGGTGTTACGAACCATACCTGCCCCTCATGTGTTTGTTTCCACGAGGATGGCCTGTGCCCAGTAGTGAGACGAATCTACGGAGTGGAAATTTGGAATAAGGAATTCCCCGGAATATTTGATTAAAAAGAAGTTCTGCAAATATACATTCGGATTTTATTCCTTTTTTGGTTTTTATCCCATACTTAGAAAAACATTAAAAGCAATATATTATGTGTATGTTACTACATTTTGAGTCGTTTTAAATTTTCTCGTCGGTATATAAAAATAATTTAAAAAGTCTTTTTTCGCATTGAGAAACTGAATTGAATGAGACGAACCACGAATAATTGAATAAGAAGAATTGAATTGGCGTATATGCCGTAACACCACCTCGCTGGCCCGATTTGTATTGGTGGGTAGAAACGGGTGTAATAGCCACCATGCACCGGGACTAACACCTTAACGTGCCTTCTGAAGCACGGAGGTTCTCGAGATCACAAAGTTTTGGTGACCTGTCCAAGGACTGACCTGCTGCCCTACTCTCTAACCAAATTTCAATGGATATGAATAGGATTTCTGCCATTTGGAACACTTTTTTTGAAATTATCAAAGGACATGACCATAGAGGGCAGCTAAAAGCCAATGAATACCTAGCACTTCGCCACCGAGCTGCTCATAATCACCTCGAGAGGTGGGTAAGGTATAATGAAATATTATGATTTAATGCGATTTATTTTTTATTTTTTGATAATACCTATTAGTACCTAGGAGGATAAGGAGATATTATTGGTATTCACGTTTATTTATAGTGTACCTCACAGATCACTGAGAGCCGCTTCGATTCTTAGTGTACCTACGACATTTTCGTTTTTAGCTATAATCTCCTATCGCAGGCGGGCTGGGAGATATTTCTGTTAGGAAAAAGCCACACTGTTTTACCGTTTCTGTATTTTGTCTTTTTTGTGTATCTGTCTTTTGTGTACACTAAACTGTTAAATAAATAAAGAAGGTATTCTCAGATTAGGCTATCTAGTCTTACATGCTACGCGGTCTAATAGCCAAGAGATACGGTCTAAGGAATTTGACCAAAATTGCATCAATGGAATTTCGTGTAATTTACTGAAAATATTAATGAAGGCATTCGGAAAATCGACGGTATTAAAAACACGTAATGAGTGTTTAAAGAGTGCAAAAGCGATGTCATAGGACATTTCGAAGAAGAAGAGCCTCGTTCTGGCAAGCCATCAACGTCTTCAACTTGTTAATGTCGCAAATGTGAAGGAAATAATAGGTATCTGAAAATCGCCATTTCTGATTATAGAATAGGAGTAAACGAAAAAGGCCTGTTTTGAGGAAATTAATTCTTGGATTTCGCATCACGAGTTTGCATCAAGATTTGTTCACAAACATCTTTGATGCGATGCTTGTGAACGAATTTTGACCTAAAACTTGGAAATACCAACAGCACTTTATTCATCAGTAGGTATGGCTCCAACTCACTTTTTTTCTTCTTAAACTTAAATACGACTTCGTGACGACCGTTTTGACAAGCTTTTATTTAACTTGCTTTTATTTTTATTTTATATAACTATGTCCTATGTTCGGGTTAAATTTTGCGACTCAACTTTGAAGCAGATATATTTAACCGATTGAGCTAAAATTTTTCATGCATGTCGGATAACAATGCAATATTATTATGACTTGGAGCTGATCTGATAATGCAGCTGGAAGGTGGTCATAGGAACTCAGTAATTAAACGATATAATGCCATCAAGTTTGGGCTCGTTTGAATCGCCTTAACGAGTTCTTTAGCTTAAACACAAAAAACATACATACATACAATCACGCCTGTAATCTCTAAGGGGTTGGAAAAGTCCAAGGAGCACTGTGTTCCACATTTAGCCATACAAAAATTGGGTTTGGTCGGATGAAAAATCGAGAAGAGTTGTAACAAGTGGCTAGCTCTACGCCTTCACAATCACAGACCCAGTACCCAATACGCCCTTAGTCGCCTTTTACGACATGCTAGGCGAGAAAAGCAGTTGGTACATTCTTTTACCAACACACACAATTAGATGAAACATTGAAGAACATGCTTTGCAATCACAATGTTACACGCTTTTAATAATAATAATAATAATAACAAAGTAATAAAAGCTTGTTTTTTAAAAATATTTTTTTTATTCGACAACTAAGACTATCAAAAAAGGAACTGGCGCTTTTACCTCTAATTGCTTATTAAATGCTTATAACATTGTTATTATGGCGACAGATTTAAGTAAGAAGGTGGGCTTAGTAGCCCCACCGCCAACCAAAACTAGAAGAAAATCTACCCCCCGTAGTGGGACCCACTAGACCACAGAGGTGGTAATCATTAATAATTTTAGTACTTACTTTGTTATTCTAAGGTTTATAGTAAAATATTTGTTTTTGCGGCATTAGATTCTGGTGGTATGTTATGACAAAGTCCTAAAATAGTCATATCTTTTTGATGGTGACAGAATACAGGCAGTAAACGGGTGGGCCTTTACCAGACAGACGCTACTAACTTGCGGCCAGGATATCGGTCTAAAGTCTAGTATGAATATCTTGGATTTTTGTTTAGTGAAAGGATTTGGATTTTTGTTTAGTCTGTTGTCTAATAAGAATGTGTTAGAATCAAATCAAATCAAATCAAAAATATCTTTATTTTATAGGCTTGATATACAAACACTTAAAAACGTCAATTTATGAATAAGTGAATCTACCACTCGCTCGGAACGCAGTAAAATTGTTTCAGTAAAACGATAACAAGATGTTCTACTAGACAGAAAAGCCGCGAAGCTGGTCGTGAGCCGTTATTACCCGAAAAACTTCATAGATGGCGCTGTTAATTGTTAAGACGTCTCACTCGATTCAAGCTCCAATACAAAATCGGGGCAAATTCTAGTGGATAAATAAAATTCCTTACTTTTTTGAGGCAATGTCGTAGAAATCTACCCCTAGAAACGGCTCTATCAGTATTGCTTCATTTAGCCAGAACAGTCTATTCCACTTTGATCACCCAGCGCCTTACAAGTAGGTAGAGCCAGAGTGGGCTGAGCTATAACTAATCCTATCCTGATCGCGTCATCATAAACCTCAGTGGATTATAGACGTGGCTTTTTATGTATCGATTTTTGTAATGTTTTTGAAATGGTAAATAAATGAAAAAAAAAACAGTTTTGCGAGTATTTCTGTGTTTTTGTGGGTGTAACATACTTTAATAAACAGTTACCTATTGTATCCATAAAAAGTTGCATGCATCCCTTAGTTAAATTATATATTAGGTCCTTACCTATGAAATTGGTGTTTTGTATGGAGATTTTGGGGATGGTTGCATTTTACATACTAACATTTTATCAGTTTTCCTCACAACGAGAAATCCAGAGATAATAATATTTGGCATGTATCATTAGATAAGCTTTAGCAATATGTGTGTGAACACGCTTGATAAAAATTATTCATCGGTTTTATGTTAATGCAAATCAAATGATGTATTCGGGAGGCAGTTAAAAATAATTGTCTTAGTGTCTAATTTTAACACAATTAAACTTACAAAAAATTATAAAATTAAATAATTCGAGCTCAAATATTTGGTCTATTTTTAGAAGAGGCAATTATTTTATAAGAATGTTCTGATACTTAATAGTTGCGGACAAATTGCTAAGACAGAATAAAAACACCAATTTCATAGGTAAGGACTCAATATTTACGTACCTAAATGAAAATTGCTATGATAAATGTAGAGCGGTTAAAAGTTCTAATGTGTTTCGCATAGTGCTTTGATATCGTTCTATTCTTTATCATTTAAAAAGATTTATTCTATTCTGCCTATTTATAGATTATTATTAAATAAACAACTTATTACCAAAACCCACTATCAAATCGAAACCACTCTATCAAGTTGAGTGAGAGAACACCGCGAATCATGGAATTTTAAATTGTAAAAGTACTGTCCTTATGCCCATAATCAGCCAAAGCATACAAGTTTTTTTCGTAACGTAATTTTATGTATGTTATAGCCTTCGAAAAACCTTACAACTGCAATGTTTTATAAAGCTTAGTGAAATTCAATTCCTAATCCAAAAAAAAACAAAACTTTACGGGTTCAGTGTACAAAAAAATTGCTTCGGACATAGCTCGGTATAATACAACACTAGGTACGTATAGTAAAAGGGAAGCGCCAGAATTTATGAACAACAGCAATGCAGCGGCGCGGGGCTGCATGCAGTGCAGCGCAATATAGCTGACTGGTGCAGTGTGCTATACAGCGTGTAGGTATAGGTGCGATGCGAGCGGACAGCTGGTTGTCGGTGCCCAGGCGATCAAACGAGGAATAGACTTTTATTATTATTAGGTTTTATTATTTCGTTAAAAACCTTTTATTATTAAACGTGGTGAGAATTTAAAAGTATAGTATTCTAAACAAGGCAGCCTTATCGCTTAAATAAATAAAGCGATCTCTACCAAACAGCTGATCATCATTTTGTTTAGCCGGAGCGTCTTACACTATATTAACTACGTTTCCAAGTTGCAGTCACCATTCAGAAACATGTCTACCGCCCAGTCTACCCTGTTGGTTACCGGTTTTTTTACAAATATGAGTAGCCCACTTTCTCTGCGCTTTGCCGGATATCATTATTAAGGATTTTATCCTTGAGAAAGACTAAGCATTGCACGCTCCATAGCTTCATTGCAGGTATCGAAAATTTGCATTCATGCCAGCCATAGTCATAGCCTTCAAGAAAAGAGCGTATTCCCACTTAAAAGGACGGCAACGCACTTGTGACCCCAGTGGTGTTGCGAGTGTCCACTCGTCGGGCCCACCATGGGCGGCGGTAGTTGCTTAACATCAGGTGACCCGTCAGCTCGCTTGCCCCCTATCCTATAAAAAAAATAGCCAATTTGAGCTGGATGGCACTCGTGCAAGAGGTCGCTCTGCAAGAGGATCGCTCTCCGCAGCCTGTACCACTTAGGTAGGCTTATTGTAGGTAAATATCGCTTTCCTCGCCTTGTGCCTTAGCATGGCAAGAGTCCCCACTTATAAACATATCAGGAGAAATGTAGCTTTTATGTTTAAGTGCATTTTTTTCGCAAAAGTTGATTTAGAAATTTTGAGTCTGAAGTGTGGACACCCTACAGTTGCATTAATCGCAGCAAGAGGCCGTGTGCACCTGGAATGCTCCCGGTGAAAGCTGCCTAGCCTAGCACACGACTATTTACCGGCTGGGTCGCTTTTAGGCTTTTTATGATCTCGTTCAGTCAGCGAGCAGGCATAATTCAGATCAGAAATGCACCTCTATTTAACTTTCATGGGCTAAGCTAACGTAAAAGTTAGAGATTTAACCTTGTTATGATATAGTACCTAAGCCCGTTACGTCCTATTAATTGCTTTAAATGTATTTTATTTCAGAATGATCCAACAAATGAAGGCCTATAGTAATCCAATATTTTCTATACTTGAATAAGTATGTATACATTTTGCTACATTAAGAATTATAAGGGTCGTTTCTTCCCTCAATCCGCCTTTACATTGCCGAGGACAGTACCTACTTAATCCTTTTTTCAAATTTATTTTACATCCTGGTAAAATAAATTTAAAAATATATTACGTACTAGCTGTGCCAGCGACGTGCGTCGTTCGCGTGGCTATTGATTTAGCGCCGGAAAAAAGTTGACAAAAAGTTTTTGTTGCTGGGTAGGTATACCTACATAATTAACAAAGCATTGTTTTTTTCACACAATGCTTAACACAAAATACCTACCTCTTATTTAGTAAAATGTTGACTATTAATAGTTGAATTAAAACCGCTTACTATTAAAATAATGAAATTAACATTTCTTGTCAGTGTCATCTGATTAATGATGGTCATGGTAAATCTCTGATGACGTGTCATTATTTTACAATGCCGAGTAATTTTTAAATTCGAAATGAAATTACATTTTGACGGAATATTTCATTTAATACTCAGTCGAACAGATATTGATAACTGCGTTTTCACCCGCGCGGTACCCGTTCCCATGGGAAAAGGGGGAAAAAAGTAGCCCAAGTCGTTTCTCAGGCTGTAAACTACCTATGTACCAAATTTTGATTAAATCGTTTTGACGTGAAAGCAAGACAGAAAGACAGACAGACAGTGTTACTTTCGCACATAGACGTATTTAAGATGTATATCTATGCTTTCGCACTTTTGCATTTATAATATTAGTATGGTTTAGAGAGCATAGATATATACTGACGTAGATTATAGTCATATTATTTTCTACCATAACGTATCCACTTAACAAACTTGTTTGTAGCTTGGCTACAATTATGTGGCAACATTGAGTTTTCAGTCAATCAGCGATGGGGATGCTGTCAAATTCTGTGAAACCCAACTTTTTGGGATTATTAAAATTCTTGAACAGTTTCAATTGGTTTATCGTTTTTTTTAGCTTAATAAACCTCTCAGTATGTATTTACGAAGATCAAATAGGAAAATTCGACTGGTAATTGTACATTTTAGGTTATGATGTTCATGTCATTGTAAGGTTCAAGTTAGTTGAATTTTTAATGAAATTGTCGCTTTCAGGCGTCAAACTTACGTGGGAAGAATAAAATTCGCACAGTTTGACACAGTTTCGACTGCTAAGAAAATTATCGTTGCCACCGAAGAGAATGTTTTAGCGGCTCTAAACCTGAAGACTGGTACGTACATTACACTATCGTTTTCGGTTTAAATAAATAATCGCACAGTGTTTCATACGTTTCTTATAAAATTCAACTCAATTTTGATAGTTTACTTCTAAAAATTACTGTGTGTTTCGTCACAGATATGTTATATCAAGATTTTCTTCAATATTTGGATTAGTATCCTCAGTAGTAGATTGAACTATTGTATAAATCTACGACATATTTTACACCCAATTATGATCACTATATTATGATTAATCATTATTATCCATTACTGTTCACTCAAGATGAATTGGTATTTTAAATAAAAGATAATTTATAATAAATTTGTAATTACAGGACAAGTGGTATGGCGTCATGTGCTTGAAAGTGCCTCTACAGGCAATATACAACTGCTCCATGTCACTGAGAAGGTGGTCACAGTGTCTGGGGCCAACCCCTATCTTGTTCGAGGGTGGGACTCCACTACAGGTAGGATTCTCACTATTTGGATTATAGTAGTGGACCACGGTTCAATGCTTCTTCTATGTCTAACATGGAGGATACCTAGTGCCTAATATTGTGAGCTATGTAGTTTAATATCTTAATGCTCAGAAAACCAGACACAATAAAAACACTATTGTTGACAAACACCTGTTTCGTGCAGACCCTCAAAGGGTTAAAAAATGATTGAATAATTGCTTTCTGATTTTCAAATAAGTAACATATTTAAAATTTTTGTAATATATTTAATTTGCAAATTTCAAGATAATAGTGTTTTTGATTAAGTACAGTGTATTTACAATGCTCACTCAATTGAATATCAATATTCTAGTTGTAAAATTAAATTCATATAGAAATTCCTAGTCTATTAGATTCTCAAATAATAATAATTCATTTATTTCCAGAAACTTAAAACTAATTGTACAGTAATCATGCAGCCATTGAACTAAGCATATGCTTGTCTTGCAACAGTCAATAGTTTTGATATTTATTGTTTTAATCCTGTGACAATAATTCTAGGTGTTCTCCTTTGGGAATGGTCACTGGCTCTTCAGAATAATGAGCAAGCAGACTTCTCTGAATGGTGGGTGCAGAATGGCATGTTGGTTCACATGCTTCCTGTCTTTGGCTCTCACATTGAGGTGACGCTTTACAATCTGCTGACGGGACAGAACAGAGGCTCCACGTCGAAGCTACCAGCAGTCTGGACTAATGAGGGGTAAAACTATTAAAAAATATTTTATTGAAAGTGAGGAGAGTACATCTTAGCTTTCTCACTAAGACAGTATGACATCTTTTGTGAAATCTTTGCTTAATGAAATAAGTCTAGTAACAAGCAGCCTGCTTACTTGATGGAATCTTATACATGTGTAAACTACCATCAAGTATATAAGACTAGAATTAAGGTATTTGTTAACATTTCATCTGCTTGCTACTCATTCTAGAATCACAGTAACCTATGTCATTATATGTAAAGTCACAGCCCAGGAGTTTTTCCATGTGAGACTTACACTCACATCATTTAATCCAGAACACAGTTATGTTTTACGTACTTTTAAATGGTTTTTTGAATATCAAACTGTGAAGATTCTCGAGTTATTTAGTGTTCTATCAAATGTTTAATTTCAGATGTGTACTCTCAGCCCCATACTACACTTGCATATCAGGAAGTATGGGAAGTCAGCTTCTTCTGTCCTTGGATGTAACCTCAAATGCTGTACAGATTATAAGCAAACCTCTATCTCAATATATCACAAACGAGTATGAGAGCAACTTGCGGCCACTTGACGCTAACAGCATACAGCCAGGCTTCATTATAGGTGATAGGAAGATAGTTTTGATAAAGGACAATGATTTTGTGCTTGCTAGCACCCCATTGATGGACAGATCAGGCAGTGCCGCCCTGGTGGAGAGCACAAATGGACCAATTATTTTACAGATTTGGACTGATGAAGTAAAGGTAAATGCAAACACAGAAATCTTTACATGGAAATAGTAATTTAATAGTAAATTATCTCTCATTCGCATTGAAAAGATGTAAGATGAAGAATTAGAAAATTGTGAATTTATTAATGGAAATTATATTTGCATGCTATTATATGTGGCTGAATAGGCGGTTAAACTTAAATAACATCATTAATGTACCCTTTTCAAAGACAAATAAAGTATTCTATTCTATTCTATTCAAAAATATGTAAGAATAAACAAACATTATGTATTGTAGTTACATATCTGCTCTTACAAGGCCTCAACTGTTGCATTTAATGATTATCATCAAGATTATATTTTGTAAGCCAGCTATCAATTTCTATTTTTTAAAAATTCCAGGGATTCACTCTCAATGCACACAGTGTATCAACGGGCAAGGAAGTCAGTGAAATAAAATGCTTAGACAGTTCACTACACATTCCTGAGCCTGAGCTGTCAGCGGTGGTGTGCACCAAGACTGCCCGGGAGCTACATGCCTGCAGGCTTCTTCTTAACAGTGCTGATGACTCCATGCACTTAATACAGCAAGGAGGTTCGTAATTTTGTTACCAGTTTTTTATTTATAATTTCTTATGGACTAAGGCAGGCCTAAGGTTTTGGTAGATCTTATGCAATCTAAAATAATGCCTTGAAATCCCTAAATTACTTTTCGTTTTTTGTGGGAACACAGACACGAAAGATATTCCATTTCACAACAGTTCGCATCTTAAATGTCTTCCTTTATAAAGTTTTTAACAATATTTAAAATTTTTCTTTTATTACAAGAAGGTATTTTTTCTCATAAAGTTTTGCATACATATAAAATTAAATGAAAATATAGTTACTGTATAAAATTAATAATATTAATAGGAGGTTTTATGATTGGTGAACAAAATGTACAAAGTTGAATACCATTAGGTATAAATGTATCTCATGGCCGTGTACTGAGTGGGGACCTTTTTGGTTCATTGTAATTTGGTTAAGCTTCATTGTTACTAGCTGTATTATGATACCAAATAAAAAAAAGATTTTCTTTCTTTCTTTCTTTATCAAAATTCTCGCTATGTTATGTTAGACCATATGATTGGGTGCTAACGTTAATTGAGCCAAACAATTTGATTGACAGGACGCGTGCTATGGACCCGCGAGGAAGCGCTCGCGAACGTAGTGGCGGCCGAGTTCGTTGACCTCCCCGTGTCGGACCTCGACGCCGCTATAGAGTCGGAGTTTGACCAGAAAGAAGGTTTGTCGCTTATACCACTTACATTTCTATTGTCATTTTTAAATTAAAATAATAATACAAAGTTTGATACTACATAATTTCTATAAACTAATTGAAAATTTTCATTTTGTTATCAGTAATCCAATGTTATTATTTAAATATGTAATGGTACCAATAAGCAACTAAAATACAATACAAAGAAGTACTGATTTTCAATTACTATGTTGTGTGGATAAGATTTGTTCCATTTATTTACAAAGAAATAGACATTATTCACATTTTAACATTAACCTGGCAAGCATAAGACCTAATGAAAGTATATTTGTAAAGGAATTGTATTTTTCAACGGACTATGTAATATCTTTAGCAGTGAGTCAACAAGTTCAATAATTTAATTTATTATTTTCTAGCTGCCAAGATGTACAGTAAGTACAAAGTAGATTTGAGTGTGCTAACTAAGTTGTACAGTGATAACTTATAACTCAAGACGAGACTAGAAGTTTTGTAGGGGTACTGAAGACCACATATAAAACATGACAGTTTATGTTAATTGTTAATTTTGCATGTACCAAATTCGACTCATGAAAGTTTAGGTTATAGTAAAAGTATAACATATAGAATATGTGTATTTTTATGATAGTATTGGGATATGATATTTTGATAAAAATAATATAAAATGTTTGGATGGAGAAAGAAAATATAAAAGTAGCTGGTGCAGTCTAATCTAATTTGATCTTTATTATCCAGTATTGAAAGTATATATTTATTTATTTATACTTACAAAGTGTAATCTTCTATTATGGGATTCGGTTACGTTTGATATGTGGTCAACAGTACCTACAGTGTCGCATCTTGAGTGCGTCGTATTGTGTGAAACTCTAAGTAGCAGAGTGTACTCTATCGACTTTGGCCTAACATTACAGTAGACTTCGTATATTGGCCTTGTTCTGCTGACGAACTTGTTTTATTAATATCTATTCCTTTTTTCCTTATTTCCATGCTCATATAACTAAAAAGCATTTTTTTTTTATGGGTGAATTCGATCAATTACTGTGTTATACTATACGGGGGTTCGGACACCAATAAATGCTTAAACATTGGTCGAATCCGTTCTAATAGCGGAGTACTGCGTACACGGCTTTTTGGCCGTGTACGTATCTGACAACTAACACCCAGTTGCAGAAACGAACTTTAAAATTTAATGTCGGCATTATCCCTAATGCTCCATTAAATTTATTGATTGAAGTGTCAAAATAACACCTTAGCGTTGTTTTTACGTTGCACAAAACGACATTAGCACCCTATCAATGCTAAAGAGACATTAGCTAGAACTATTTTGTGTTCCAATTTTAAATTTAATGAACTTTAAAGTTTTAATGTCTCATTACTAAATGTCGTCTTTAAAAAATCTTTGTGCAACTGAGCGTAAAGCATTTCGGGACTACTACTACACCGAAATTTGGTTGAATTCGCCTTAAGTAGCTTCACCTAGGTGAACTAGGCGGGTGGACTAAACGGCGACAGAGGTGTTTTTTTTTATAAAAGACCATAATTTTTCTTTTTTATGAGACAGGAAATACTCTTGCTTCCGTTAAGTGCGATTGCGTCCAAGATAACGGTAAACCCGTAGGATACTCGAAGAGTTCGATAACTGTTGGTTTATTATTTTTCCTTATACATACTTCAATGTTTTGTGTTGTAAATTATTCACGGAATGCCCATCTATGTGTGATTGTTGTTTAGTTGGTTATAAATAAAAGTCCCGTGTTGGTCCGGGACACAAAAATAATGTACCAACTGCTTTTCTTGCCTAGCATGTCGTAAAATGCGACTAAGGGCGTATTGGGTACTGGGTCTGTGATTGTGTAGGCGATGAGCTAGCCACTTGTTACTACTCTTTCACGATTTTACATCTGACCAAACCCAATTTTTGTAAGGCTAAATGTGGTCTTAAGGAACACAGTGCTCCTTGGACTCTGCCTACCCCTTCGGGGATTGCAGGCGTGATTGTATGTATGTATTAAATAAAAGGATTTTCCCCGTCCTTCTTTCTTACATTCCTCGTTACATAATATTTTACCAGTTATAAACGTTGTTCACGAATTTAGCCGACCGTACTTGCTTCAACCGTAGCCATTGTCCTCTATTCACACAAACCAAAAAATTATAGTGTTTTTATAATGTTATTCAAATTCCAACTATTTTTAAATAGCAATCAACAACATAGCATATTATCACAGCTCTTTCCCCGACGCCGTAGGCAGAAATGGCTCATTAAAAAAATACTGCAAACCCATCTCTTCCCTTGAGTGTCGTAAAAGGCAACTAACGGACATAGAACTGCACAAATATCCAATAGCTTCTAGTGGCGACGGGCTCACCACCCGCTGAGTGCAGTCACTGCTTGGTGAAGCGCAGACTTTGGCAATGGACTGCTTTTGCGGTGCTTTTGCCTAGTCTCTGACTAACCCTTAGGGGATAATAGCCGTGATTATATACATGTATGTTAAGGCCCCACGTAACAGGTGGCGAGCCTGTTGTTATACATCAGACTCATTTATTACTTTAATGCAACCTTTAATGATGCTGACAATGAAGTTTTTCTTTTGCTCTAAACACATTAGTTAAATTAGCAACAACCTAAAATAAGTTGACACGCAAACAACGTCAGCAACAAAATTTGACTTCTAACCGCCCAGCCTCGTTCTAGGTTCAATATGGGCGGCGTTCACCCGGCGCCTCCATACGCAGTTCCAACAGCTGCAAACGTTCATGCAGAGTCTGCAAGAGACTGACCGCAGGAGCGACCACTCGCCCTCCTCGCTGGTTCGGGACTACTTCAACTTGCACAAGATCATCGTGCTGGTCACTGATGTTGGCAAGGTTATATTTTATTTTACTTACTGGATTTAAACACGAGTGTGATGACGAATCATGAGAAAGAAAAGAGGCGTCAAAAGGCAGGCCGAAAAGGTACCACGAGTGTCATACAACGCCATCTGTTAATATCTCTAATTAATTATCGTTGTTGTATTCATCATTTCTTCTCAAGCTTACTAATTTTGAGCAATAAAATGCCAAAGAATTACGGCCCCAAATACTGGGGTACTACATATGTATTGCAGGTTTTCTGTGGCATTGGAATTGGTTCGTTCTTCGTTTTTGACGATTTTGTGAAACATTTTTCATATGTGATAAAAATGAACCTGTTTTCAACATAACATATCATCAGGCCTTTTTCCCCGAAGGGGTAGGCAGAGGTGTTAAACACCCACATTTCGCCAGATATAATAGGTCCCCATGTAACAGGTGGCGAGCCTGTTGCCATGCACCGGGCACAATGTGAGGCAAGCGATATTCACAATGAACTATACATAAGTTTTATTCAAACTCAGTGGTATAAGTGGTAGGATCGAACCCGCGATTCCCGCGGCCTCGAACCCAACTCTAGGTCGTACCAACTCTAGCTCAGCTCGGCTGTTTTCAAGATCATAACAATTACAATCATAAAAATATATGTTGAATACATATGTTTTGTCTACACTCATGTTATAATGTTCGAATTATGAACTCAAACTCGAACTCATAATGACATACTTTTTTACACAGATGATAAAAACGAAAATTTAAAAATGGAAACTAATATAATGACCATTATGCAACACTTTTTTTTCTTAAAAACGCACAAAACTATGGCAAATGTTTTCCAAACAGCCAACAATAAATAAATTTAATTAAATTTTTACATTTGAATAATGGGTATAGATAAAGAAGTGTATGTAACTGCACATAACTCGGTATTAAAACACTCGCGTGATACTATAAAAAAATTCGCCAAGGTTCGTTTTTTAAAACCACGCTCGTGTTTAATAACCTATATTATGTGACAGTAACGTAAACTACTATTAAATGTGTCCATTATTTTGTATTTGTTACAGATATTCGGCATGGACAACCTGTCTGGTGAGATCCTCTGGCAGCGCTACGAGCCGACGCTGGACACCGACGGAGTGGTAGTGTTCTCGCGCCGCTCCGCGCGACATCCGCCTCTAGACGCCTACCTCACTATCGTCGGAAAACACGAGGTAATGTACTAGACTTGATTACTACCTTAAGGCTTATAATTGCTTGCACTTGTCTTTTTAATAATGTTATGTGGTACACGTTTTTTACATCTGCACTGTTTAATTGTAAATTCATTCGAAAAGCTCCATGTTTCTTTGAATTGAAAAAGCCAAAGATTTAAGTACTAGAACGTTCGGAATTATTTGATAGTCTTTAAAAGAATTCCTTATTGTTCTTACAATTCTACATGTTTTTCAAGATGGTTTGTATGGCCCAAAAAGTGTTGATTTTAGTAAGTATGGCTTATTTTAAGGATTTGATCGCAGATTGATAAATATTATTTTACAGAGGGGTAAACTAATATTTTTTTTTGTGTTGGCACTTCATATTATAAAAACACTATAAACATGTTTGTGTTGGACAAATAGTAGATTCTTTGGCCTCTTAAATCTCTTAGATAAGAGAGTGTTTCTCTCATTCTTTTTTTTTTTTTTTAACAGTGTATATATCTCGCTCCTTGCCATTTCTAAAGAAAGACTAATAAGCCTCTATCAATTTACTTACAGGAGTCAGGCAACGGTTTAATAATAAGCTTGAACCCGCTCCGAGGCACTCTAGTGGGCGAGAGGCGACTGCCGCTGGACACGCAGTTGCTGCAAGTGGCGCTATTGCACCAAGAGGACAACGAGAAACTGCACGCACTGCTGCTTCTAGACAAGGATGAGAATGTGCAGGTAAGGTATATAGATATTTGAATCGAAGAAATATTTTTTTTTCAGTCATTTGCCTATTGATATAATTATTATATACACACAAAATCGCATTATTGCTGTGGGTGTCAATTTCATAATTTTCGTTTAAGTAAAATGCGCACCACGTTAAAGTTTTCGAAAGTTTTTACAATTTTTAGTAAAAGTATTCAATACATTAATAATGTTTAGAATTTTTTCTAAACGTGTATATCAAAAATATTCTTCTTTCTTTAGAACAAAAAAAAATATTTTCTCCTTCTTAGTCCAGTATAAAACGTGTTTTTTTTTAAGTTTTTTTAATAAAGTATTTATTTAACTCTTTTTTATTTTTTATTTAATATTGTATTGTCACCGGAGCAAGCCTGTATGCAATATTTCAGCTCAATCGGATATCAGGAAGTGCTTGAAAATTGCGATAAGAAATTTGATCTCGACAGACAGACAGAGAAAAAGTGAATCTAAGTAAAACGTAGTAAAAAAGTAAACTATATAATAAGCAGTTTACAGTATATTCTGTGATATTCCCAGGTGTTCCCGGCGTCAGCGGGCCCTCTCGTGGAGAACATGTTCATGTTCGTGGCGGACAGGAACTCCGCGCAAGTGCAGGGCTACGCTCTGAGATACGACGGCACCGTGAGTTTATCATGTTTCAAATTTTTAATCTGTGTGATGAATATTTATATAAAATAAGGGATAAAATACCTACAGATATAAATTAAGCGTTTCTACATCAGTAAAAACTTTCAGTGTTGTTCATAAAAATATTAGGCTTAATAAACATTAAAGTGAAAAAGTGATTTGTCACTTTCTTTTAATTTAGATTTGTGTTTGAAAGAAGAAAAAAAACACTCTGTAACTAAAATAGGTTCATTAAGACTATTATTTTTTATGAATAACATGGTTTGTCTATAGCACCTAAGTCAATTATGACATTATGAATTATGAGCGTAGTGGCTAATACGCTTTGGCTTTCGATTTAAAACAAAGCTACCTTCGCTGTGGTCAGGCCGTGGATGGGTGACCAAAAATTTGTGATCTCGAGCTCCTCCGTGCATCGGAAGGCACGTTATGCCGTTGGTCCCGGTCGCTTTCGCGACTATTTCCACCCACCAACCCGCATTGAGCCAGCGTGGTGTTACGGCCCATACTCCTCATGTGTTTCTCCATTTGGAAGGCCTTTGCCCAGCAGTTGGACGAATATAGGTTGAGGACCAATTATGACATCCCACTAAAACCGTGAGCGGGTCAAATGAGGCACAAAATTGTTTCCGGTTTATTAATAAACTAAGAATAGCTTTATGCCTAGTTTTACTAAAATACTGCTTAGCAATATTACACATAACACCCAATGTAATAAGGCATTATATTGCCCAGCCGGATTTTTGGTTAAACTAGGCATAAAATTATTCTTGGTTTATTAATAAGGCAGTTTGAGTGTAACTAGCTGTGGGCCCTGAAGACTTCTCTGGTTGGATGGGGTCAAATGGGGCTAGTTTTTCCCTAAGAAATGTTTGAATTGATTAATTTATTTGCAGTCAGTGGTAGCCCAGAAGACTTGGCTGGTCCGGTTGGGTGGGGCCAGCGGCGCTGGTTGGTCCCGCTCACACCGGTTGGTAGCATTAGCGGCAAGGCCGCCGGGTGAAAGGGTACACTCTGCTGGCAGAGTATTGGGCGATAGGAGCGTGCTATACAAGTATGATAATCCCAACTTGGTGCTCTTCGTGTCTGAGGGACCTGATCCTTTACATAAAGGTACGTTTCTACATACAAATTTTGATTATATACTGACATATAATTTCTAATTGTAAAAAATGTAACACTGTGACTTATAGATTGTATGATTGGCTATTTAAAAAAAGTGGCTCATGAGTTTCTTACCGGGTTCTTCTCATGAAATGCCTTACTCTCGGAATCCGGTCGCTTGTATCGATTACAACCACAGTCAAAGCGCTATGTGGATGTACTTGCTACAAGCGCTCGCGGCAGTGAATTTATATGAAATAAAATTATTTTTGATTTTTTGATTTGATTTGACATAAATCACGCCTATATGTAGGCAGAGGTGAACTAGAACCCACGTTTCGCCAATTATGTTAGGTCCCATGTTAGGTGGCGAGCCTTTTGCCATTTATCGGGCACAATAGTCGCAGTACATTGCTATTGCTAGGTGGTATAAGAGGAACGCTGCGGCCCATTCCTCATCACTGATTTATCCTTAGTCGCCTTGTACGACACCCACGGGAGAGATTTGGGGTGGTGACAATTGTATTATACTCTGCCGTCACCACACTTCTCTTCACTTCTTTATTTTCGTAGCAGCGGTAGTCGAGTTAAGACGGACGGGGCACTACTCGTTCGAGAGGCCGCGGGAAACGCGGGTTCAATCCCACCGCCTGCACAATTGAGTTTGAATAAAACTTATGTATATCATTGTGAATATCGCTCGCCTCACATTGTGCCCGGTGCATGGCAACAGGCTCGCCACCTGTTACATGGGCACCAGACATATCTGGCGAAATGTGGGTGGTTTAACACCTCTGCCTACCCCTTCGGGAAAGAGGCGTGATGATATGTTATGTTTGTTTTCGTAGTCCAATTTAAGCGGCATTCGCTGCGCCGTGTTAGCTTTTAACACAGAATGATTGTAAGTGGGCGTGGCCTATTTTTTATATGTCTGCAAATCGTTAAAACAGCGCAGCGGATCCGACTTCCGTGTATTTTGAATCACTTAGATCTTTAAAATTTTGTTTTACCGAAGGGTAGTTTTAATTTAATTTTAAAACAACCCCTAACGTAACACTAACAATGTAGACGATCCAAAATATAAAAAAAAAACGAAACAATTTGCGTGTGTGGCTCGCGGCCGCGGCGGCTGCCGGTCAGCTGATACAGAGGGGACGGGGACGAGGAGCCAAACTGGTTCCTTAGCAAAGCGCACGCGCATAGCTGGGGATGTTCTGAAACACTTTATTACTAATTTCTTAAAAAAACCCAAATTATAATATATAATATACGTAACGTTTTACGTTACAGTAGCAAAATGAAGTAAATCAAAGGGAAACTTTATGACTGTTCAAAACGAAATAGCAATAGAATTTAGATTAACTGTCGAAATAGCAAATATTTTACTAAAATCTTTTCAATGACTAAGTACTAAAATAGTCACATTCTTGCTCGTAATCACGACTATTATTTACTAAGGGTTAGTCAGAGACTATGCAAAAGCACCGTAAAAGCAGTCGATTGCCATAGTCCGCGCTTCACCAGCAGTAACTGCACTCAGCGTGACGGGTGAGCCCGACGCCGCTATGAGCTATTGGATGACTTTGCAGTTCTATGTCCATTAGTCGCCTTTTACGATACCCAAGAGACGAGATTGTTGGGTTGGTAGTATATGGGATGGATTGGTCTTGCTCGTGACTATAAATAACTGTAACAATTATCCGCTATCTAATATGATGATTATAATTATATTGTTTTTATTATTAATATTAGTCACAAAGCAAAATGACCCCTATACCATAGCAATAAGCTTTAAATTCCAGAAGTGGTAGTGGCGACGTGCATCGACGTTGTCTCGGGCGCCATAGTAGCGTCGCAAGTACAGAGGCGCGCGCGGGCATTGCCCTTGGCATTACACTCGGACAACTTCTTCGCCTACGTTTACTATAGCGAAAAACATCGGAGGACTGAAATTGGTGAGTTGGATCAATATAATTGTGTTAATTTAATCAAATGGGATATCACTATAAAAATCTTATCTTCTTTATCACTATTTTGTCGTTTTTTACTTGACTTATTTTAGCTGGCTTTGTGAATTTAGTCGACATCAATTTTCTCGATTTTTATATTGATATTTCATTACTCTTCAACACAGACCTTTGTCACACAAAACTATGCCCTTAGCTATGCTGTGTTTTTTTTATTAGTGGCAATCGAGCAGACGGTTTACCTGATGGGAAGTGATTTGTGTGCGAGGAAAAATAGACCAATGGGATTACTTCGTTTCACGTGACTCGCAAAATGATACCATCCTATTGGTCTATTTTCCTCGCGCACAGTATAGCTCTGGTGTAAAGGCACCCTTACAATCATTGAAATATAGATCATGCCTCTCATGTGTCAGCTGGACATACTTTTCTCATTAGGTTAGGTGGCGCTACTATAATAGCGTAATTACTTAATTTATCTATGATTCCGCTAGTATAGTAGCGATTTAGACGTGCAAAAAACCCATGTATGGGAATAGCGATCTATACTACCTAATTTATGTATGCCACGGTGTACAGTCACGAGAATGAACATGTATTCACATTTGACAGTAAATGATCTTTATTAAAAGAGAATAAAGATGTTTATTGTTCGAAATGGTTAACATGTTCACGGTCATGACTACAATGCTAACACAAATTTTTTTTTAGTTGTGAAATTCTCTTATTTATTTAATAGTCAGTTTTACGGTTTTGGTTGCAGGACCTTTTGAGCCACACGTTAACAGTTGAACACTTTTCTTCAGTAGTTTGTATTGAAATGCTAGTGTAATGCATTTCAATGCATCTTGGGAGAGTTTGGCGTCAAACGATCGATGGTAGACACTGTGGTGTTATTTCGATGAGGTGGATTACCACGATAAAATTCCCATCGTTTTTCAAACCACTTGACGATTATTTCAATGACACTTACTACACAAAAATAAACTGATTTTACGCAACAAGATCAACTCCAAACAAAATTACAATCGCTGAAATAAAAATCACGTCCGCCATAGTTGAATGGCGCCAAAAACTCCTCGGTTTTTTTTCCGCAGCGACCCTGGAGCTGTACGAAGGCAAGGAGCGGTGGTCGGCGAGCGGCGCCGCCTTCAGTTCGCTGGGCAGCGGCCGCGCGCCCGGCGTCGAGCGCGCCGCCTACGTGCTGGCCGCCGCGCCCACCGCCGCCGCCGTCACCAGGACGGAGCGGGCCCTCACCGACAAGCATGTGCTGCGTGAGTATACCGGCGTCGAGCGCGCCGCCTACGTGCTGGCCGCCGCGCCCACCGCCGCCGCCGTCACCAGGACGGAGCGGGCCCTCACCGACAAGCATGTGCTGCGTGAGTATACCGGCGTCGAGCGCGCCGCCTACGTGCTGGCCGCCGCGCCCACCGCCGCCGCCGTCACCAGGACGGAGCGGGCCCTCACCGACAAGCATGTGCTGCGTGAGTATACCGGCGTCGAGCGCGCCGCCTACGTGCTGGCCGCCGCGCCCACCGCCGCCGCCGTCACCAGGACGGAGCGGGCCCTCACCGACAAGCATGTGCTGCGTGAGTATACCGGCGTCGAGCGCGCCGCCTACGTGCTGGCCGCCGCGCCCACCGCCGCCGCCGTCACCAGGACGGAGCGGGCCCTCACCGACAAGCATGTGCTGCGTGAGTATACCGGCGTCGAGCGCGCCGCCTACGTGCTGGCCGCCGCGCCCACCGCCGCCGCCGTCACCAGGACGGAGCGGGCCCTCACCGACAAGCATGTGCTGCGTGAGTATACCGGCGTCGAGCGCGCCGCCTACGTGCTGGCCGCCGCGCCCACCGCCGCCGCCGTCACCAGGACGGAGCGGGCCCTCACCGACAAGCATGTGCTGCGTGAGTATACCGGCGTCGAGCGCGCCGCCTACGTGCTGGCCGCCGCGCCCACCGCCGCCGCCGTCACCAGGACGGAGCGGGCCCTCACCGACAAGCATGTGCTGCGTGAGTATACCGGCGTCGAGCGCGCCGCCTACGTGCTGGCCGCCGCGCCCACCGCCGCCGCCGTCACCAGGACGGAGCGGGCCCTCACCGACAAGCATGTGCTGCGTGAGTATACCGGCGTCGAGCGCGCCGCCTACGTGCTGGCCGCCGCGCCCACCGCCGCCGCCGTCACCAGGACGGAGCGGGCCCTCACCGACAAGCATGTGCTGCGTGAGTATACCGGCGTCGAGCGCGCCGCCTACGTGCTGGCCGCCGCGCCCACCGCCGCCGCCGTCACCAGGACGGAGCGGGCCCTCACCGACAAGCACGTGCTGCGTGAGTATACCGCCGTGGTTTTTTTTATTCTCCTTTATTTTCAGGACTTTTATCCAAAGGTCAGTCCTATCATGACATATACAAAAAAACACAAATATAACAGTAGTAAGCACATTTATTTGAGGAACTACGTTACAACAATCAAATCATAAAAAATGCTCACTTCTTAGATAAAACCAAAAGTCTAAACCGTTTTCAATAACAGCCTCCCGTTCGCCTAGTTGCGCGTAGCGATGTCGACCGTAAGGCGCGTTCGGGTCTTATGGGTGCGTTACACAAATATATAAACATTTACACGTTACATTTGGTCGGAAGAAGGTCGCGGATACCGCCGTGTTGCTCATCTCAAGCCGGAATTGTTCGGACTACGCTAGTATTTTAGTCGAGTGGCGCGTAATTTAGTAGCTAAAATACTCGCCACTGCACAAAAATCATTCACAATGTTTCGAGCCTAGCTCGAGTTTTTGCCTGTCAAGCAAACTAGTAGATTAGTAGCCAAGGGCTGTAAGGCATCAATTGCAGCCCGAGATATTTAGTTCGAGGGTGCAATTGATGCTTACCACAGAGCTGACTACTCTTCTTTACATCTCGATTGTGAGGTAAGTAGAAAAAATGTGCATTACAAGAATAAAACATTTTATTTGTTAAAATTTATAGTGAAATGAGAACAATTTTCAAATATCTTCATCACTTGCAGAAACCATGTTTTTCCTAATTAGCACGTAATTGTTAAAAAAAAACAAAAACAATATTTAAAGTAAAAGTTTTCAATTCCGGCCTTTTTCATCTTTTTTTTTTTAATTTTTTTTTGCAAGAACTAGAATGAACTTCGCCGTTCGATATTTAATATTGATGACTATTATACTCATACGAACAAGGTTAAATAGCGAAGCGACCTCTTTTGTCATTGGGCTGAATGCATGATGTCTATTGCCAGTATGATGGTTAGATGTTCGCGAACTTTTTGAAAGAGTGAAGAGTTTTTTTAAAATTACTTACCGTCTTAGGGCTTTTCTAGCTACATTATTAACTTAGAGCGCTAATTGGTCACCTACATGCCCCTTTTGGGAGTTATAAGGACGTTGCTGGTGTAAAAAATTGATAATAATCAAGGCACAGCTTTAATGTTTAATTTTATTTATACCAAATAAAGATAATCTAACAATAAAATTTCCCTAATTGATTATAACTGACATAACTGAACTTGACAATCGCTTTTTAAAAACTAAAAGTAATAAAAGTATAAATAAACCAAAGAGTCCTCAACAAACGTACTTACAGAATATGAGAGATGTAAACGTAATTTAAAATTTATTGTGTTATATTTTTATGGTGGTGGTTAACAGTAATGATTCATTTGGGGCCCAAATAAAAAAAAAGTCAACT
Source organism: Parapoynx stratiotata (assembly GCA_910589355.1). Lineage (NCBI taxonomy): Eukaryota > Metazoa > Arthropoda > Insecta > Lepidoptera > Crambidae > Parapoynx > Parapoynx stratiotata. Next base: position 3,044,758 of record OU342466.1, on the reverse strand, counting down.
AGCCTATTCTAATTGTTATGTATTGTCCAGTGGCACTCTCGACGGGCGCTATAATGGAAGTGCCGTGGGCGTTCCTCGAGCCGCGACGGCCCGTCAGTCCGACGGCAGAACAGAGAGAAGAGGGCCTCGTGCCGTACGCGCCGGAGCTGCCGCTGCCGGCCGAGGGAGTCGTCAACTACAACCGCAGTGTGGCGAGGGTCCGGACACTCGTCACGGCGCCCACTGGGCTCGAGTCCACGGGCCTCGTGCTCGCTACCGGACTGGGTGAGTCACACACACGCACGCACACAGTCACCACAGACACGCACACACAACTACTAGTCACGTGTAGAACATTATTGTCAAAAAATAGTGTCTGCGTGATGTCGGTTACAATGTCGGCTCATGTCTGTCGACTAATAATTGAAATCATTTTCCACTGAGGTGAGATCGATTCGACTTTTATTTCATAATTTAAAAAGCATTTGCTGAGCTTTTTATAAAACAAAACATGTATACATACATACATACAATCACGCCTGTAATCCCCGAAGGGGTAGGCAGAGTCCAAGGAGCACTGTGTTACTTAAGACCACATTATACAAAACAAAACATGTATAGTACGTCTCAATCCAAGTTGCCAAAAAGTTTAACAAAAAGGCCGACTTACCGAATTTGTTATTCAATCACACTTTTTACATGGACATTGGCGCGTAAATATAATTAACGGCAACAATTGTTGTCCGTTTCAATTGATTTCAATTATCTACAGTCATCACAAAACATTTAAGAGATGAAACATTACCTTTGTTTTGTTTTACCTTTTTGGCAACTTGGATTGAGACACAATAAAAATGGGCATAAAGATATAAGTGTAACATTTTCCTTATTCCACAGACATATTCTACACGCGAGTGGCGCCATCAAAGACATTTGATCTCCTCAAGGACGACTTCGATTACTACTTAATCGGCATCGTCCTCTCCGCACTCATCCTGGCCACATACAGCACGAAGTACTTCGCCTCGCGCAAGATGCTCAAGATGGCGTGGAAGTGATAACCCCAGTGCTCAGACGAATTTGGACTGTGTGGCAAGGGCGGAACGTTGGAATTCGCGCGACAGTAAGTTTGACTCAACCTTCTACCAAGCTAAAACCCCTGTTTATGTGGGATAACGTTATTTGCTTGATTTAGCGCTCTCCATACCAAAGATCAGATTAGTAAGTGTCTAATTAAAATAATTTAAATAATGAAATTCGTAAGTTGGTTGTTGTTTGCTTGCGTGATTTGAGATTAGAGGGAGGACAAAATCTCCGAGGGAGATAGTAATTTAGAAAGAGAAAGCGAATGTATGGACTAGTCAGTTGACAAGTCGTCACAAAATGGGATGCTAGTAATTTGTACCGTTTGATTTCTTCTATAGATGAATGTATTATGAATATGAATATATATAACTAGATACAATGAGAAAAATAATTTTTATTTCACGCGAGCAGCAACAAAACTTATACACTATCAGTCTTATCAAAATAATTAACTTGATAATTCGCGCTAAGAAGGTTAAGGGTGCGTGTATAGAAAAATATTAGATTTGAAGTAGATATAATAATTCGCGTATTTATAAATATTTAACAGCAACGACGCGATGAATTTCATGCAATAATATTGTAAGGCTAATAATAAAATAACTTCTTTTTATTAAATATGGTGTTGGAATCAACGCAACTTCTTTTTTATGAGAAAGAGTACGTCATGGCAGTAAGCTAGAAGGTATTTTAAAATAAAAGTAGTCAAAACATTTTATTATTATTCTATTTGAAAGTAAAAAAAAAGATTGCATTTTATCCACAAAAAATTGTTTAATTAATATTTGCATTATAAGGCCCGTATTACAGAACCAAACTGAATCGTGTATCTCTTGAGTCCCATTAGAAAGAAATAGCACTATTCCCCACATAACGCCATCCCTTTCTAGATGTGCTCAAGCGAGTGATTACTACGATTGATTCTGAAATACGAGTTTAAGTAATATCCTCATTTCAAGAATAAAATTAGTTATATCTAATTGCTTCTTCCGAACATCTCGTAATTTCTTTGCGTGTAATTTTGACTGTCAATGAGCATTTTAAAAAAAATTTAATCTTTGGAACTGTTTCTTCTTTCGGATAGGGTGATATTGGTGTCATTTCGTCTTAAATTTAAAACTGTTGCCACTATCTTAGATCTATCAAAAGGAATTGAATTTCCACTGCCATCTTTCCTACACAGTCCAAATGTATCTAAAATAAATGAATATAGACTTATTAATAAATGAATAATATAAATATATTATATAATGATAGCATCGTGATTCGTGCATAGTGAGTGTTCACCTTAATAAATACATACGCGTTATTTATACTAAGGTGCTATAAAATCAAGACAGTCTTAGAATGGATTTGTAATACCCATGTGGAAAAGGGGAGATAACCAAAATTAGTATTACATTTTAGATTGATTAGGTACAGTTGAGTACAAAAATATGTATACATATTTGATAGGCGACAAACTATCTCCTTATAATATGAGTCATTTCACATGGATACATATTTTTGTACTTGAGTGTACTATAGATCACGGATTCGATTTATTTTATTTTCACTGGATTAAAAAGTGACAGGTATAGAGATTCGCTAATTTGTTTTCCAGCAGCTGCGAATAGGGGGCAGGTAGGTAACCACCCTCTCTTATAACAAAAGTGGAAGCGAGACGCAATGTACACAGTGTATAGCGGTGTCTCACTTCCACAGCTGTTAAAGGACAGTCCCTTAAGTTTTTCTATGCAAAACAACGATTTTATATGAGATGCTTACGCGGATGAATAGATGCGGAAAGCTGAACGAGCTCCATAAAAAACTGGAAAAAGAATGCATAAGAGGTTGAAGTTACCTACTAGGTCTTACAGTACGGCCAACAGTCAGGTGACGCAAAACAAAATTTCTCCATGAGATTTTTAACGTTAACATTAGTGAGATAAAGACCAAAATTGACTGTAGAAATTTTGACTGTTTAGCCTGACCTTTGTGTTCGTATATAAATATTATATGTTTATAAATATTGACCCGTTTATATACGCGCTCGGTCCACATTTATAGCACTTAATGTGAAACGTTGGCAATAGCTATTTAACACCAAATCTAGATCAATTGAGTGATCAAAAGTATGCTTATTTACCAGTTAGTTGTAGCATGACATACAACTTATTAAAGTTGTAACAAAAAACTGGGAAAGCTCCATCGGAGACCGCAACTTAGCAATTTTATTACACTTAATGAGATCAATACTCACATTCAGTGTAAGAAAATACATATGGAATTTCATTTCAGTTCATTAAACTTCAATTTTAAATAGTATATTTCTCTACCTCCAAATAGTCAATAATGGCTCATGATAATTTAAAAAATATAGAACATAATTAGAATGTCTATCGGTAAATTTATCAAGAAGTTATCGTGAGACACTGGCATTTAAAATATTAAAACAAAGCTAAAATGAGACGTCTGACTAAAAAGTAATTTAGTCATGCTACAACAAACTCATTGTTAATGTAAATTAGCTAGTGCAATGTAGATTTATAAATTTATTTATTATTATGGTGTGTAAATGATTTATGAAAATTAAGCCATTCCACAATATAAAGTGTCATCTTATATAGAGCATTTTGATCTAATTCTAGAAAATCCAAGAAAGTCTTGGGATCTGAGTTGATTGTATATCAAAACTTTAATATAAATTTTCAAATCTTATTCTGTTAAGTTTAGTTTACCATTTTGTTTACTTACTACGGGATTCACAAGATTCTAGATGTTAACTTAATACGTTTGAATAAATCTCTCAATAGAATACAATATATAACTGCAATGTATATACAGTCAAAGTTATGTATAATACAATATAATACAAATACAAAACATGAGACATTAAGTGCAAAAATAATTGAGGAAATTAAACAGTTTGTGGTCTTAACGAAATACTGACTGCATTTTTTATCTTATTTTTTACGTGATTGCGTATATTGTGTTTGCTCACAAACATTGTTATTTAGCAATTAAGGTTTAAAGTATTGAATAGCTTTTTGTTTCAAATGTTTATATGATTTATCCATGTATTTCAAGATTATAATGCTACTGTTTTGGAGAATTTCTTAATGTTCGAGGTGGATTCCAAACAGTGGCATTCCAAACGTTACGGTATGTAACGTTACTGACTTAGTTAATTTGTTATATCTTTGATTAATTGTAGTCGAAAGCATATCTTGGTTTTGGTTTATCGTAATTTATTTCGGATTAAAAAATTGGTACTAATAACCTTATAAAAATCACATTTATATGAACTTGTAAAGAGATTGTGATTTATTAGTCTCTACAGTATTCAAAATCTATTTGAGGTTACCATTGCACTGCGTATGGAAGTAATTTTAGTTAATTTATAGAGGAAAAGTCGAAATTGTCATGTTTTAAGTTTATGCGTGTCAATGACTAATGTCGGAAAGTTTTAAGTGTAGAATTAAGATTTTACGCGAATATTTGTAATGGAAATCATATCCTACACAAATGATGCCTTTATACGCATTTTTATCTAAAAATGAGAATTATTGCAATAGTTTAAAGTAATACAATGGATAATTGTTTCTGTGACAGCTGTTTTTATAAATAAAATAAATGAATTACTGCCATAAGATTATTTATTTTATACACAATTCGAAAAATTTGAGAATATGGAATCTATGTTTGCGCTGTATTCTTTGTTGGTGGCTAGGAATGGAGTGCCTACGACGGGTTCTAGCTTGATCAGTTCGCTGGGCGGCGCCGCCAGCACTTGTTGGTTGGCGCACAGACCCCGCAAGTGGAACCACGCCGCGCCGTAGTCGTAATTGAGAATGGCTACGAAGAACTCAACGGCTAGTTCCTGCAAAGATTATATTATTTTGAATAATAATAATAATAAATATCCTCAGACATTCACACCTATCAACTAGTCCCATTTTAAGCAACTAAATGCTGCTTGTGTTACGGATACTAGATGACGGACAAACATATTTAATAGATAAATAGACACAATTATTGAGAATATACATAATATATTACATATATAAAGAACATCCAAGACTGGAAAATTCAGCACCCAAACACATGCCTCCACTGGGGATCGAACCCAGGACCTCTCGAGATGGCGACGCCTTGAGACCGGCGTACAGACCGCTCGGCCACGGAGGTCGTCGAATGTATAATTACTATACTAGCGGCGCTACTATAATGGCGGAATCATAGATGAATTAAGTAATTCCGCTAGTATAGTAGCGCCACCTAACGTAATAAGTCGAACGAAGGGGTACAAGCAACAATAATAAGTTTAGACGAACTAAAAACCCATGTATGGGAATAGCGATCTATACTAGTTACTTAGTTTGTTTTTAAAAAAGAAGACATCTGATTTTGTATTATTTGGTGTAAGCTATATATTTTTATATAATTCTTATCCATCCCTAACAAAATAGAGTTTGCCAGTATTTATTTATTACATACTGTGCATTATGACGAGCAGCGACGGAGTAGGTAGAGTAAATTGAGCTCAACATTCCAAAACGATTCCAAAACGTATATAATAATAGTTCTTACATTCCCCTGAAATTCAGAACTTTCTAAACTTTTAATACCGTAATTTTACTATACTATATTTACATCAAAACGTATTTTTTTAATTACGTCGACTCCTATTATTTATTCAAATCTTTGAATGAGTCCCAAAAGACTGGAACGACTTATCTATTAACACAAATTCTTTCTATGAACACTTATGAACAAAAATAAATCTACAAATGCAAAAAATTGTATATCACTAACCTGTAATGGCTTAGGCTGTTTCCCCGACAAATGCACGTCGACCGCTGCCATAGCCGCCGTTAGCGATTGGTCCCGCAGCCGCAAGCTAACCGCGAGCGTCGCCAGCGAGCGTAGCGTCGCCGCCTGCGCCTCGTAAGCGAGGCTCGAGCAGTAGATCGTGGCGGACTCCTTCACGCTGTCTTGGGACGCTTTGTGCAGGTACTTGTATATGTGGGGGAGGACTTCCCTGGAGAAAAGATTTAGCATGTTTATTTAAGACATGTTAAGCCGTTGGTCTACCAACCCGCACTGGGCCAGCGTAGTGTTGTTACGGCCCATAGTTCTCATGTGTTTCTCCATGAGGATAAGACATATATACACTAAGGACGGTCACGAGCTACTCTTAAGGCCAGCGTATATACCAAACATCACATAAGTTTCTCTAACTTATTATCAACTTTATACTTGTAAAGAGATGTTGTGACAGCATGATGTGTAGTTATTTATACAAATCAAATGTCAAAACCGCGGTTCATCTGTCATTTGACATACAGCAACAGCCAATAAGACTAAGCTAGTCCTGTGAAATTTCATTGTGTTTTGTGATAACCCAAAATACAAAAAGGATCTATTTTTTAACACCGGGCATATTTTACACAAGTGCTCACCTTATCTTGAGCTTGGCAGTAACGGTTGTTGGCTCGCATACAACGACCGATTGCCACTACCATACCAAGAATAGAATAGAATAGAAGGCTAAGGTAAAATGTATTGTTTGTAAATTCAGTAATAGATTTTAAACCTCAAGCCGATATCCATAAAGTGTAAAATTTATTGAGAAAAGTTTACAGTCTGCTATGGTCTGATGCTGGTCCAAAAAAAACTTGTTTTAAATTGGATTCTTTTTGTCTATATTCATGTCATATACTCTTGTAAGTAATATGAAAATCGTACCTATACAAGTTATCCTCATTACCTATTTGCCTTAAAAATTCATACGTACTTGACACATCTGGCGCGTATGAAGTCTTTGGCCAAGGTTGCCATGGTGACCAGCAGCTCGAGCGAGTGTCGCAGGATCACCGGCTCGTACACTTCGAATCTTTGGAATAAATACAAATAGCTTTTGATTTATTACATTATAATAATTTATACAACAATAAAAAAGTTATATTCCATTTTTTTTTCATGTATAAGGGGGAAACAATGAAAATGTTCTATAATTTTAAAAAGAGAGTATCCCCCCTTAAGGGGCGGCAACGCATCTGCAACTCCTCCGGTGTTGTAGATGTCTATGGGCGGCGGTAATCACTTATCATCAGATGAGCCGTCTGCGTGCTGTTTTCATTTAAAAAAATGTTCGTCACATCAGCCGGCAGACCCCATTGCCGGGCATAGGCCTCTCCCACGAAACAACAAAAAAGCATAATGCAGGCAAATTAATAATAACACATACATATAATCACGACAAAGCCCCTAAGGGTTAGTCAGAGACGGCAAAAGCAGTCCATTGTCATAGTCCATGCTTCACCAGCAGTAACTGCACTCAGCGTGACAGGTGGTCAGTCCGTCGCCGCTATAAGCTATTGGATGGTGTTGCAGTTATAAAACCATTAGTCGCCTTTTACGACACCTAAGGGAAGAGATGGGTTTGCAGTATTATTTTAATGAGCCGCTACCACACGGCTAATAATAATGCAAATTAATTTAGGTTAGTTTAAGGGTATGAATTTTAGAAGTTATTTGTTTGAGTGATAATTTCTTATGGGGGGGCAAACCGCTTCGTTACGTAACGCGTTACGGCGCCATTCTGGCTTCCCTTTCATTCGCAATTTTAAGTAAAGCTATGAGCACTTATTTAACAAGCCCATAATTATAGTAGATTGGACATTTTGGGAACAGCACTAAAAGGGTATATCTATATAATAAACTAGCTGTTGCCCACGACTTCGTCCGCGGTTACTATGGTTTTTTAACTATCCCACGGGAACCCATTAATTTTCTCTCAAAGTCTCAGCCCGATCGGTTTAAAATTGACTAAATTTCATACAAACTTTCATCCCCTTGGGGGTAGAATTATCAAAATCCTTACTAAGCGGATGCCTTCGTCATAACATCTACCTGCATGCCAAATTTCAGCCCGATCCGTCCAGCGGTTTGGGCTGCGCGTTGATAGACCACTATGTTAGTCAGTCCCCTTTGAATTTTCATACAAACTTTCATCCCCTTGGGTGTAGAATTAATCAAAATCCTTTCATAGCAGATGCCTACGTCATAACATCTCCCTGCATGCCAATTGTTGATAGACCACTATGTTAATCAGTCCCCTTTAAGTTATATATATATAGATAATTATAACCTGGCAGCCAGCGGTCCCCACGCCTGGTGCACCATAGGCAGCAGCTCATCTTCATACTTCGCCAGTACCGGCAGGCCCCTCTTCAACACTAGTATGGCGGCGATCGCCTCCGCGCGACTCCTGTAAGACAGGAAGTTGACGCTGCGCCGGAGCAGGGACTCGGTCACTGACACGTGCTGTGGGAGGGGCGGCTTCTCTTCTGGAAACGAGATAGGACTATGGATAAGTTTCTGGTGAATTTTTAGTTTGGATGGTTGGCTGTGCACGACCCTTCGTTTTTCACGTCATTTTTTGCCGCGTATATCGAAGCTACGGAATATACGGTCACCAGAAGTATTCTCAGACCAATACGACCTTAAAATTTTTAAAAAGAGAGTGTATTCCCTCCTTAAGGTTCGACAACGCATTTGCAACTCCTCCGGTGTTGTAGATGTGTATGGGCGGCGGTAATCACTTACCATCAGGTGAGCCGTCTGCCCATTTGCCCCCTGTTTACATAAAAAAAGAAAAATAATTGACAAATACAAGCCGTGTTCAGTTTGAATTGACTTGTGTGCAAATGTTTTCAGCAATTGTGTGTGATTACTATTTACACGAACCTGCTACAGTGTCATCATAATCCAGCATATTATCGTCTTTACTCTTTAAATCTTCTTTATACATCTCTTCTACGCTCTTCCCAGTCTCTTCCTCCATCTCTTCCGAGTTCATCAGTCTCTCTGCTTCTTCGCTATTCTTAATATACTCTAACAAGTCTTTCATTAAGTCTTCTTGTATGGAATTTTGCTTAGGGGTGGAACATTCATCCACTGGGAACCATTTTCTAATGCAGTCTATAAATGAGAGGAATACTTGAAGGTAAGCGTAGAGATTCCTTTCGTAATACTTATCGCAGCTTTGGACTAGAACCTGAGAATAAAAATAGACTTTGTAAAAAAGTATGTTTTCCACCAGTACCTACTTCTCACAAATTTTTATAATAGCTAGTAGACCCTTTTTTTATTGGGCCCCAAATGATTCATTACTGTTAGCTATCACCATAAATAATAGGATAATTTTTTTTGGGCCTCTAACACAATAAATTGTAAATTACGTTTTTGCTTAACTGTCAAAAATGTCTCGGTCATGATCAAGAATTACTCTATATGGATGCCAAACTCCCATACAATAGCATGAGGCAATGTTCTGTCTCGATAAGTAAGTGTTCCCTGTCATTCTATTATATATATTCTATTCTATTCTATATTTCTGAATACCCGGATAGCCTTCTATCCGTGAGATATCCCGTTCCTCTCTTTCTATCCATAGTTTCAGTCTCACCTGTCATATTTACGCCATTTTGACACCTAGACTGAAAATTGTTACAAATTTTTTGTAATTGAATATTTTAAATAAAAAATTATAAAACTGGTGATGACGTGCGTTGTTTTATGTTGTGTAAGTGAGTGATATCCTGGATGTACCTTATCATTTCACAGGTGAGTCAAAAATCATATTATTATATTAAATGAGAGTATTTGTTTGAGAAATTTGTGTGTATTTTTGTGTGACGTCATTAGTAGTAATAGAAAACTTTACTACGAAATGACAAACTCATTCATTATAGTGATAGAATGAGAGGGAACACCTACTGATCGAAACAGAACATTGCCTCATGTATCCATCATACAGTACAAAATTCTTGGTCATGATGGTCTATAAATAATCTGTACCGTAAAGTCTTGATTTTGGTAACCAATTCAATACGCATGCGGGACACAGCCGACAGATATACTTGATTGGTTGCGACTGGCGTTTGACGGATTTTGAACATGCGTAGTATTTGTTTACATGATGCTTTACTTCACAAATTTTACGAACATGGTGGATAGCGTTTTTGGCAGATGAAAAAAAAAGTAAAAATAAAACATGTTTAAATTGAATTTCTACAGCAAACCCTTATTTATATTTATTGAACTTGGTATATTTCCAACCCTTGTACTAATATGTGAATTAAACATTATTTTCATTACTTTTAACATGGGTCAACTAGCCTATTATCATGTCTTATGATCATACTTTTGGAGTCGGTTTAGCCACCATCGGATGAGTTACTGATAACTAAATCGTCATTTTTGAATTTGTCTGTTGTATAGTGACTATCCGAAGGTGGTGTGACCGGCCGTTATTGTTAGACTATTGTCCTGTTACTATCCACAAATAGAGATAAGAGAATCCTGAATTGGACAAGTCTGTTACACAGCACCGGACGCAATGTGAACCAAGGTATATTCATAACAAACATTACATACAATTTCTTGAACAATGACCTTGACTGCGCGGGAACCGTTTTTAGTGCATTTTAGAATGGAATACAGTGCGCGGACTTACCCCCTCCACGACTATTGTTCAAGAGGTATGGCGGGTCATTGTACTATCATGCATACGTCCTCAAAGGGTTAGGCCCTTCGCACACCAGGCGTAAGCATATCGTAACTACGCTACGCATACGAGACTTGCAGTGTTCTACAAACAAATCGTTGCGTAGGCGCATCGTTTTGCGTCTTTTTTCCTTCTTCCACAGATATGCAACCTCCGTGGTTACACAGGATGGTACGGCGCCTGAACTCTTTGAGCCAGCACGTTACGCCTATCGAAATTACATGCATCTCATACGATTCGCTACAACACCGCCTCATATGCGAATTTCTTTGAAAATGTACTAGTTTTGCTCCCATTGAGCGTGCGTAAACGATACGATTACGCTAGTCGTGTGCGAAGGGCCTTAGACAGAAGGAATTACACCTTAGCGAAAGATTAATTAAGTGACTTACATCTCTGACAATCCCGTACAAACAGTCCAGCAGGCTGGGGTCGCTGTACTCCATCACCACCGCCAATATTTCTAACGCTGACTGGCTGTTCCACGCCTATGACAAAAATAAATATCCTCAGACATTTACACCTATCAACTAGTCCCATTTTAAGCAACTAAATGCTGCTTGTGTTACGGGTACTAGATGACGGACAAATATATTTAATAGATAAATACAGAAAATTATTCAGAATATATATAATATTATACATATATAATGAACATCTAAGACTGGAGAACAAATGTCTGAAAATTCATCACCCAAACACTTGCCTCCACTGGGGAACCCAGGACCTCTCGAGATGGCGACGCCTTGAGACCGGCGTACAGACCACTCGACCACGGAGGTCGTCAACAACAATGCCCTACAATCGTTAATGAAATTAGTTAATTGTGAATATCGCTTGCCTCACATTGTTCCCGTGGCTCGCTCAACAACAGGCTCGCCACCTGTTACATGGGGACTTAACATATCTGGCGAAACGTGAGTGTTAACACATCTGCCTACCCCTTCGGGGAAAGACACCCGATGATATGTTATGTTGTGTAACTGTCAAAGTACAATTGGGCATGATAAGAACGTGAAAAATATCATATTATCACGGTGCTCATGCTTTTTAGGTGGAGTACCTAGTTGTTGGCGCGCACAAAGTCGGGGACCCTACCGTGGCCTCCGTTTAATGCGATGTCGATTAGCGCTTTCAGACCCGTTAGGTAGAGCATCTCGTATTTTCTTTGATAAACGAATAAATAAATATCTTCAGAAATAAATACCTATCAACTAGCCCCATTTTAAGCAACTAATACTGCTTGTGTTATGGACACTAAATGACGGATAAATATAATTAATATATAAATACCCAAATACATCCAAGGCTGAAGAACAAATGCCTGAATTCATCACCCAAACATTTGGGCCCACGGGGGGTCGAACCCAGAACCTCTCGAGATGGCGACGCAGTGCCGTATTATCCATAAGGCACTTTAGGCCAGTGCCTAGGGGCCCACTATGACCAGGGGGCCAGCACTCCCGATTAAAAAATGAAAAAAAAAAAAACATGTTTGTCAATCAGTACAATATGTACATTTTTATTTTTTAATGTTTATGTTAGTTTTATAAAAATATGCAAGATTTTCCTATTCTTTGGTCCATTTTTAAATGACGAAGTATCGATACTTCGTCTTGTAGATTGTGGCGAAAGTCTTTACATTTCAAGGAAGGCGTATACCTTTGCCATGTGATGACTGAAGTCTGTTGTTGATGATCATGGTACCTTCATTCTATTTCGTAATATAGACAGTAAAAAATTCTAAATTGCGTTGTTGTGGTATGAAAAAGGGGGGGCCCAAAACGAGCTGTGCCTAGGGGCCCCGAGATAATTAATCCGGCCCTGTGGCGACGCCTCAGACCACTCGACCACGTTGGTTGTCGGTGTAATTTGTATGTGTCACCGTAAAATTGTAAAAAACGTCAGATTATAATCTATCTCGCGAGATTGTGAACTGTCGAAAGATTGAGAACCGTAACACAATGCTTACAATTTAACGCATTATTCTTTGGTAGATTACAATCTATCGAAACGAAACCGTCAAATTGTCAAACGGAACGTACCTCGCGCGCTGATTGGTTGAACGACATATATCCGCGCCGCCATAATTGTTTGTTAATTCCTATGTTGTCGAATGTGTTTTGGTGATTATAAATTGATTTCGTGTGGAAATGTATTCTGATAGATATAAGGCAAAGGTTATTTTCTTTGACCCATAAAAACAATATTTGTGACAACTGTGTTTTATTCATAACTCTATGAACATAGAACGGTCTACTGTAAGGCCGACCAATCAGGGACAGCCGACATTTAACAGTTTCACTTCGATTACAATATGACGAGCGAGATAGATTATAAACGTTATTTAAAATTTTACGGTGACATGTGTCCGACCAGTATAGCTTGCAGTCTACCGGTAGTTGTACAGGAGGAGGAAGAAGAGAGAGAGAAAACCTGTTAACCAATCCCTCCCCCGCATTTGTATGTGTGTCCCACTCACCTTCTTCAGGCGCACCGTGACCTGGTTGGTGAAGTAGTCGGCGTTGGCGCGGATGAGGTCGGTGACCCCGCCGTGGCCGCCGCCCGCCGCGATGTCGTTGAGCGCCTTCAGGCCGGACAGGTGCAGCATCTCGTATTTACTGCCTGCAAGTGTATAGGGTGTAAGTGGTATAATGAACTCAGTACACATACCCACTATACCTACATACATATATACAAATAATCACGACTATTATCCCCTAAGGGTTATTCAGAGACTAGGCAAAAGGAGCGCAAAATCACTCCATTACCATAGTCCGTGCTTCAACAAGCAGTGACTGCACATGCACTCTGCGTAACAGGTGATGAGCCCGTCGCCGCTATTATACCTAGAAATTATATTAGGTCCTTACCTATGAAATTGGTATTTTGTATGGAAATTTTGGGGAAGTCTGCATTTTCCATACTAACATTTATCTCGATTTGTGGCCGTTGAGAGGTCAATAGCTATCATTAGGTAATGATTGTGAGTTTGGATGTTCGGATTTATCTTTGATATTACTTTTTAAGTAATCTAAAAATTTTTTTTTATAGATAATATAGGAAACAACTGGTCAATGTTGGATGGATAATATAATAATGTTTTTATAACTATAATTCTTATAATGAATGAATGACGACCTGCGTGGCCGAGTGGTCTGTACGCCGGTCTCAAGGCGTCGTCTCGTCGCCATCTCGAGAGGTCCTGGGTTCGATCCCCAGTGGGGGCAAGTGTTTGGGTGATAAATTTTCAAACATTTGTTCTCCAGTCTTGGGTGTTCATTATATATGTATTATATTATGTATATTCTCAATAATTATATGTATTTATCTATTAAATATATTTGTCCGTCATCTAGTATCCGTAACACAAGCAGCATTTAGTTGCTTAAAATGGGACTAGTTTATAGATGTGAATGTCTGAGGATATTTATTTATTTATTTAATGAAGTGGTAAAACCAGGCGTTTTTACACACTATTTCATTATTTTCAGTCCCAGCGGCCATTGGTACCAGTAATACTTTGTATCTAATACATCCTCAGAGTAAACAGAACTGGAGTAGCCATTGGAGGGGAATGTTAGACAAAGGCTACTCCAGTTATGTTTACTCTGAGAATACATCCATATATTCTCGCCAGATATCCACTTGCTACGTTCCTGACACACATCTTTCATCTAATTTCGTCACTATCTACATCTGTAGGTACTAATATTGGGTCCTTACCTATGAAATTAGTGTTTTTATTCTGTCTTAGCAATTTGTCCGTAACTATAAAGTTTCAGAACATTCTTATAAAATAATTGCCTCTTCTAAAAATAGACCATATATTTGAGCTCGTAATATTTAATTTGAAAATTTTTTGTAAGTTTAATTGTGTTAAAATTAGACACAAAGACAATTATTTCTAAATGCCTCCCGAATACATCATTTGATTTGCATTAACATAAAAACGATGAATATTTTTTATCAAGCGTGTTCACAAACATATTGCTAAAGCTTGTCTAATGATACATCCCAAATATTATTATCTCTGGATTTGTCGTTGTGAAGAAAACTGATAAAATGTTAGTATGTAAAATGCAGACATCCCCAAAATCTCCATACAAAACACCAATTTCATAAGTAAGGACCTAATATTATTATGCTGAATAAAATTTTCTTTCAGGGCTAGACATTTATTGAGGAAGGCTATATAAGATCACGCTCAGTCCACGCGGACGAAGCCGCGAGCAAAAAATATAGTCCATACTAATATTATAAATGCGAAAGTTACTCTGTCTGTATGTTTTGCTTTCACGTCAAAACTACTGAACCGATTCAATTGCAATTTGGTACACAGATATTTTAGAGCCTGAGAAAGGACATGGGCTACTTTTTATCCCGATATTCCTATGGGAACGGGTGGTGGCATGGGATCTGCTCGAACGAGTATTATGCTCAGAGTAAACAGAACTGGAGTAGCCATTAGTCAATTTCTCAAACATTTTATTCTGCCATTTCTTGCGGGGGGTGAGGTTACCACTACACTCAAAACCAGCCGTTCTTACAAATGCACACATGCATAATTCGACACACAAATTTAAATTTCACGCACACACACGCTTAAAATAGTCACGTGGGGTGTGCGTTTTGACAACGTCACAGCCGCACTCCCCACGAGACTAGCGCTCGAAATTTGAAATCGTAGAATTCTAAAGCATGAAATAATGAAGTAAATAATCATGAAATCTTAAAAATTATCATTACAAATAAAAGGTGACACCATCATTTAGCATACTCGATGTTTTCTATTTATTTTTACAACAAAAAACAGCACAGGCAGGCATTTTTGCGGGAGCTCTGTTCGCCGCAACGTTTACAATGTTATGGCTGTCAAAATGGCGGCTCAACTAGTTTTATTAAACGTGCAAGCATCCGATGCTTGTGCATTTGGCAGAGGGGAATGTTAGACAAAGGCTACTCCAGTTCTGTTTACTCTGAGGTATTATGTGACATATTCCGTCAAAATGTAGTGTAAGAATTAATCAAATAACTGACAAGAAATGTTATTTTCATTATTTTAATAATTAGAGGTTATAGTTCAACTATTAACAATCAACATTTTGCTAATAAGAGGCGGAATGTTATGTTTAGCACTTTGTAAAAAAAAATGAAGTGTAAACAAACACACAAAAACTTTTTGTAAACTTTTTCGGCGTTAAATCAATAGCCACTCAAACGACGTCGCGGGCACAGCTAGTAAATTATAAGAAGAACAATAGACTGACCAACCCTCTCCAGCACCAAGCAGAGCGTCTTCAGCAGATACCGCTGGAACTGTTCCTTCAGCGCCTTCGCCATTACGCCCACGCCTTCAGTGAGCAAGCAGCCAATCAGCATGTTGCGCTGCGCGGCCGCCGGGGACGCCTCACACCGCGCCGGCCGCCGCGGCCGCGCGTAGCTCACGCCGGTGTAACGCGTCTCTACCGCGCCCTCGTATAGCCCTGTAGTGTTACAGGGGATTTCTGTTATAATGCGCGCAGAACTAGTTGGCCTCGCCTTAGGTATGTGAGCGGTGGGACGGAGAGGCGGGGCGCGTGCTGACATTACTCAGTTCGGCGCCGTCCTTCGCGACGGCGACACGCATTGAAAGTTCCGGCTACTTTAAACAAAACCCACATGAGATTGCAATAGCGAGATGAGTCGCCACCTAAGGCGCGGAGAACGAGTTCCGCGCGCAATATGGTTCCTTATGTTTTAATATCACGATTTACAGTTTTGACAAACTAAATAAATTTTGATATAATTTTAACATCATGGAGCTCGGTGACGTAGTGGTAAGTACGCTTTGACTTTCGATTGAAAAACAAAGCTACCTTCGACATGGTCAGGCAGCGGATGGGTAGCGTGGTGGTGTTACGGCTCATACTCATGTGTTTCTCGATGAGGAAGGTCGGTGCCCAGCAGTGGGACGTATATAGGCTTTGGACAAGCACAGACGTTAAAACCATGGATCCCTGCAGTAGGTACACTCATGCCAACATAACGGCACGTTCGAGAAGTACGCCTAGACCAGCCAACGGTTGGTTCTTTTGTATGACAAAACGAGTTTTTAAGCCGAACGGTTTATACGGCAACATTCTGTAATAGGCATAATAATAACTTAGCAATAATTTTATTAGATACGTTTAAAAGATTACGATTTTTCTTAAGGATAAACGTAATAGACCTTATGCCTGACGTTAGCAAATGAATAATTTTGAATGAATCTTAGCTGATTCAGCAAGTGAAACTGCTAAACTTCTAGTGGATATGATTCACGTCATTGACCCTTCTCTCATTTCATTTGTGTACGTATTTATATTTGGATCGATGGGGCTGACAAGTCACCAAGAACTAATTTTATTTGCATAATTTTATAAGTCTATAATAAGACCTGTCATCATGTATGGATCGGAATGTTGGCCTGTAAAGCGGATGGATGAACAAAGATTGCATGTAGCTGAAATGCGAATGTTGAGGTGGATGTGTGGTGTGACGAGAATGGATAGAGTGAGTAATGAATATATTAGAGGAAGTCTGAAAGTTGCCCCGATTGCTGATAAATTGAGAGAAAAACGACTTTCTTGGTATGGACATGTGAGGAGGGAGAATGATAATGTCACCAGGAAAGTTATGGATGTGCAGGTGGATGGGGAGAGGAAGACCAAAGAAAAGATGGATGGATTGTGTGAATTATGATTTGATGAGGATGGGCGTGAGTGTTGACTTGACGAGTAATAGAGGAGAGTGGAAGAGGAAGACATGTTGCGCCGACCGCAAATAGAATTGGGCAGAAAAAAGAAGAAGAAGACATTGTGATAAGTGACACATTGTGATAAATTGTGAACAGCTGATTAGGAGTGAAGTGGTTAATAAATCAACAAAATCATCAAATCTCTATTCATGTGTAGGAAAATGGTAAGTACCTGGCACACTGTCTGTGGTCCAAGCGCGTGGGTCATACACAGTGACGTCCTCCGTCAGCTGGTCGTCGGTTTGTTCGGGCTCCTCCAGCGGCAAGTACCACAGTTGTTCCTCTAAGTACGTGTCTATAACGCGGCATATGAAGCTTGTGGACTCGCATTCTGGACACAAAAATGAACATTAGGCCTGTTTCCGTTGTCACGAACTAGACTAAACTAAACTAAATTGTGTATCTATCCTTCTCTTCTCCTTAAAGTTAGAGAAGGATAGATAGATAGACACAATTTAGTTTAGATTAGTCTAGTTTGTAACAATGGAATCGGCCCTATAGGCTATAGTTTTTTTGTCTCAGCAGATGGCGTCTCTCAAGAGTGAAGGCCTAAACTACGGATTTACGACAACCGAGTGCCCACCAAAAAGCGGCCAAAGCCTCTCATTGGTCAAAGCATACGATCGGCCTTTACGAAATAGTCAAGAACAACTTATAAGGCCGCGCTCAGTTTGAACGCGTTTTCGCACGATTTCGCTCGTACACGTACGAACAATCAACTATGGAACTATATAATAATAATAATAAGCTTTTATTTACTGACAAAATAGGTATTTACAAAATAAACAAAATATATTCACACATCATATTCATGTTTCATCGTCAGCGTGTCCTCCTGACACATAAGCCTCCTCTAACACCTTCCAAGTTTTCCTGTCCTTGGCCAACCTAGTCTATAGAGGGCCAGCAACTTTTTGCAGGTCATCAGACCATCTTTTGTGTGGACTTCCCCTTTTCCTTTTTACATCTTGTCTGGTAGTCCATTCAATGATATTCTTGGTCCATTTATCATTTCTGTCTCTCAATACATGGCCAGACCACCTCCACTTCAATTCCTTTACCTTTTTCAAGATGTCATCCAGGAAATAATGGAACTATACGTACGTCTAATTCGCACCCAGTCTGCGCGCTCCTATAGTATATGTACTATAGTACTTGGAATATTGGGATCGTTCGTACGTATTCATACGCGACCGCACGAGTAAAATTCCTACGAAAAAGCGTCCAAAGTGCGCGCGGCCTAAAGGAAACGGTAAGGAAATATAATACAGCAAAGTATCAATACCTAATTAAGAATAACATCGGGTACTTAGCTTTTTTATATGACAGGTAAGCTCTTGGCCTTCATCCCACCTGGTGTTAAGTGACGATAAGGCCGAAGGTGGGAGCGAGCTTCACCTGTAATCCTCAACAACTGAGGAACTGGCTATGTTACCTCTGATTGCCGGAACACAACAATGATTAGGTAAGACGGCGGTAGCTAGCCAGGCGGGCTGAGAAGTCTTACCACCAACCAAACCGAGCAGAAAAACCCCTGCCCTCGTGGGGAATCGAACCCCGGACCTTCCGATCTACACTCGGTGGTGTCAACCACTAGGCCAGAGAGGCGGTTAAACAAGTTTATATAATAATAAAATTAATCCATAAAAATCTACACTAAAATAGACCACGCTCACTCTTTTAAACTCTCTTGTGCCATTTAACGAATTTTATAAAACATTTTAACATCATATTTTGTCACGGCATTCACAATACCATATAAAAAAAAATGCTTACCCGAAGCCATCCCGTTAATAATATAGAGTATCTCAGGCGGGTGATCGCGTTGAAACATCTCTAGTAGTCTGTCTAGTATGAGTTCCGCCGCTTCCGCCCGGCCGAGTTGGCTGCATATTTGCTTGAGTCTGTCTACTGCTGGCCCATCCAGGTGCTGGAGCACTGCCCACGGCGACCCCGAGGGGGGAGGCGCTGTGACGTCTGTAGAAATTATGTTATATGACGTATTTATGGTATAATATCACCTCAGCTGATAAGAGAAGTGTACCTAACATGCGGGGAATATTCATATGGCACTTGCTCGAAGGTATAGATAGGGTGAGGGGTTTCTATACAAGATTTCGCGTCATAATAGGTTCTAA
This sequence comes from Parapoynx stratiotata, assembly GCA_910589355.1. Classification (NCBI taxonomy): domain Eukaryota; kingdom Metazoa; phylum Arthropoda; class Insecta; order Lepidoptera; family Crambidae; genus Parapoynx; species Parapoynx stratiotata. Next base: position 3,025,221 of record OU342466.1, on the reverse strand, counting down.
TGTACCTAACAGCTTTTAGAGCCGTCAGAGCAAGTTTTTATTTTATTTTCTAGGACAATTTATGCAAGGCAGCAATCGCCAAGTTGGGAAAACAGCAATACTCGTTCCTGGACTCCTTCTGTACTACAGCGAATCCATCTGCTGGTGGCCGCTTACAGCGCTAGTCGTTAGCTTGCACGGTGTGCGTGCGCAGCAGCGGCAGCCGCGCGTGCAGCGCTGCAGCGCTACTGAGCGCTATACACAGCGCCATCATCTGCTGGTGGCCGCTTAAAGCGCTCGTCGTTACCTGGCGCGGCGTGGGTGCGCAGCAGCGGCAGCCGCGCGTGCAGCGCTGCAGCGCTACTGAGCGCTATACACAGCGCCTTCATCTGCTGGTGGCCGCTTAAAGCGCTCGTCAGTCGCTGCGGGCGCCCGGGGTCGCATAGCACCTCAACGTACCCGTTGAGTAGGTTTAATGCTGATAACTTCCTGTCCGAGTCTGGAAGAATAAAATCTACGGTTTTGGTCTATCGAAAAAAACGATTCACGGTTGAATTAGGAAAACTAAATTCGTTAGACTTGGCTTGGCTAAGAAATAATAAACACGGGGAACTTATAACGTGACAAAACCCAGAGAAAAAATAAATAAAATTTTATTTTTTATTTAACATGACTTAGGTACACGAAACGATTCCTTTAGAATATAAGCGAAATAAATAAAATTTGCATCTTTTTGCAATTTCATCATTCAAATTCAGTGTGAATGTCTACTTTTGACATAAGCTGTTAAATCACAGTCTTTAATTTATAAAAATAAAAAACACAACTCACTAAACACAAAACTAATAATAATATTTTAAAAGGTAAGGCTACTAGCAATAGTCCCTTGGTAAAGTTATTGTTTATAGCAATATGTATTAATATTTAGGCACGGAGACAACCGCTCTAGACGCTGACTCTGATAGGAAATAAAAAATGAAGACCAAAAACAATGAGAAAAGTTTCATAATTTAAAAACAGAAACAAAGAAGAGAAAATGGCCAGCGCAATAGTAACAAAGAGTCACTAATACTGATATAGCGCCTCGTTACAATACAAGCTTGAGTGCACTTACCAATATTATTCAGGATTCGTGGCAGCCCATTGAGCATGATAAAGAAGTTTTCGCACAGGCTGTCCATGACGCGATGCCGGTGAGCGAAGTTGGCGCCGGCGAAGTAGTTGTTCACCGAGTTGATGCAGTACTCCGATACTAAAGGGTAGTCGTCCTTCGACAGCGCTATGAGGATGTCCAGCACCATAGGCTGGGATGGTTGCATGGTTCTAGAAAAGTAAATTTTTGCCCTGTATATTTTTGGGTGACATTAGGGGAAGGCATGATTGCCCATCGAAAGTTAAGTGAATATTTTTAAGGCCTGCATCTGCATGCTTAGAAGATCACAAAGATGCGAACTTGTAATTTTACCTGTATACATTTTGCAAGTACCCACTCCCAGTTTAGAACCCGGGATCGGATCGCAATAATTCAAATTTTTTTTTTGTTAAATTTTCATTTCTGTTTTCAACGTGGCATTGCCAAGCAAAGAAGCGTGGTGACTAGACATAGCCTTAAAGGAACATCTTATCTTTCTTAGACAGTGCCTATTGATGGAGCTACTGTAGGGCCTTAATAGAACTTACATAGGAGGCTGGTCATATAAGCTTTTAAGTCGGAGTGACACGAAACAGCCCCGAACAGCCACAAATAATAATAATAGCCTTAAAGGTAAAGTGATTTGCTAAACATTGGTTGTAAGTCTAATTAAAAAACATGGTCCGCACAACCGTCTCTACTCGCTATTCACGTACCCCCTTATCCCCGAAGGGATGTGGCTTAAGGCGTGATGTTAATAATGTTGTTTTAAAGTGCAACTCCTCACGTATTTCTCTATGCAGGAAAGCCTAAAGATGCAACTTGTATTGGTTGGTGAAAACACAAAACTCACAATGTACACTCATTCAGCACCCTCGAACAAAACACAGCCAGTTCTCTTCTCACTTTGACATGGTCGTGCGTCCTTAACGACAGGAGGCTCTTTGTAACCACTGTAAGTTTGTCTCCAGCCATCCTGTACCACTCAAGGGACCTCTTGGGCACATGCTTGCAATCTTTCTTCTCTGGAATGCAAAGATCTATGATTTTTAAGGTAGAAGGAAAAATGTTTGAAAGAGGAAAATGCTTAAAAAAATATAAGGCTGATAGAGACAGAGAAAGAAAAAGCAGCAAAAGAAAAATCTGTGTAAAATAAAAATTAAAAATTTGAAAATAATTAATCAAAAAAGTATAAAGCTTGGCAAATAAAATTTTACAACACCTATAGTTAAATGCTCTAAAATTATTAATTACCCTTACAGCTTACTTCTTTTTTTTCTTGTTCTTGAGCTTGACAGGCCTCCTTGAAACTTCGGGCAAAATCATCCACAGAAATATTTGATTTTCTGGAGAGTAATCTATCGCCCATGACCGTGCATAAGATACGATGAATAGCTTCTAAAGATGCCTAAAATCAAGACGTAAAGAGAAAAACGAAAAGCAAAAAGGTTCATGTTGTTCAAAAACACCGAAAATAAACAAATATTGCGTGCAATCAAATCTTAATAAATATAATAAAATAGTAGTTTACTGGTCGGTTTCATTCAATAGCTAATATATATCGAAAATATAGAGACTTTAGAGTAACACAAACCAAAACTATAGTTTAAAAAATCAGGCTGTGTGTATAACATAACTGTACGGATCAAGTATAGATCGTATAGTACGTCTCAATCTAAGTTGCCAAAAAGGTAAACAAAACAAAGGTAATGTTTCATCTCTAAAATGTTTTGTGATGATTGTAGGTAATTGAAATCAATTGAAACGGACAACAATTGTTACCGTTAATTATATTTACGTGCCAATGTCCATGTAAAAAGTGTGATTATAGAATAACAAATTCGGTAAGTCGGCTTTTTTGTTTACCTTTTGGGCAACTTGGATTGAGACGTATGTACTAAACACTATAGTTGTTGTTGGAGCACGACAAAGAAGAGCACCTCGAGTTAAAATGCTTATGGTAGTTAATTACGTAGAAACAAAGCTATGTAGGTGATCCTTAACTTGATAGCGAAGTAGTCACGAGTTATTGACGTACTAAATTAAAATTATTATTAAATTGTATATATTAGATGCTATGACGCATGATTGTATGCGGGTTGCTATGTCATGAAAAAAAATTACGATTGTGACACCGTACAATAAGTACGAATTGAATAAAATAGAGCACAAAACAAAGATTAAGGATTCATTACATGACAAGAGATACAAGTATAAATCATACAATATCTTGTTTATTCGAATTTAAGCACCGCGCTAACAAAGAAATAGACATTCTATAGAGTTGATACAAAGTTTTATAGATGGCGCTGATCACCATTTAAGAAGTGAATAAATGTTAGATCCTTACCACAATAACCGCATGCCCTGGGTTGTTGCTACACGTTGCCACGTCCTGTAGGGCGGCCAGCACGCCAGGCAGGATGCTGGCGAGCATCTCCACAGTGTGGGCTTCGAGTGTGCAGTCCATTATGCGGTATTTATCGTTGGTGAGGTGCGAGTGTGTCATCGTGTGTGCTGTCACGCAGTGGATAGCTGCTAACCTGGAAGCGCAATAACTTGTTTTGTTCAAAACAAATCAAATAAAAAAAAATGTCATAGGCTAAGCTTTGCACTTAAAATCGACAACATTATATTTAGTCACATACATAAAATCAAGCCTGCAATCCCCGAAGGGGTAGGCAGAGTCCAAGGAGCACTGTGTTCCTTAAGACCACATTTCGCCTTACAAAAATTGGGTTTGGTCAGATGTAAAATCGTGAGACAGCAGTAACAAGTGGCTAGCTCATCGCCTACACAATCACAGACCCAGTACCCAATACGCCCTTAGTCGCCTTTTACGACATGCTAGGCAAGGAAAGCAGTTGGTACATTCTTTTTGTGTCCCGGACCAGCACGGGACATTATACTTAGTCACATTCATTATAAAATAAATTTTAATAATAAAAATGACAAAAAATAACTAAAATTCACTTCCACAAGCGCTTGTAGCTAGTACATCTGCAGCACTTTGACTGTGGTTTTAATCGATACGACCGGATTCCGAGAGAAGGCTTTTCATGAGAAGAACCCAGCAAGAAACTTATGAGCTACTTTTTTAAATAGCTAAACATACAATTTATTTGTCACAGTGTAACAATTATATGATAAGACATTTTATGTCTGTATTAACTATAATTTACATTGTTGTCTCTTATTACATTAATTTATCAAAATAACAAACCATGCCTATGGGAGACCGAATGATACATGTATTAATCTCTCCCTTAAATTGGGCTGATCAAAAAAATTTTCAAAAAAATTAAACTAAACATTATTATGATTAAACAATGGATGTCCACACATTTATGATCATTTATATAATCCAGAACATTATAATAATTATGCCTTTCCCATGAGGGATATCTAAATATGCGGTTTAAATTATATTGTTTTTAGTGGTACTTTAAAACTTTAGTAAATGACGTTGTGGCGTGCCTCTGATGCTTCTTTTGATGATTTATGTAGGTAGGAGAGAATTCGGATGACAGTTGGGAATTCGACGGTCTTGATGTACAAAACCTTAAACAAGTAGTTACACTAATTACGCGTCAAAACATTAGAAAAATAAAACTAGTAAATTATACAATTCTACTAGTTCACCTCTACATTTTTTTCTTCCTGGTGACTACCAAAGGGCCTTGTCAAGAGAAGATACAGGCAAGAAACTCTGCAAGGGTTGCATCTTCCCTTTACATTAAATTATCTTTAGTTCTTAAACATACTACTATTGATTATTATAATCCTATAATACCTGAGAGATCTTAGTTTTTCCAGTTTAGCAATGTGGACTGCTACAAAGATGACCTGTGCCAGTAAGGGCACCTGTGTCTTGAGTAACTTCTCTCTGAAGCATTTGTCTAAATTCAGCATCAGTGCTGTGAGGCACTTCATCACACTGTGCTTCAGTTCTTCTGGCACATCTGCAACTGTAACAAAATATATTAAACCTTATGGAGTGTTTGAATAAGGCTTACAATAAATTATTGCCTTAAGGCAGTAATAAAAAATAAAGACCAAAAGGAATTATTTAACAGGAAGTTAAATAGGAACTTAAACATAGTGTTGCCATGTATAAAATGCACCAAGTCATGTACATAATAAGCTTCAGTCTAAGATTACACTTGAACATTATATTATTAATATAAATTTTTTACTGTTTTCTGTGAGCTCTGGCAAGAATCCACTAAGATAATTGATTTTCTATTCCATGTCTAGAAACATCACAGATTATGAGTTACCACCAGGGTGGCAAACAAGCATATGGCCCACTCAGATGGGCAGTGGTCACCGTAGCCTATAAACGCCTGCCCTTAAAAAACCTTTTCACACCCTATTTGAAGGACTCCATGCTGTAGTCTCTTGGGAAAGCCTCACCAGGGAGTTCATTCCACAGCCTAAGCGTGCGAGGAAGGTAATTCCTCCTAAACGCACAATGTGCAACCATTTTAGTTCTAATGTGTGAGGATGAAATTCCCTGGCGATGGTAAGCGGTGTGGTGATAAAAATATTTATTATAGAATTAATATGTAATTTTCCTTACTCATGCCAGGCTTCCCATTGTCAAACACAAGCTGCAGCAGAGAGGTCTCTATTTTCATACACATCTCATAGTTGTTGACGGTCACCTTCTCCAGCACAACCCTCATACCATCAACAAGCCGCCATTGCAACTCATATTTCTTCCTGTAAAAATATAACATTTTATGAGCTTCTACCAAATCTTTACTAACATTATAGAGCTGAAGAGATTTTTTTGTCGAACGCGATAATCCCAGGAATTAATGATCTGATTTTCTTTCAGTGTTAGATAGTGTTAGATTCTTTAAACAGCAGTTTGTAATTATTGTCTTGATGTGCATGATGTCCTTGATGTGATGATAATTATTGATGTACAAAGGCTTTATATAAACTTACTCAATTTCTGTTGATTTTATGTGGGTAATGAATGGAAACAGTAGGTACTGCTGCAGTTCTTGAACAACTTCTTTCTTGAGTTCAGAGACTTGAGTATTGAAATTTGTTATAGTTTCAGTCGATGGACACACCATCACAACATCACACACTGGTTTGATTCGCGAAAACGCTTCTTTCAAGTCTGCATTCATTTTGATGAATTCGATAAAATACGAGTAGTTCGATAAAAGCCTTTATAAGGACACAAATTACAAAATCATAGTAGACAAGAATTACATTTACACTTAGTATAGTTTAATCAATCAGCGAGTTCATACCAATAGGAAAATCAATTTATATTTTCGATAGAACTATTGTACAATAAATAAGCATGTCTTAATTCATCAACCACCATACATCTGAAAATGACAGATAGATAAATCACTGACAAGACGACTAGCGTACAATCGTACATTCGGACGAACGAGTAAATAACAAACAAATCGAATTTGTCTCAGGTATTTTGACATAAATTTGTATAATTATATTAAATGTGATGTTATTATTATTTTTTATGTTATCAATAATTAACGATTAAATTATGGAATAGGTATAAAGAACAGACCGACCCTTGTAACAGTACACTTATCACATTGGAGGATTCGGACCGCATCAGGGATAGATTTAAAAAAGGAATTGTCAACTTGACATTGACATTGTCATTGTCATTGTCAGATGGTGACTTCTTCAAGTTGAAATAGGAGAATGGAAAAATAATTTAATTATACTAGAAATTATGTTTTAATAATTTTTTGAGCTATATAAAATTTATTAAAATGTTCTGCTTGGCGAGGCAGCGGGTGCTAAATAAATGCCTCAAGATTTTGAGGTTAAGTATCGTTGATTACAGCAACCTGCCCGACATAAAGACCCTGAATCTTATTAGGACAGTAGAGAAGACTATTGATAACAATACCAGCATTTTCATCGAGAGTCCTATACATGTGAAGGTTCAACCCATCGATGTGAACGACATAAATGCGCATAACAAACTCACTATGACATTGTACAGCCAAGGTAAAGCTACAAGTGATTTCCAAGTTAAGCAGACCTCGAAACGCCTGGAGTTATTAAATAAGAAGGCTTGTCCTGATTGCAACGACGTCTGCTTAATCCAGGTACCATATCAACTGAAAGTGTCTGTCACAACAACAGAGAATGCATCAGTGCATGTGTCTAAGCTAGAAGGTGAGGAATTTGTTGTAAAAACAGATAAAGGAGGTGTGACAGTGGCAGATCTAAAGGCGCAGACGATAAAAGTCGCCAGCTCTGAAGGGGACGTGCTCACTGAAGGGAGGCTTCAGGCCTCAAGCATAGAACTCAAGACTGGACTAAATTCAGGAATCAGCTGTCACAATATTATGGCAAATTCATTCATAGCGACCACACATGCTGGTCCTATTTCAGTGAAGTCGTGTTACAGTGACAAATCACACTTCACAACACTAATGGGAAATATAAAACTTGATCACTTACATAGATCAGTAATGATAGATGTTATACAAAAAGGGAATTTATATATAACAGGGTTCTCTGGTAAACTACAGGCCACACTTAAAAGTGGGGAAGTATTCATGCATGCTGCGCAGTTAGTAGATAAAAGTAGTATTTTTATCCATGAAAAAGGAAAGGTTGAGTTGTTAATACATGATATTCTGAAAAATTTGCCTGCAACAAACTTAATAGCTGATAAAATCAAGGTTGATGATAAGATTCTGAAACTTGGAAGGTTCATGGATGACACTCACCCAAAGAGGTTTAGGTTTGAGGGAGAACCACATAATGAATTGCATATAGTATGTAAAAATGGCTCCATAGAGTTAAAGGAAACAAACTCCCCGTTCATGGTTTAGAATGCGTACCTCTTTTAGTTTAATGCCAAATGTAGGATACAAATGTATTTACCTGGTCAACTGTAATGTAAATGGAGGAGACAAGTGACATTTTGTTTATTTTGTGAATTAAACATTAATTTATTTTATGAAATATACATAAGACATTCATCATATTTTGCTCATGAAGTTTTATTATTGTATGTAGAGAAGAACTAGTAAATAATATAATCCTTAGCGAAACAATTTATAAACTGTTTAGTCTACTCTATATAAAGTCTGCATTTATGATGGACATTGTACTTTATCAAGACTCTGCAATTCACAATGTACATATTAAGTAATTCATAAATATCTTGTTGTGTCTTCCCTGTATAGTATTTACTAATTACTATATAGTTTGAAATTTTAGAAATTTATAAATATCTCTGATAAAAACAAAAATGAATAGTTATAATGATTATTGTATTGTGATGCATTTAGTGTCAATTTGAAAGACATGATTGTTTGTTACTTTGTATATATTTTACTGTCTTGTTATGTAAAAGATTTTGTTAGTTCCTAAATAATGTAGATGAACTGCTTTTGTGATATGATTTCTGTACTGCTAGATTAGTCTTAGACAGGTATATGTATTAGTAATAATTGAATGAAATGTAACTCTATTAATGTTGAAACCACCATATAAGTGTATTTATAATATTGTTGATTTTTTATTATTAAAAAATATCATTCATTGTATTTTTTATTATTAAAGGAATGAATACATACATACATATAATCACGACTATTATCTCCCTAGAGTAAGTTAGAGATTAGGCAAAATTACCGCAAAAGCAGTCCATTGACATAGTCCTCCTTTCACAGGTTGACAGGTGAAAGGTAACAGGTGGTGAGCCCGTCGCCGCCATAAGCTATTGGATGGTTGTGCAGATTTAAGTCCATTAGTCGCCTTTTAGGACACCCAAGGGAAGAGATGGGTTGGTAGTATTTTTTCAATGAGCCGCTACCACACCACTCAGCCTCTACCACACGACTCAGCCTCTACCACACGACGCGAAAAATGAATGGTTGATGTAAGGTAATTATTTAATTAAATAAAGCCGTTTAAATTGGTTTTATAATGTTCTAGAGCATTTGATTAGAATCTAATGACTGTAACCACAGTATTAATTGTTTCAGCTTAAATAGTATGTAGCCAAAAGGCAGCGGTAGCCGAGTTGAAGCGGACGGGGCACTACACGTTCGCCGCGGGACACGCGGATTCGGTCCCACCGCCTGTACCACTACGTTTGATTTAACTTATGTACAGTTGATTGAGAATATCTCTTGCCTCACAACGTGCTCTCTGCGTGGCAACAGGCTCCCCACCTGTATATTATTTGTTTATTATTATTTGTGTAGGCGGGGCTGCTTCGCATTACTGCGACCTAATAAGATCTATTATGACCAGCCTCCTATGTAAGTTGTATTTTGGCCCTGCAGTAGCTCCATCAACTGGGCACTGTCTAAGAAAGATAAGATGTTCCCAGTTTGAATTGTTTTTATTTCATCCGGATCAAGGGTGTGTTTCCCCAGGTGTCTGCTTCTTTTGTGAATCAGCGGTTCACAGTAGCACAACAGGTGCATTGGTGTTTCACGCTCTTGTTCGCAGAATCTGCAAGTGTCAGTGTCCCCACTCCCACCTGTTACATAGAGACTTAACATATCTGGCGAAATGTGTGTGTGTAACCGCTGCCTACCCCCTTCGGGGAAAGAGGCGTGATGGTATTTTGTTAAATTGTATATTTATACGCAGAAAAGGTACCATGTTGTATCCTCAAGAGGTACTCGGAGGTATTTTACTATAAATACCCCTTTATAGCTTGAATGTTTTAGGTTCTTTCCCATCAGTGGGCCTACATTTGATTCGGCTTAAGCGTACTGCGGACTTTGGTGGATAGTGGAAATCCCTGGGGCGTATGTCTACCAGGGAAAATTTCCAGTATCTAGCCATTATAACCTTGACGACCCACCACAGTTCTCGCCTTTCCACAGTCGTCTGGGACTAAGAGTAATAAAAAAATATCACGTTACGCAGTTTTTGCTCGAAATGTTTTGCGTAAAAGATAACTACAGACTTCGTATGTGTACCTATAGAACATCTGGCTGAGGAGCTTAGGTCATATCCACCTTGCTATCGCGACGAAAGCATTTTGAAATTATGCCAACAATTCTTACTGTAAAAATCTTTCACCTGCATTTTAGTATTAGAACACTAAGTACAGAGATCTAATGCAGATCTAATAGAAAAGCATATTTTTTAGAAGTTTTAAAATAAAAGCGCTAAGTGAACATTAAACAAAAATTTATTAACATTCATATCCAGGAAAACGAATGTCTCTATTTACCGTACCAATATATGCCTCCACGGGATTCGAACTCAGGACATGAGAGCTAGCGACATATTTATCCAGATGCACAATACCCAATGTTCGGTGACTATTTTCAAAAAGAAGCGTCGAGATTAAATTCAAAATGTCCCGTTTCACTTATTATACTCAGGCGAGTATTTTCATGAAGGAATATTTTAAAAAGTATGAAACTGACTAAATCAAGCCAAACTAAATTGTGTATCTATCCTTCTCTAACTATATGGAGAATGGATGGTACATAATTATTTAGTTTAGTTTGGGTTGGTTTATACCTTCGGAATCGGGCTTATTATATTAAAATTTAAATTGCGACTGCTTTAACATTATTTCATCATCACATCATCATCAGCCTATGTTTTGTCTATACAAGGAAATTATTATTATGTATCCAATAAAAAAATTTTTAAATAGTGCTAATTATTTTAAAATTCTTGGTGACCATAAATGTCTCTTAAAATCTTTAATATTTTCTACATATTTTTTGTTGCCTTTATGTGAAGTCTGACTATTAGGAATGGGGCATAATGGGAATGCTATTATACATGGATCCGTCCTCAGCCTATATACCTATCCGACTGCTGGGTACAGGCCTTCCTCATGGAAACTTATGGAGTTTGGGTCATAACACCACCACGCCGCTGGCCCAAAGCGGTTTGGTGGGGAGAAACGGTTGCAACAGCAACCGGGACCAACGGCTTAACGTGCCTTCCGCTGCACGGAGGAATTCGAGATCACAAAGTTTTGGTCACCCATTCACGGCCTGACCATGGCGTAGGTAGCTTTGTTTTCGATATTGAAAGCCAAAGCGTACTACCACTAGTCTATCGAGTTCCTCACAACCCGATGTTTGGCGAAATGCAATTTTTTATACCTTAATAACATATAGCAGGATTGAGCAGGTAGGATTCGTACAGTTTTTACTCTTAGCCGTGTGAAATGAAAAATATAAGTCATGTCAAAATAATTATTATGTCCTTGTATACCTTACCTATATAGCTATATCCCTAGAGTAATTCAATGTCAATACAAACCAACGCAACGTATTACGATTATACGAATGCTCCTACTGTACGAATCCTACCTGCTTTTCCCTAAAGATCGATTTCTCATCGATGCAATATGTATCGATTTCAAAAATAACGGATTTGCAAAACCAAATAAACTGGTTTTCGGTTTTCGCTGTTAGTTAAGATAGCAATTTGTAAGTTACCTAACTATGCCGATTTACATAAAACATTGATTGATTAGGTACCTACATACTTTATATTTTTAACAACATGATATACTTTAATGAGGTACTTAATATTTTGGATAATTAAATTATTTACCTGTATTTTAAATCCATAATGTCCATCCTTAATTATTTTTTAATATGGTTATTTGCTAATTGGGTGCAAAGATGAATGGATAGTGGCAATTGCGGCGCCGGCGTCGTTTAGATAACGAGGTAGTTTATATGCGACAGCGGCGTGCGCGCGTCAGTTGTCAGTCAGCCGCGTACCATGCCGGCCTGCGCACCTGAGTACAGCCGCCTCGCGCGCTCCAATACGGAGCTGGTGTTCTCGCCGCGCGTCAAGCGCTGCTCGCACCAACCGCCGCCCTTCACCGCGCTTCGCCGCTCCTTCTCTTCCACATTCTCCCTCATACCCGAAGAACGCGCTGTCTCCCCAGAGAGACCGCCGCCGCTACCACGCATCATCCGCATCATCACCTGGGGACCCCGGCTATGCCTGCGACCGCTCTTAGCCCTCCTCAGTTTCATCTTCCATCCGGCGTGGAAACAAATATTGGTGGTGTTACCTACCCTGTGGATCGCCGCATCTTTGTTCATATTTTGGAAGTGCATCCAGTGCCCTGTGGGATTGTTAAGAATGGTTGTTAACACGCTCAGCTCAAAGAATCCTAACAAACCTCGAACCGTTCTGATAAGTGGAGGCAGCTCTGTTCAAGCTCTACACTTGGCAAGAAACTTTCATTCAGCCGGAGCAAGAGTGGTGGCTTTCGAGATAGAAGGACAGTTCGCTTTATTGAAGTACTCTGCAGCGGTGAATAGATTCTATACCGTTCCAAGACCGAATCCGGCGGACCCTCTTGCCTATGCAAGAGCCTTGAAAGAAATAGTGGACAGAGAGTCTGTTGTGTTCTACGTGCCGGTGAGCTCTACGTCTCCAGCATATTACGACGCACTTGCTAAGCCACACTTGGAAGTTCTTGGCTGCCAGTGCTTCGTGCCATGCGCGCGCGACGTCGTAACTTTGGACGATCCCTTGGAGTTGATGCGCGTTTGTCGTGCAGCTGGATTAGCCACACCACAATTTTGGGTGGTAACAAGTGAGGAAGATGTTCGTATCTGGTATGAAAGTGGAGCTGCCAAGGACGGCCGTCATTTTATTGCTAGTGCAGGAGCACGGGGCGCGAGAGACCGTATGCGTTTCATCCTTCCCGATGACAGAGGTCACTTCAGATTCCCACGAGAGATAAGTGTTGAGAAACCGTGGGTTATTGTTAGAGAGCCAAAGGGAGAGAGGATTGTGACTTGTACAACATTGAAAGAGTCACGTGCAGTGAATAACGTGTCTTGTCGTGTAGACTCAGTACGGAAAGGATTGGTGCCGCAGAAAGATGAGGAGGCTGATGCTTGGGTACAACGTTTTGTATCTCGCTTAGCACCAGCGAGGCCTATGACTGGTCATATGTCCTTCAGGCTCGTTCGAGAAGAATGTACCACGAATGGACATAATAACAGGCTAGTGGCCATCGGCGCTCGAGTCGGCGTTTCGTTACCATATCTATGCCAAGGGCCCACTCGGTGCGGTCACACCGCGACGGTGGGTAAGCTGTTAGATACAGTTTTGGACACTCGAGAAGCCCTTTTCGCGTTTTGGGATCCTCTACCCTACTGTGCCTACTACCAGAGTCGGTTGCCTGACGACAGGCGGGCTCCTCCGCCGGAGCCCTGTAAGACTCCTCCTAATGTGCCTCTCTGAGCCCTCTATGCTCAAGACAGGTTTTATTTATTAAGACACTCAAGTACCTGAAGCGTGCCGGAGTGGGAGCGATGCTCCGCGAGTGCCATATCTTCGTACGCTCTCATCTGTCGTTCTCTGACCTCGGCTTGTGACAAGTGGAAGTTTTAAGCCAGGGGACGATACGAAATTTTCTGTAACTACTAAGTAGATAATTTAAGTACCTACATAAAATATTATTGTAGATTATTTACATGATTTTCTTTATTTAAGAAATAAAAACAATTATAATCAATAAATGTCAATGGTTTTATTTTTGTTACAATATATTATAACGATTGTCAATTTAGTTATAGCCATATTTACATTGTAAACTTATCACCGATACAGTCAATTTATGTTGGTTCTTAACGATTGCTAAATGAGAATGAGATGTCAAGAGATCAAAATAATAGCCTCATTAAAGTGGTTCCGTGATTAGAAAAACAAACATTCAGAATAATTATGTCTCTAGCATAACATACAAGTAAATACGGGTGACCTTAAATTAATATAATACTTATCATATATTCAGTAAATATATAGGAGAAATTTCAACAATACACCACAAAAGTTTTGTGAATATCATTCTAAAGTTCCATTCGTAATAAATCAATACTATTGCGTTCAAGAAGCTTAGCAACGAAGTACAAATCCAATAGATAAAGTTGTTTTGAATGGACTTATACAATCGAAAATTTTGTGTATCATTCATGATTAGCTAGATAAATAATGAAATAATTTGTAAAATAACACAACATGTTGCATATCTATTTTAAGTTCACGAAACTATTATGAAAACAAAAATTACCCACTAACAATGAAAAAGTTGTGTAACTTCATTAAAAATGTGATCAAATACTTAATACTATTCTAGGTAAAAATATATTGTCATTAAAAATATAATAAATTATTGTTTTTTTATTCCAATTTTAATTTGTAAGTATAACATATTTTTTCGATGAATCTATACAATTTGTGTAGTCTCGTATGTAACGGTTTGTGCTCTTAGTAGCCGCAACAATATATATTTTGGTGATAATTAGAAATAAGATTATCGACATGTAGGTAGTAACTTCAAAAATAATCAGTACAATAAGTAAGTTATTAGGTAACCCCATATATGTATTCTGGTTACGTAACTGTAGGAAAATATTTTTATAAAGAAAACCTCATCATATCAAATAAGTCAAAAACAATACACCACACCGTATGGCCTATTGATGGAGATGGTACCTACCAAAACGATTAGTTTTGAAGTGTTCATTTAACATTCCAAGATCTAGTAGATCGCAAACCCAGAGATTGTCTGTTTTGCCCTAGCCGCGGTATCTGAAACTTATTATTGTGAGCATAAGCAGTGCACTTGAGGCGCTGATAGCTTATCGCGGTCCGGGTCACGCGACTGACCGTACAAAGATCACACCTTTCCCGGCCATGAACGCGTGGAAAAACATTTGCCTATTTACAGAGGTCTTGTATTTAAAAAATATATGGACTAGAAAAAGTGACAGGAAGTTCTTACTGTTTATACTAGTACAGTCACCGGCAAAAAATGTAACTATTTTAGTACAGTCTAGAACAAAAATATGTATACACATTTAAAAGGTGATCTTTTCTTTCTACGAGTAATAAGAGTCATTTACTGACAAAAATCTAAAGCTGCAAAAACCATATAACCTTAGAATGGCAAAGTACTAAAATAGTCATATCTTTTTGCTACTGTGCTACTGAGCAAGTGTGTATATCCGAACAAGTAAGCAGTGGATTTGACTTCCGTATTTTACCATTGGGTGTAATAAAATGAATACTTAACAAAATTGAAAAATTTGTAAATTTTATGAAAAACCTTTATTGGCTTCAAAATATAATGTTATAAAAATTTTACACTAGATACACAACCCAAGTTATTCGTACTTTCAAAAATGTAGAGATAGAATCAAAACTGATCTCATCGGCGACGAATTCTCCAATAGAGTTTTTAACAAAGTTAATTTTGTTCTCTACATAAACCATAAAACAGTAATAAAGTTATAACTGTAAAGAGGAAATTTTTATTTGCTTCAATGTATGTTTTATTCTTTCTATTAAAAAAAATTAGACACATTGAGAAGTATCACTGTTATAAAAATTGGAGACCTTGCTAACTACATCGCTTACATTTCATTCATGGCTTTCAGCAATATTCGTGCTTCGACCAATTATCATAAAGAACTTGGTACTGAACTATATGAGTACCGAGGAATGAGTCACGGACGTCCAAACTGTACGGTTTCCGAAACCTATTTAGAGATCTGGAGAAATCTAGAGATTTCCAATAATTGAAAATCGTAGTTTCTTCTGATCATTTACCTCACAACGCCCCTCACTCACCTTTTATTCTATCTCTCTCTGTATCCTTAACTATATATTGGTATATACTTATCTTAACTGCTTAAATTTTATTTACATTATTGATGTAAATTAAAACCATAATATTAAAAATTATTTAAATTTTTATACCTATTTGTCAAAGATTGTCGCTGTTACTAGGCGGGTGCCCATCGCTAACATCACAGAACACGTAAAATACTAGCTCTAGGCAACTAGTAGACATTGACGAGAAAATAATAATAATATTTGAATCGGAACAAACCAGAAAATCAGAGAATTTTGAACTAAACAAAAATATTACACACTTATTTTTTGCTGTTAACCATGAATATTGTATGATGAATACAGACATTTATAAGATATTGGGTCCTTACCTATGAAATTGGTGTTTTTTTATTCTGTCTTAGAAATTTGTCCGTAACTATTAAGTTTCAGAACATTCTTATAAAATAATTGCCTCTTCTAAAAATAGACCATATATTTGAGCTCGTATTATTTAATTTGATAATTTTTTGTAAGTTTAATTGTGTTAAAATTAGACACAAAGACAATTATTTGTAACTGCCTCCCGAATACATTATTTGATTTGCATTAACATAAAAACGTTGAATAATTTTTATCAAGCGTGTTCACATACATATTGCTAAAGCTTGTCTAATGATACATGCCAAATATCATTATCTCTGGATTTGTCGTTGTGAAGAAAACTGATAAAATTTTAATATGTAAAATGCAGACATCCCCAAAATCTCCATACAAAACACCAATTTCATAGGTAAGGACCTAATATTTAGGTTTCTATTTATTTTGCTGTATTTCTGATTAGATTTTGTCAAGACAATCGGCCTGCTCTCGCTCCGTATATGGTGCATGATATTATTATTTCAATTGTATGACGTATTGTTTTTAATGTTATCACTGTCCGCACATGGTGATAATTATGCCTAAATTTGTTTATACTTAACATATAAAAACATATACATTTTCTTATTTATATGTAGATGTGTTCTAGAATAGAGTCCGCGATTCGGCAAACGTAGATGACGACCTCCAGCTTGATGTTCTGTTGTAGTTGTTCATTGTGAAAAACTCATGTCACTATAGGAAATGTGATTTCAACTACATACTTTCCGCTTGGGTCGCTTTTCACGTTTTTGCTATAGAAATTTACATTCTTAACGCAACTAAATAAGTTGAGTTTTGCGTTGCATTGTATATAAAAGTTATAAAAACGGGACTACAGCAGCAGCTCGTGCCCACGGTTGGTGTATCCCAGCCGAAACGTCGAGCAGTAAGTAGTGTAACGAGGCGCCATAGCTATATTAGCGACTCGTTGCTGTCATTGCGCTCTTCTCTGGCCATTTTTCTTTTGGTTTCCATTTTTAAATTTGATGTCTGTTTTGATTTTTATTTGTTTTGTTCTCGAAGTTCATTCTTACCAGAGTCAGCGTGTAGAGCGGTGAGGCACTGCTAACAATTATTTTAATATATTTATAAAGTGATGATCAGTTTTAATAAGCTTAAACTAAAAGTTACAACAACCCACAAGATCAGTTTCTGATAAATAAAGTCTTTAAATCTCTTTAAGGCACTATTGTAAGTAGCCCTGCCTTTTTATAATATATTTAGTGTTAAATGTGAAATTGTTTTGTGTTCAGTGTAATTTACGTTTTTTTTATAATTGTTTCAGTTGTGCCCTAATTTCCATTATATAAATATAACATAAGTGACGACCCAGTGCCTTTCATTATCCCCGGCTTCACCCCGTCACAGTAGTATCTATATACATACTACATAATGTACGTCGCGTGTAGTCCCTTTGTTATAACTTTAATAAACAACTTATTGTATAAACATTATTGTAAGACCTGGTGTAAAAATCGTTTGTATTCTGCAAATAAATGTTTTTTTTTGGGGTACTGAGGATAACGCATCGCTGTTGATAGAAGCTGGAAGCGATTGCGAAGACAGGGGTAAATCATTGATTTCTAGTTCCTAGGTGCTTCGGAACATTATAGCCGTTGCTCTCGGTTGCTTTTGTAAACTTTTCCACCCACAAATAAATTGAGCAACCGTGTTAATGTTGGGCCAATTCACAGATACATATTATATTTGTCGGCCCATTACATCTCACTTTCATAGTGGATGGCTTGGTGGCAACTTCGCATTGAGTATGTCTCAAAGTGGCTAGTTCTCAGAGTAAACAGAACTGGAGTAGCCTTTGTCTAACATTCCCCTCTGCCAAATGCACAAGCATCGGATGCTTGCACGTTTAATAAAACTAGTTGAGCCGCCATTTTGACAGCCATAACATTGTAAACGTTGCGGCGAACAGAGCTCCCGCAAAAATGCCTGCCTGTGCTGTTTTTTGTTGTAAAAATAAATAGAAAACATCGAGTATGCTAAAAGATGGTGTCACCTTTTATTTGTAATTATAATTTTAAAGATTTCATGATTATTTACTTCATTATTTCATGTTTTAGAACGCTAGTCTCGTGGGGAGTGCGGCTGTGATGTTGTCAAAACGCACACCCCACGTGACTATTTTAAGCGTGTGTGTGCGTGAAATTTATATTTGTGTGTCGAATTATGCATGTGTGCATTTGTAAAAACGGGTGGCTTTGAGTGTAGTGGTAACCTCACCCCCCGCAAGAATTGGCAGAAAAAAATGTTTGAGAAATTGACTAATGGCTACTCCAGTTCTGTTTACTCTGAGGGCTAGTTATAACCTAAAACATTAAATAATTCTTTATTCTTTTAACCGAAGTGTGATCCTTGTGATGGTAACACGGTAACATTTTAAATTATTGCAGTTACATAATTATACCTTGTCACAATAAACATAATCTCTTATGTAGTATTTATTATATTTGTGTTGTTGCAAGTATGATATAGAAAAAGATTTCTACTTGTTTATAAATTCTGGTGCAGGTCAGCCTGATAAAAACGCCTACATGCAAGACACAATGTATTTCATTACTCCTACGCCTTCAACAAAAAAAAAACTATAATTCTTGGATTATTTGAAATCACCAATCAATTCATTTTTCAGCCGGAAGATATACCTCAATGATTGGTCCTTCGCTGTCCGCAGTCAGAGACTTCGAGACTTCGCCAGGCCGTTCAGTCCATCTTATAGGCCCTCGACGCTAACTTTCTTGAAGTCTTGAAAAAAGAGCTTTTGTATAATTTTCTCAATGAGAAAGAATATAGAAAAACTTGACAGTAATTTGATATTGTGCAGTATAAAATGTTATCTTATCGAGCAGTCGCAATATCCTTGGAAGCATGATAAACTTCAGATTTCTTTTAATTACTTTTCGAAATACTAGCCTACATGATAATAGTCATAAAGAAAACAGAAGGCCTAGCACGGGCCGGAGAGAAAAAGTCCCCGGAGACAAAAATATTGCCTCTCGCTTCTTCGTTCGCGCGGAAGCGAGAGGCAATATTTTTGTCTCCGGGGACTTTTTCTCTCCGGCCCGTGCTAGGCCTTCAGATGTTTTATTGTTGTTCGGGAGCACACCAAATACACAAAGTATTACCTACACCTTTTTTGGTTCGAGAAGGTAAAATGCATTTACGCATCGTCCCTGTGGGATGAGGTGTATGGGGCTCCATTAAAGGCGTTTCTGAGGATCCACACAGAGCTCATTCTACCAAGTCGTCCCCAGCGCCGTCCCGTCAAGTGTGACAGTGACAGTAAACCACTTCTTCGAAGAGAACTCTCACCGCCGAACCACCGAATGCCTGAAAATATGCCGGCCTTGCAGACCATCTATCCACTGACCCCCGAAAAGGGTGCCAATACAACCCCCCCCGCCCATAAATACTCGTCTGAGCATCCATGGTTTTTTTACGGGGGTTACACTTATGGCCACCTATAGGGGCCGCTCTCACGCGACGCCTTGGGGAACCACATCGTATTAAACCTACACGAATTATAAACGAGGAGCTCGGTGGCGTAGCGGTTAGTACCCTTTGGCTTTCGATCGAAAACTAAGCTAACTTCGCCATGGTCAGGCCGTGGATGGGTGACCAAAGCTTTGTGATGTCGAGCTCCTCCGTCGCTATTGCGACCGTTTCTACCCACCAACCCGCATTGGGCCAGCGTGGTGGTGTTACGGCCCATACTCCTCATGTGTTTCTCCATGAGGAAGGCCTGTGCCCAGCAGTGGGACGTATATAGGCTGAGGACTTAGGCGTTAATCCCGTTGCTCCAAAAAAAAACTCTCGCTTACCCCCCCCCCCCCTCGCTCGCTTTAGTGGGTTAAGGCGAAGGGATAGGCAAATATTCATAATGAGGTGTTTTTGGTACAGTAGTCTGGCAAAAATACAGCACAAGGGATGATCAGATTAATTGATGTTATGACATATATCATAAACTTGTTCGTGACGGTCCAAAATACTAGTAATTATTTATAGCAACATATGGAGAACATTCAAAATTTTTCAATATATCATAATCTATCGAAATTTCTTTTACACTTTTTTCTTTTAACGACGTTTCTGTTTATTATCAAACTTAGTTTACATATCCGTTACATTAATACCTAGTCTCCGACGGTGAGTTTTTTTAGAAAAGAGCACAAATTTATTAATTGCAACGTATTTTCCTGTAGCGCCTATTAAAATATTATAGTTGCATAATTGTACAATTGCTGGCAAAATTTCGTAGGCGCTTTTGCAAAGAAATGACATCGTTGCTAAGCAACGGTTAATTAATAAACTTTCAACATCTTATTTGGCGAGAGCAAAATATTGATAATACTCTAGAGTAAGTATCACCCTCTTTAATTACCTTGCCTATCCCCGTCATAATGTAGATAATTGTACCTACAGATTTGTGTGCAACAACAATCGAGCTACCAAAAATTACTTCTCAGTACTAAAATGCACAGAGTAGTGGCCGATACAGAGTCTACGCAAGAATGACTTTTTTATTAATAGGGTTTTCCTAATGTTTTCTTTAGACGTGAAATTGTCACATAATTTAGTTTTTAAAATAAACAAAGAATGATGATACATTCTTACCACGTTTTTCTTAGCTTGCTTTCTTGTCCGTGGAGATCAAATCTGGCGATCGATTTTCGACCACTTCCCGACATCCGATTGAGTTGAAATTTTACATTCAGGCTTGCTTCCGGTGACAATACAATATTAAATAAAATATATAAAAAAATACAAAAGGGTTAAATAAATCCTTTATATAAAAAAACACTTTTTACTAATGGCCAAAAAAGGGAAAAATAAATATATTGGTTAAAAGAATTTTCGAAAATTTTCTTATATATGATAAATAATTATATCAATAGGCAAATGACTGAAAATGCGCAGCACGATTAAATTTTGTAACGTGGTTTTGTAAAGTTATTTTCAAAAAGTATTTTTATCCATTCAGTTCTGATTAGTGTTGGATTAATAAGCTTTTGCAATCATAAATTCTTTTATTTATTTATTTAATGAACAAGATATAGTTACAGTTTCACACATAATCATTACAATGTACAGGAAACCTAAATAGATTTAAATAATTGCTTATAGTGAATTTGCCAATAATGAAATTAATAATAGCTGTTAAAAATAATTAATGCTAAACTTTACTTATTGCGCGAATTTATAGAGTTGCGTTCTGCTGCTAATATATGAAATAAAGCGACTAAGCTGTTTTACGCCGCGCTTGCTAATGCTAATGTCGTGAATGCAAAAACGAATTAACGCGATTGTCACCGACTAGACCCGATCGCCCGCCGGCCGGAGTGCCGATTAACAGTTTTCGATAGCTAAACATTTTAAAATAATAATCTGATAATCAAACAAACAAACTAATATAACTTTCATAGGCCAAACCTGGCACTTAAAAACGTCAATATTTAACAATTTATAAATTTAAAAAATATATAATTAAATAAAAAGTACATTTATTTTAGGTGTTTATTTATTATAGGCGTGCATTAGGGGAGATCTATGTCCAGCAGTGGACGAGTAGAGGTTGTTGATGACATTCTAAATTAAGGTTAATTACCGCGACCGCTTGTAGCAAGTACAACCACAGAGCATTGACTGTGTGGATACAAGCGGCCGGATTCTGAGGGTACTTTTTTAAAATAGGCAATCATATAATTATTGTCAGTATTAAATGTTTTACATAATTTCCATTACTCCATCAAAATAACATGCCTCTATGATGACGAACGATAGCAAATAACTATTTCCACGCCATTTTATCCTCCAGATAATCTTGGATTTTATAATAACCCTTTTTCATTATTGTTTTTTAATACAAGGCTTAAATTTGTGAAAAGGCAGTACTGTTATATTTGGTGGGATTTTATTATAAAATTGAATACATTTCCCCATAAATGCACAGGCACAGCAAGATTATTTTTGCTTCTTGTATTTAAATTAAGGCATTCATTAGTTTTTCTTAAATGTGTGGTTATGTTTATAAACGTATATAATATTTTCATAGGGTAGGCAACAGTTATATATCAATTTCCTTGAGTAACTCTCTGAGTGAGTCTCGAGACTTAAGTTTATAAATGGCTCGAACAGCTTTTCATATTCTCAAAATCAGCTGCTGACCCCCACAGCAACAAGTCATACGACAACACACTATGAAAATAACTTATGTAGACAAGTCTTGCCGTTTCAACGTCAGACAAGAGTCTGATTTTTTTACTGCAAAGGCAGGGGATCTATGGCTTTCTGACAAGGTCAGTATGTGTGGATTCCACTGTAGGCGTAAATCTATTGTTATGCATAGAAATAATAATAATAATACATTAATTAATATAGTTTAGCCAGTGTATGTTATTTAATTTAATTAAAATTTCACCGTTACGAGTACAAAACGCTCTTTATTTGCTTATTTATATTAATCCTTATCAAAATAAATAACTATAAGTATGTTCAAGACTGGTTCGATACCTTTTTATAACTTTTGAATTATTTG
Organism: Parapoynx stratiotata; assembly: GCA_910589355.1. NCBI lineage: Eukaryota > Metazoa > Arthropoda > Insecta > Lepidoptera > Crambidae > Parapoynx > Parapoynx stratiotata. The sequence goes on along the minus strand of OU342466.1, from coordinate 3,002,536 downwards.
ATTCTGACCGTCCGATCGATAGTTCTCGCGATTTTAAAAATTTATTCCTACGTCCCAACCGGCCTGCGCGTATATGATGACGTCACACGATGTTTCACGCTCGGAAGCGGAACTAAGACTTTTAGATAACTCTAAAATCAGAAATACTGATTCATTTTGAATGAAACAAATACTAGTATAGGCTTCAAAACTAGTATTCATACAACCTATACTATAAAATAATTGAATCATAACTTTTTCCATTATTAAATTATGAAAATTAAACTTGAGATGCCATATTATTTACGATGTTTATCAGAAAATATTGTTTTTATTGACAAAAAATAAAATTAATTTCGGACAAAACATAATATAATGTTCATTTTTTCAGTTCTGATCCTACTTGCACAAACAATTACAGTAATGATGATACAAAAAAAAATACACTAAAATTCTTTAAAAAGAAAACACATTTCAGAGACAGATCAGCAAGATACAGTATCTAAAGGACAAAAAAGAATCGCGTGAAATTGTACATGTTCTTCTGGTTCTGGCTGTACGGCTGTAATTTTTGTACAGATAAGAGCACATCAGACTACCACAAAATAATTTATGTATAGATAATGAACTCAATTCTTACACAAAACATAAAGTTGGAAATCAATTGAGAAAACTTGATTTGATTTTGGATCACATTACTATCAGGTTATTTCATTTACGAACTATCAATCGTACATTTCAATTTATTTCAAATCTTTAGTTTTCTCTGTCGATGAAATTACTCTGTGATAAACACTAGCCGTCATCTATGCAATACGGTGCAATGTGCTTTGCGACGCACCTCAAGTTTTCAATAGATGTCGCTGTCGCTCAATTTCGATTACGCCAAACGCTCAAAGTCATTTGCCTTACCTTTCGCCTTAATAAATGTTTTCGTTCATTCTTTCTCGCTTCGTAGCCCAGGTTTCGCCTTTCTGCACATTCTCCTCCACCTCGAAGGGTCTTGGGCGTCCTCGGTGGGATTTGTTTCTCACGTAAGTACATCAGTTTTATCTTACCATAAAATTAAATTTAATTGCATTACGTAAAAAATTATTTTGCCGGTATCCCCGAATCACATTTCGCGATATGTATAAGTACCCATGAATCTAGGGCGAGCCTGTGTCATGCACCGGGTATTATAGTGTGTACTGTATAGCAATAGTCCTCAGCCTATATAAGTCCCACTGCTGGGCACAGGCCTTCCTCATGGAGAAACACATGAGGAGTATGATCCGGAACACAACCACGCTGGCCCAATGCAGATTGGTGGGTAGAAACGGTTGCAATAGCGACCGGGACCTACGGCTTAACGCCTTCCGAAAGACGGAGGAGCTCGAGATCACAAAGCTTTGGTCACCCATCCACGACCTGACCATGGCGAAGGTAGCTTTGTTTTCAATCGAAAGCCAACTAGTTAAAGTTGTTATTAAATTAAAACTTATTTAAGATTATTAAATTAAAACTTATTAAAGTATATAGGCAACATTTTATCCGATATACCCATTAGAACGCATAACACGCGGGTGAAACCGCTCGAACCACTAGTTAAAGTAATAATAATGAGGTTAAAGTTATTATTAAATTAAAACTTATTAAAGTATATAGGCAACATTTTATCCGATATTCCCATCAGAACGCATAACACGCGGGTGAAACCGCTCGAACCACTAGTTAAATTAATAATAATTAGGTTTAAACTCAGAGTAAACAGAACTGGAGTAGCCTTTGTCTAACATTCCCCTCTGCCAAATGCACAAGCATCGGATGCTTGCACGTTTAATAAAACTAGTTGAGCCGCCATTTTGACAGCCATAACATTGTAAACGTTGCGGCGAACCAGAGCTCCCGCAAAAATGCCTGCCTGTGCTGTTTTTTGTTGTAAAAATAAATAGAAAACATCGAGTATGCTAAAAGATGGTGTCACCTTTTATTTGTAATTATAATTTTTAAGATTTCATGATTATTTACTTCATTATTTCATGTTTTAGAATTCTACGATTTCAAATTTCGAACGCTAGTCTCGTGGGGAGTGCGGCTGTGACGTTGTCAAAACGCACACCCCACGAGACTATTTTAAGCGTGTGTGCGTGAAATTTATTTTTGTGTGTCGAATTATGCATGTGTGCATTTGTAAAAACGGTATAAGTTATTGTTTATGTGTGCTGGCTTTGAGTGTAGTGGTAACCTCACCCCCAGCAAGAAATGGCAGAAAAAAATGTTTGAAAAATTGACTAATGGCTACTCCAGTTCTGTTTACTCTGAGGGTTTAAAATATCATGTTCAGCTCAATAAAGCACTATTAATTAGTTTTAAAATATCACGTTCAGCAACAAAGAACTATCTCAGTTCACTTGTGCTGTGTGGCAGTCGGCACAAGGCCTTGCATAAATAGGTAAAGAGGTTTTGCTACAAAAAACTAACCGACTAACCATTTATTAAAATCCAATTTTTATTCAACGTTAAACTAGTAAACTTCTTTCTTTACAATGTCAACTTACTTCAATCGCGTTTTTTAAATCAGCTATAAAATCGCAGTGTTCATTTATTACATTTCATTGATAACTCTATAGGTGTCTTTGATGTTTAATTCTAATTCTCTATTTTAAGATCACATTTTGAGTACGCATAATTATGAATTAGAATTACGCATACGAGTATAATAGGCTGTTGCCCGCGAGTTTGTCCGCGGTTACTGTGGTTTTTAACTATCCGACGGGAACCCTTTTATTTTTCGGAATAAAAAGTATCTAAGATGTTGACCAGCGAAATAAGGTATCACCGTGCAAAATTTCATTGAAATCGGTTCAGCCATTTCGGAGATTAGCCCGTACAGACAGACAAACAGACAGAGAAACAAAAAACAATTTTAGTATTTTCCCTTTTTTTACGTCCCCTTGGTTTTAAGCATATTTTTTCTATGTATAGACCTTCTACCTCTACAGTTTTATTATAATGTATAGAAATAGTTTACCTCGACGAACTTTCATTAATAACTATAGTCTTGCGAATAAAGTTTAATTGCTTTACATCACAAATGCGTCGACAGTTGTTCTGGGCACAATTTATACTAGTTAGTTAACTATAGGATTTTGTGTTAATATACTTTAGTCCTTATATTTAGTTTATAGTTCCATTTAATAAACCACAAATTTTCATCCAGTAGGTCAGTAGTTTTTGCGTAATACGCGTACAAACATACAGACAAGAATTTTAAAAATTGCCTCCTTTTGGCTTCTGTTTTTTTTTTATTTATCCTTCATCTCACCTGGTGTGTGTTCTGGTGTAATAAGGTACTGTGACGTGGTGAAGCCGGGGATAAATAAAAGCCTCGAGTCGCCACTTAACGGTATATTTGTATAAAAAACTAAGGCACTAAAAGTGCCTTTGAAAACGAACGAACAAATAAAATAAAAATGATGTATCACAGCCACACTTCTACCAATAATGTCAATCGGTTTCGATTTATAAATATACTTAACAATAATTATGAGGACAAGACAATGAAAAAACATACGGTAAATTAACAAAAAACAGAAACAAAGAGAAAATGGCCAGGGAAGAGCGCAATGACCGCAAGGAGTTGCCAACACTTGTATAGCGCCTCGTTACAGTACCATACTATACATATTAATATTAGGTCCTTTCATATGAAATTGGTGTTTTGTATGGAGATTTTGGGGATTTTCCATACAAAATTTTTTTCAGTTTTCTTCACAATGACAAATCCAAAGATAATAATATTTGGCATCTATCGTGAGACAAGCTTTAGTAATATGTGTAATATCACACTTCATAAAAATTATTTATCGTTTTTTTAGTGAATGCAAATAAAATGATATGTTCAGGAGGCATTTAAAAAGAATTGTCTCCGTGTCCAATTTTAACACAATTAAACATACAACAAATTATCAAAACAAATTAAAAGAGCTCAAAAATATAGTCTATTTTTAGACGAGGTAATTATTTTATAGGAATACTCTGAATCTTAATAGTTACAGACAAAATACTAAGACAGAATAAAAACACCAATTTCATAGGTAAGGACCCAATATTTTTCCAGTACCTTAACCTCTCAATGGTCAAAAAACCAGACACAATAGAAATATCTATGGTTGCGAACACCGGTATTCGCGCTGATCCTCAAGGGCTTAATGTAATAGACTAAAGTACCTATTACAGTTTTATTATAATGATATTTGCGCAAGACTAACACCTAGCTCCCAAACCGGTTTTGATATACTAAATCCCTGACAAACACAAATGACTGTACTTGTTGCCCTATAAAGTCGGAGTAAATATCCGTCTATTTTAGGTATAGTTAAGTGCAGAGTACCAACCTACATTGGGCCAGCGTGGTGGTATTTCGGACCATACTCCTCATATGTTTCTCCATGAGGAAGGCCTTTGCACAGCAGTTGGATGTATATAGGCTGAGGGCGGAAATGCAGAATAGGAGACATAATCAGATACAGGTTTTGCTTTGAAATCTTTGAATAGTGACGGGAAAAAATCCATGTACGGAGCTGTGGGTTAGATATTTAGGTTAGGCGGCATATGGGCGTGTGCGGGTCTCTCTCGTACCGGGAATACCCACTAAAAGTCCCATATATTGGGTCCTTCCCTATGAAACTGGTGTTTTTATTCTGTCTTAGCAATTTGTCCGTAACTATTAGGTTTCAGAACATTCTTATAAAATAATTGTCTCTTCTAAAAATAGACCATATATTTGAGCTCGTATTATTTAATTTGATAATTTTTTGTAAGTTTAATTGTTTTAAAATTAGACACAAAGACAATTATTTTTAACTGCCTCTCTAATACATCATTTGATTTGCATTAACATAAAAACGATGAATAATTTTTTTCAAGCGTGTTCACACACATATTGCTAAAGCTTGTCTAATGATACATGCCAAATATTATTATCTTTGGAATTGTCGTTGTGAAGAAAACTCAAAAAATGTTAGTATGTAAAATGCAGACATCCCCAAAATCTCCATACAAAACACCAATTTCATAGGTAAGGACCTAATATTTACATATATGAACTCTTTATGGAATAGATTTGGGTTCTGTCAAAGCAATTTTCCAAAACTTCATAATTGCCAGTCGTACCAACTGTACTCGTACAGTCGAGTACAAATATATATTATGTTTACACATTTTACCTTTATTTCCTTCTAATAAGAGTCATTTACCGTCAAAAGTGATTACATATTTTTGGAGTTGACTGCACCTAATTTGTGGTCATATTATGTATTTAGAAAATAATAAAATTAACTTTTACGTAAAAATAATTGATGATATTTTTATGGACTGGCAAATGCGAACCATTTCATAATCACATTTTAAAAAGAAAAGTAATAAAAACCGATCCACCACATTTTTTTAATATAATTACTAGTTTTATTGTTGTGTATTTAGTTACAAAGTTTAATGTATATGGATTGGAGTCGACCGGTCGAGTATACAAAGTGGTAATCTTATTACTTACTTTAATGTCGTTAATATTTTTTGACATTTGACGTTTCCAAATAATAAATATTATATTGGAAACGTTATATTATTTAATATAAGTTAAATATATAGTAAGTGTTGAGGAGTGAACTGAGTTTATCTCAATTAAAGAACAACAAATAATAACAGCGATATTTACTTATCATTACTACACTGACACACACTAACTGACTTACAATAATAACAAAAAACAAGACAAAGCTATCAAAATACAAAATAGTGTCAAAAGGTAAAATAGTATCAAAAAGGTTAAAAACAAGTATAAAAGAAGGTCTGTCGCCAACATGGCGCGCCCCGGTGCAAAGCACCAATCTTTGGGAGGTGACAGCATTCCGAGCAAACGGCAGCGAAAGGGGTCTATGTGCTCTGGTCGGTTATTAAGGGCACCACTTTACGCAAGGGCCTCTTTAGCAGCCCCTTGGCCGTTGTCACCTCAGCCACCCGAGCTACTCCGTCCGGTCCGAAGAAAATCTTGCCTATTCGACCTCTGGGCCAGGTTCCACGGGGTAGGTTTTGGTCTGCTATGAGTACAGGGTCCCCGACTTTGAGTGATGTTCTGGTGGATCCGATCTTCCGGGGAACCAGTGTTGGCAGATACTCGCGCAGCCATCTGGTTCAAAATATCTCAGCTAGTCGCAGCACCTTATTGTTATTCAAACGGCGGTACATGTCTGCGTCGGTCCAAGGCGTACTGCTTCATAAGACGGAGTACCCAAGAGAAAATGCATCGGAGTGATGGCCTGCAGCGTCTCAGGGTCAACTGGTACATGCGTGAGAGGTCGCGAATTCAACACGGCTTCCGCTTCCAAGAGCAAGGTGGTTCAAGGCTCTTCCCTTGGGGCTTGCTGCTTCAGGGTGACGGAAAGAGCGGTTTCGATCGACCGAACTAGACGCTCCCACGATCCGCTCATTGAAGGCGCCGCAGGGCAGATAAATTCCCATTCAATTTTCTCGGTCGCCGCAAAGTCGAAAACCTCGTTAAGCTGATTGGCTGCACCGACGAAGGACGTCCCGTTATCCGACATGATCTTAACTGGGCAACCTCTTCGGGCGATAAATCGCCTGAGGGCCATGATGGCTGCATCTTCCGAAAGACTCCCGACCACTTCCAGGTGTACGGCTCGGGTGTCAAGGCAGGTAAATAGGGCAACCCATCTTTTTCCCGTCTGCGCCCAAAAGAAACCTCCACGGGACCAAAATAATCAAGACCGACAAACGAGAAAGGTCATCGGTGATGGGATAACCTATCAATGGGTAGGTCACCGAATTGTGGCGCAGGCGGGGGAAGAAGCTTTTTAACCCAGCAAAAAACCCAATGTTTAGCGACAGATCTGACGCTTGGGCGTAACGCCACTACATAATACTTACCACGCAGGAAGTTAACCACGGTCTCGTTGTTTCCACGCCCGAACCTACGATGGTGGTGGTCTAGCAGTAACCTAACGATTGGATTACGACCGTCTAGAACGATAGGGTTCGCGTCCTGCGTGGAGGCGTCTAATACAGCGTTAATTCTGCCGTTTAAACGAATTAGGCCGTCTTCTCCCAACATCAAGGTCAAGTTTCTAAGTTACCCTTGATTGGTTGAGGGAAGACTAGCATTAAGCCTTAAATACTCTATAAAAATTGGGTTTGGTCAGATTACAAATCGTGAAAGGGTAGTGACAAGTGGCTAGCTCATCGCCTACACAATCACAGACCCAGCACCCAATACGCCATTAGTCGCCTTTTACGACATGCTAGGCAAGAAAGCAGTTGGTACATTCTTTTTGTGTCCCGGACCAACACGGGACCGACGACCGACGGTGCCTTTGCCAGATCTGTAAGAATGCTTACCTCGCTTAAGACATCTGTGGCAAACCTTACATTTCTTAACCCAGAGCCATCTTTCGTCCATCGACGGAGTTAGAAAGGAGTCGCACTTGACAACACTGTGACCAGTCTTTTGACAGTACTGGCAAATTCCGCTAGATGGAGATGGTTTGCTACTGGGAGAGGCTGCGATAGACGGCGTTACCTGTGCCTTTCGAATCGACGGGCCGGAGGACATAGCGTAACAAACGTCATTGCTGACCTCAGCGTGGCCATCGACACCAGAAGTGGCATGAGGGTGAGCCTTGTCTATGACATGCACGCGAGCCCTGTCTACGGCTCTTAAACGTGAGTCAGTCTTATCTATGGGCATATAGCGTGTGTCATCGACAATGCCGTACCTCAAATGGACCTGCGACTGGTGCGTGAGAAAGGATGACAGTAACTCTAATTTAAAGCTAGTAGGTGCAATGGCAGCATGTGTGAAGGCATAGTCAACCCATTTCTCTCGCAACAGAGGGGTCAACTTGAGGAGCACACTGTGCAACAACTCTGGGGAGGCGAGGAACTCCACAGAACCCACCATTCTTATGGTGTGGACGACGCAGTTGCGCACCAAACAGGCTAACTGGTGGAGTTCCTTGCCCCCATCCAATGCCGAGAGTTTGGGCATGCCCTTTACTTGCGATACCATGTGAAGTATCAAAAGCTCCGGTTGCCCAAATTGCTCCTGAAGGGCTGCCAAGATTTCCTCGGGATCTTGAGCAAGAGCCAAGAGTGGGAGTACGGCTTCTCTGGCAGCCCCTCGGAGGGCATTGCTGAGTCGGCCTATGTTTTCGGTCGCCGAAAATGAATTTTTAGAATTCAGGTATGGTGATCGAAACGCAAGCCAATGAGTAGGCGGAGTACCCGAAAACATAGGTAAGTTGGCCAGGTTACCTGGAGGAGCCGCCGCACCACGGATAGAACGGGCGAGGTCAGTTATGACCTCAGCCAGCTTCATTATATCACTGGGCTGACGTTCTTGCGAAGTGTTAAACACATTTGAGCGATCATCTTTATTTTGTTTACACATAAATTCGCTTTGTGTACCTATTATGTGTGTCGGTGTATGAGTGTCGTGACGAGAAAATGATAACGTTGGCCTTTCAGCATGCATCTTCACCGTTGTGGTGGTGTTGCACACAATCGCAGACGCAGCTACAGACGCAACCGCAGGTGCATCCGCAGACGGAGCCGCAGATGCAGGCGGAGGCGCCGCCGCAGGTGTTATCTGAATTGGTGGTGCCTCGAAGAAGCCATACGAAGATTGCCCTAGAGCGGAAAGTCCATTAGGGACCGCTACGTAAGGTACATATTGGCTACTACTTATCCGAGCTGCTGAAACTGGGCCAAAAGCGGAATGTCCATTAGGGACCGCTAAATAGGGTGCTAACTGCCTGCTGCACGTCGATATTACGGGAGAAGACTGGACCGGCGCGATGAAAGGCGCGTGCTCGCGCGCCGCAGCTGCATCAGCGACGACGCCTGGCGAGACCACACGCTCGCGTTCGGTCTTAGAGAATACTCCCCGCTCTTCCGATTCTGGCTGGGCTTCCGTGGCGAAGAGCGCGTGCTCAGGCGCTGAGGTGCTGGCGTCAGCAGCATCAGCGCATGGTGAGGTCACGTGCTGCACATCGGAGCCCGACGCGGCGAAGACGGACGTGGGTAGTTGTTGAGCAGGAGCAAGACGAGTTGACGTTATCTGTCTCTCAGACGAAGTTGTATTAGTTTGTGTGACCCATTTATCTACTATTGAACTTTTATAAGATTGTGAATGTGTACTGGTATCATCGAGGGCAGCTAATTCAGCCTCTAGTTCTAAATTAGCGACTAGGCGCTCGCGCTCTACGGCCACACGCTCGCGTTCTGCGGCCACACGCTCGCGTTCTGCGGCCATGTCCGCCATGCGACGCGCGTGTATTGCCTTAATGGCGAGTCGCTGCGCCTTTATAGAAGCAGACGAGCGATGCGAACCTCGCTGTGAACCACTGCCGATGCTTTGTGGTAGCGATATTGGACTATTGACGTCGGTAGGTACCTCTAAAGGAGGGACTGGTTCGCTCGACATGTTTTGCGCTGCTGCCATACTTCGAGTAAGTACCATCAAAAAAAGAGAAACGAAACTAAAAGGGAACGAGCTTGGAGTTCAATAAATGAGAAAAAATATTTTTAAGAAAAAAAGGAAAATTATTTAATCTGGTTGTTTTTTACTTACCGGGAGAAGGACCAATGTTGAGGAGTGAACTGAGTTTATCTCAATTAAAGAACAACAAATAATAACAGCGATATTTACTTATCATTACTACACTGACACACACTAACTGACTTACAATAATAACAAAAAACAAGACAAAGCTATCAAAATACAAAATAGTGTCAAAAGGTAAAATAGTATCAAAAAGGTTAAAAACAAGTATAAAAGAAGGTCTGTCGCCAACAGTAAGAATTGTAGAGATAGGGGTGAAACTCACACTAAGGGTGTTTTTTGATCCGTAGTCATAGTGTCAATGGCAACGCCAACATGTGTGACGTCAGCTTGGCAAATTGTTAAATTCACTATGAAAATTCAAAGCAATATACATCAGCTGTGCAGCCAGCCGCCATGTTACTAATCCCAGCATCGTGTTGTGGTTCAATTTCTAAGTGGTTAAATTATCTATGATTTTTTTTATATAAATAGGGGGCAAACGGGCAGACGGCTCACCTGATGGTAAGTGATTACCGCCGCCCATAGACATCTACAACACCGGAGGAGTTGCAGATGCGTTGCCGACCCTTAAGGAGGGAAATTGAGGGAATACACTCCTTTTTTTAAATTTAACTTTAGAAGCATTTGAAAATTCGACTATTGGCAAGTTTTCATATAACGACACCATACGTTTTCGCCATTGGTCCATTTACTACTGGTCAACCTGACCACATTGCTGGGCACATTGCTCGTAGAACTGACGGCCGTTGGGGCGGAAATGTTCTCGAGTGGCGACCACGTGCTGGGAGGCGCAACGTAGGGAGGCCCCCAACAAGGTAGACCGACGATCTGGCCCAGGTCGCAGGAAGTCGCTGGATGCGGGCGGCTCAGGACCGCGAGTTGTGGCGATCATTGGGGGCGGCCTATGTCCAGCTGTGGACAATGCGACAATAGGCTGATAGATAGATAGATGGAACCTGACCACGGATCAAAAAATGACCCTTATTCAGCCTTATTCAAGTAAAACGACGATTTTGTATATGATGCTTACGCGGCTGAACAGACGCGGACAGCTGAACAAGCTCCATACAAAACTGGAGTTTTCTATGGACAAACCTCTAAATGCAGCTGAATAAGCCTTTATGTTGCCTTTATTCATCACACAATCTTGTGCCTCCACTGGGGATCGAACCCAGGACCTCTCAAGATGTACTTGAGACCGGCGTACAGACCACTCTACCACGGAGGTCATCAAATGCTCTTGATAATATTTTATGACCTATGTGTTTGACGACCTCCGTGGCCGAGTGGTCTGTACGCCGGTCTCAAGGCGTCGCCATCTCGAGAGGTCCTGGGTTCGATCCCCAGTGGAGGCAAGTGTTTGGGTGATGAATTTTCAGACATTTGTTCTCCAGTCTTGGCTGTTCATTATATATGTATTATATTATGTATATTCTTTATAATTATCTATTAAATATATTTGTCCGTCATCTAGTATCCGTAACACAAGCAGCATTTAGTTGCTTAAAATGGGACTAGTTGATTGGTGTGAATGTCTGAGGATATTTATTTATTTATGAAGCTACTTAAATTAAATTTTCGTTGTTATGTATCTCAGAGAGCAAAACACCATTTTTATCATGACAATAAACATAATAAAACTATTACGTGTTATTTTTTATTCCGTACTAAAGTTTCTAATATAAATATGATAACTTTTGTATGTAAACAGAGCGGGATGAGATCACGCATATTCCGGTTTTTTCTACCTTAGCTTTATTATTATATTGTTAGTTAGTTAGACAGGGTGCGGAATGTTTACATTTTCATGTAATAATTATTCCTTTTTTATAATAATTAAAGTAACAATCTAAGCAGAAAACACTTATCGCCGGCAATTTTTTTTTCTAAATCACACTGAAATCTTTTCATTATCATATTAATTACATATAATTTGAGCACAAAATATTGTGTTCCATAATAAAAAATATATATTTTAGTCTAATGTTTAAAAAACCGGCCAAGAGCGTGTCGGGTCACACTCAGTGTTTGGTTCCGTGCTTTCCCGTCCGTCACATTAAGCCCCGTATTACAGAACCAAACTAAAGCGTAGATATCTGCTTTAAATGTTAAAAAGGGATGGCGCTCTGTGGGATCAATAGCGCCATCCCTCTCTATCAGTGCTCAAGCAGAGATCAACGCTTGAGTTTAGTTGCGTAATACGGGCCTTAGTGTCCTTACTTAATAGTTAACCACTATGTCGGCGTGATTGATATACATATTTGTACCAATTTTCAGCTTTCTAGTGCAAATGGTCACTGAGATTATCGGACAGACGGACAGACAGACGGACTTGGCGAAATTAAAAGGGTTCCTAGTTGACTACGGAACTCTAAAGAGTCGGTTATCTGAAGAAGCGAAGCGGCTGTCAGTGATCTGTGGTTATCTGTAAAGTTTTCGTGCTGATTTTTTGCTCTATTAAAACAAAAACAGAATTGTCATTTCGGTTCACAATAGGTCTGCACCTCTAGTCTCTTTGTGTAAGTTATAATTGTAAAAAACTTGTAATTGTAACTTTTTTAGTTGCGTTAAGAAACTCAATTTAAATGGGCCCCCTAGCAGAAAATATCAGAAATCTCGTTTCCCGTAGAATTAAGTTTTTACAATGATAACTTACAGGGGAACTGAAATCGTCCAAACTTATTCCAAAATGTATTGTTACTAGGGAAAGTACCAGACTTATAGACGACATATTATCGACAATAAATAAAATTAAGATGTATTTACAAAGCTAAGAAGTAAATCGAAGTCCAAGGTTTGTCCACGGTACTAAAGTGAACTGCGACCCCGAATATATCTTTGTTATTAAAACTACCAAATCGTCATATCATTACTTTATTTGGTCTTAGCTAATATTTGTTGATACTTGATCCAGAGATGAAGTTTAGTAAAATTAAGCGGCAGTTATATGACTTTAAACAGTAATGGGTCGGATAACTTTTCAAGATTAGTTATTATTAACTTTTGTAATGTTTTGGGTCAGTGTCGCGAGTTTATTAGTCGTTCGCACGCTTTGGCTTTCAAAATCAGTCCTTCGATGAAGAAAAAAATACGATCTGGAGTTCCTTCGTGCGCTGTGACCGTTTACCTACAATACGTGCCTATTGCCTAGGAGGAGCTCGGTGGAGGTTAGTACGCTTTGGCTTTCGATCGAAAACAAAGCTACCTTCGCCATGGTCAGGCCGTGGTTTGGTGACCAAAACTTTGTGAACTAGAGCTCCGTGTCTCGGAAGGCACGTTAAGCCATTGGTCCCGGTCGCTATTGGGACCGTTTCTACCCACCAACCCGCATTGGGTCAGCGTGGTGGTGTTACGGCCCATATTTCTCATGTATTTCTCCATGTAGTAGTAGGACCTACATAGGCTGTGTGTCTTGGGCCGGGTCCATATTTCTTAAACTTCTTCTTTATACATTTTTATTTGCACCTCCAGATGAATTATTTTCAGTATCTCAGGCAGTAGACATTAGGCAATATCAAATCATTTATTTTTCACGTGTACCGATAGATAAAGCAAATTTTCCACGTAATACCGCTTGGCCCAAGGCTGTATTGCAGACGGATCGCAGACGCAGATTACCGGTATCAGTGAAGTCACTGGTTTATATGTTATCTGTAACCCGCAATCTATCGGCACCCGCTGCTGTAACCAGGAAAACCAAATATTGATACGATAAATACCGTCTGTTATAAAATAAAAGTACATTAATGTAATTTTATTTCAAGATCACCATCATTTTAGCCCGAATACGCCTGCTCCTAAACATACTCTATCAAGGAACTCTATAACGAGTTATAAGCATGAAAAATCTGCAGGGCTTAACAGACCGACACAACAAAATACACAAAAACAAAACAAAATCAATAAATAAATAGGGTGGCTGTATATAAAATGACGCGGCAAACCAAATTTTTAATAATGAAATAAAAACACGCTGTTTAAGTATGAGCGTAGTCCATAGCGCTCTACTTAAAGTAGCTTAATGAAGAGCTAAAACATTAATTAAAAAAAAAAAACCTTATTTAGTTGGAATTGGAAATGACACAAACCAAATATTAAACAGAATAAAATATAAGGATCTAAAAGCATCTTAAAGGAGATAATCAATATCATAAAGTGCATCTTACAAACTAATATAAAAAGTATATTGGCGCCGTGGGTGAAAAAAATGGATTGAACCCGGACTAATAGTATAATATTATTAAATTGTAAAATACTTAAGAAATGCATATGGAAATAAATTTTTTAGACAAAAATATGTTATATAAACACTTAAGAAACGAAATGTAAAATATAAGATAAGAAACGATAGAACTGGATTGAATGAGTTAAATAAAAACCTATAGATAAACAAAGGCTCTGATCAATGCTCTGACCGCCATGTTAGAGGTGTAGGTTAAAAAAAAACACACCGAGAACACAGGATAGCTAATACGGCATAACACGCGCACAAATCTAATCACCATTACATTTTCAGCTACCTTCTTCTATTTACGACGGAGTAATATGTTCCTACTGGATTATTACGATAATTACCTACAAAATATATCATTACAAAATTATGCAGCTCGGATATTTACGATAGTATCGGAAAAAGATTGTAAAACTGTAAATTGTGCCAACATTCCGACGCGTTTCTTAAAATGATCTCAAGGCTATCCTGTCTAAGGTCAGTATTCTCTGCACCTTTATTTCTAGACTGGTTGGTATGTGTACATCGCAGTACATAGGTATAAGATAAGTGATAAATATTTTCAGACCAACTATACCGTCGGTTGCTTTGGCATTAAGAAATAAATACTCATACATACAGATAATAATCATCTTCTATATAGCACAATACATAACATCATGAAGCCTATTTCCCTGAAGTAGTAGGCAGACATGTAAAACACCCACTTTTCGCCAGATACGTTAGGTCCCCATGTTGCCATGCACCGGGCACAATGTGAGGCAAGCGATATTTATAATGAATAAGTTTTACTCTAACTTAGTGGTACAGGCGGTGGGATCGAACCCGCGATTCCCGCGGCCTCTCGAACGAATAGTGCCACGTCCCAACTCGGCTACCGCTGCCTAGCGGCTGCTCTTCTATAAACCTAGGAATAATAGCCATATCTAGCCCAATGCGAGCAGTATACAAGTGCCCTTATGATTCCAGCAATTTAACAAATAAACAGATATACACTTAATTCACATACATTATCTACTATAGGTATATAACGTTAGAAATTAACATATAAACATATCAAAATTAATAGAATCATATCTTAGCAATAGGACACAAATTGTAGAGGTAAATAGGATTTCGTTAAAAACTAAATTTGAACAAGCGTACCACTCGGATACAAAAATAATTAGATATGGAGTCCCTCAGGGTAGTGTGTTGGGACCCTTATTATTTTTAATATACATCAATGATTTACCTAAATTTGTTAACCAAAAAATGATTTTATTTGCGGACGATAGCACTGCTGTAATTAAATGTACAGATAATAATTCTTACGAACGAAAAATTTGTGACACGCTTAAAGCTATAATCGACTGGCTGGAGAAAAATAACCTTAGAATTAATCTCACTAAAACAAACCTTATGCATTTTCACCAAAGAACTAAGCCAAACAATGTGATTGTCAGCCATCACGGTCAGACAATTGATGAAGTACCTACCACTAAGTTTCTTGGGCTCTTAATAGACAAGAAACTCACATGGAAGCCTCAAGCGGAATCACTACGTAAAAAATTGAATAGATCAGCATATGCATTATCTCAACTCTCTAAAACACTACAACTAGAATCATTACTAGTTGCTTACCACGGGATAGTTGCATCCATTCTGAGGTTTGGGATTATTTTCTGGGGCAATTGTAGCGAGAGAGAGGACATATTTAGAGCACAGAAAAAAATGCATTAGAGCAATGTGCAATTTGAAACCAATGGATAGTTGCGTGCCTATGTTCAAATCTTTACGGTTACTTACAATGCCCTCAATGTATATTCTAGAAATAAGTTTCTTTGTAAAATCAAATCCACACTATTTTATAAAAGTTGCTAACACAAGAAAACAACCAGTGAGGACTCAATATCAAGATCGCCTCGTAACTGGTGGTTTCAACACAGCTCTGTTGACCAAAAATGTTATGGGTATGGCCCCAGCAATATATAATAAAATACCAATAGACATACGAAACATGACATTACAATTATTTAAGAAGAAACTGACATTATTTTTAATTAATAAATGCTATTATTCAATCTCACAATTTTTGACCGATGAGCAATGAGGACTAATATTTACTTATGTTTAATAACTATGATTAAGAAAAAAACCTAACCTATAAAATATTAATAATAATAATACCATTTGACATTTCTATGCCTATAAATCGGCAAAATATGTGAACCTATTAATGTATTGAAGATCTAATTTTGTACCATATTTATAAGAAATAAATGATTCTATTCTATTCTATTCTATTCTATTCATAGTAATCGCGGTTAATGCCTTGATGTCTCTCCCTGTGCATGATGGAACTTAAAAACACAGCAAATTGCTTTTAAAATCAAAACTAAAGCCAATGAGCCACTACATGCCAAGCTTTCTATAAAATATGGTCCTTACCTATGAAATTGGTGTTTTGTATGGAGATTTTGGGGATGTCCGGCGTTCGATTCCCCGCGGGGGCAGAAGTTTTTCTCACCATCTTACCCAAATTTGTTGCACTATTAACAATGCTTTAAGCATTGTTGTGTTCCGGCAATACGAGGTAAGATAGCCAGTTATTCAGTTGTTGAGGATTACAAGTGAAGCCCGCTTCCACCTTCAGCCAAGGCCAAGGCCAAGAGCTTACCTGTCATAATGAAAAAAAAGTATTATTTTATATCCGTCATCTAGTACGTAACCACCAACACGTAAGCTGTGTTTATTTGGGCTAGTTGATAGGTGTGATGTTGATCTAATTAATTATAAAATGCACTGAAAAATATAGATTATATCGAATAAGTCACGTAGCCCCAGGAAAGTCCACCCATCCCTGTCTTTCACATGTAGATTGAAAAGGTGCACGTCATTGGCTTTCCTAATTGCAGTTCTCAAGATAACAATAATGCAAATTTACGTATTGTATTTGATTTTATCATTTATCTAGAGCACGTGGAGCTCCATGTGTTGATTTAATAAGTATTTAAAAATATATCTTGATATTAATCTTAAATCTAAATCTAAAGAATTCTGAAGACACCGAAACAGGTGGAAATCTGAGGTTGCAAAGTCAGGGCTATAGGATGGATGCATTATCACTTCCCATCTAAGTTGTCTCAGTTTTTTCTGAGAGATTGAATATATGTGTGGTCAGGCGTTACCGTGATGGAAGAGTACATCCTTTCTATAGATGAATTCCTGTGTCTTTTTCCCAATTTCTTGTTTCAATATCATCAGCTGTTGACAGGCAAGATCAGAATCGATGGTTTTCCCGGCGGTAAAAGCCCATAATGAACGATGCCCTTCCAGTTCCACCATACACACGTTTGTTGCTTGGTAGTCCTCACCGACCTTTGACCACGTTTTTTTCGCACATTCTTATCATAGGTATTCCACTTTTATCACCTGTAATTAATCTCTTCAGAAAGGGCTTGGTTTCATTACGTTTCAATAATGAATTGCAAATGAGTACACGGCCACATGAGATTTCGCTCAGTAAGTCAGTGAGTCGCGAGACACCTAGATTTCGAGCTTTTTGTGTACCCAGATTCTTTTTAAATGGGTCAAAACTTTTTCGGTTCAATCCCTAGTTCATCAGCTCATAACTGCTAATATGCCGATCGTGCTTAACTTTATCAATAATTTCATCAACTTAATACGTAATGGGGCATACGAAGTCTTTTCCCCAACCTATTATTATAAAATACACTGAAAAATGATTATGTCGAATAAGTCACGTAGCCCCAGGAAAGTCTACCCATCCCTGTCTTTCACGTGTATTTTGAAAAGGTGCACCTCATTGGCATTTCTGATTGCAGTTCACACGATGATAAAAATACAAATTTATGAATTGTACTTGATTTTATCATTTCTCTAGAGCGCTTGGAGCTCCATGTGTTGATTTGATAAGTATTTAAAAATATTGTTTACACTCTTGTTACACTGAACTAAGTACTTGCCAGATTTTATTATGAAGAAGATTACATGACGGCCCACTAGTAACCCGCCTATCATGGTGAGCCCAGGATGATTGTGATCGATTAGTAGTTTTTTGAGAAAGCCCTTTACTTAAAAAATTAAAAGTAAAAAAGTCATTCCTGATTGAAATAAAATACGCATATACACATATTTTTATGACAAATAATTTGCTGCTAACATTCTAACTTACTTTTTTAATTTGAAATCTCAATAAGGCTTCCAAATAATGCACAAACTGGCACGAACGTACTCAAATGTACATTTATCTCTTATTAATGATGAAATTTTGCTCACCAATTTTACTTTTCCACTCAAAGTGCTAAATATTAATTACGTGTGCAAATATTTACGATTTTATAGTTATCGATATCATAGAGCACGTAAATAGAGGTATGATATCGTTAATAGAAGGCTTGGTCCACGCGAGATTATTTTGTTATCTGTTCTGTGCACTCTATACTTAGCACTCACACGTGCACGCTTGCATGTACAGTCACGTTCAATAATAAATAAGTATAGACGAACCTTAAAAGAAGAATAGAGCAATGATATCCATAGGGTGGCATGTAGCTGATGAAAGATGAAGGCCGACACGCTTATCGAGTGTCCAGCCATGCGACGGGAGCGTCGCGATCTCCAACTATCATGAATGTCGAAGTCATGGTCGTTAGAAGGAGGCAGTCCTAAGCAGGACTACCTCCTTTTGTGAGACCGTACTCTTGCAGATGGAGGCTGTGGAGAGGAAGAGGGAAGAGGATCCTCCGGCCGTTCCTCTCCGGCATAGACGGATGGGCAGGAGAAAGCGGGCTCCATAAGTCCGACCTCTCATCTGCCCGCGTGCGGCTGCGTATGTATAAGGCTTCCACATTAGTTATTGCCCGTCTGCCACGTCTGGGGGTTTTCTCTATATACCCGGGACACCCCCCATTGGCGCAAACCGTCGGGGTTTGCGCCAATGGGGGTTTCCCGGGTATATAGAATAACTAGTTTGGGAGGCCCTGGGAACGGTTCGGAAAATTGCTCGAATGGGTATATCGGGCTGTTTTAGTGGGTAGTGCCGGCGTGTCCCACACAGCTACAGGTAAATGGATTCCACCTCGTCAAAAAAAAAAACAAAAAAGAAGGATTATAGTGTGTCGTCGAGAGAACAAACATAATATTTAAAACCAGTTATCTGGCAATCAGAAATATAAATAAATTATTTCATTGAGCAGAAAGTGACCTGTATAATGTTGTTGGTGAACCTGTACGTATGATGAAATAATCAAACACTGATTAGAGAAAAGTTTATAAGAATAATAAGGATAACGATAATAGAAAACGGTTTTATTTATAAACACAATAAAAAAGCGACATGCTATATACATCGCGAAAACTGATTAGAGAAGAGCATAGAAGAGGAATTCAAAATGAGAGGAAATACAAATATTAAAAACTACTCATTCGGAAATCATAATAAATGTATGTGTCCGTTCAAGAAATATATCTTTTTTGTTGTGCTAATCTATAGAGTAAGTTTTCGTTTTCATGGGAAACGTAAAATCATAGAAGTAATAGTACGAGTAAAAAAACTCTTTGAAATGCGCTCTTAGCGGAAACTAGTTGGAATCACATTTCTCGTAGTAATTGACATTCTTGACATTTCTTAGTGTGCAAAGTGAGAAGTTTTATTACAATAAAAACTTATACTACTGAAATCAGATATAAAAATATTATTTACTTGCTGTTGACCGCAACTTCGTCTGTGGTTACTATGGTTTTTTAACTATCCCACAGGAACCCTTTAATTATCCTTAATAAAAAGTATCTAAGATGTTGACCAGGTATATAAGGGATGGTGACACACCATGCAAAATTTCTTTGAAATCGGTCTAACCATTGCGGAGATTAGCCCAAACAGAAAAACAGACAAAGAACCAAAAAATTTAAAAAACATTGTTTTATATTCTCCTTCTTTTTACATCCCCCTGAATTGGTTTTGAGCATTTTTTTCTATGTACAGACATTCGACCTCTACAATTTTATTATATAGATAGTAGATTTATTATGATTTCCGGTTGAGTTGTTTTTTATTTTTTGTATTTCCTCCCATATTGTGTTCCTCTTCTCTGCTGCTCTGCAAAAATACTTCGATCTTATATAGGTATTTGATCAGTCAAATACTTCCGGAACTGCTATTATTTTTGTTATAAACTATAAATACCCTTTCATGTAAAT